>JAOXNR010000001.1:17735356-17805757 GCA_028571225.1 Parsonsia alboflavescens | reverse complement strand
CAAGGAATATTTAAAATTTAATAGTTAAATAACAAAATTAAAGTTGAAACAAGAATAATAACATATGCATTATGCGTGTATATATAAAAAATAAATTTTATATATATGTATATCTAATCGGATCCGAAACTAAACAAGTTCAGAACTACATATATCATACCCGAAACCATCTAAAGAATACTATTCGCGTCCAGATATGAAAATAAAAGTACCAGATCCACCACAAACGGGTCCGGTACAGATTTGGGTCTAGCTATACCCTACCCATTGACAGCTCTACTTGGGAGGATCTTAAGAAGGAGGCATATTTTGTGAACATGCGGGGTATGTATTGTTTACCTAAACCACTCATATTTATATGTGCGATACATGGCTTGAGAATGATGAAGTGTTTGGCCGATCGCAAGTGGCGCTGACTAACTTGAAGATGGTGAGGAGAATGGAGTAGGCTCGATGGGATGTGAGGTCCCTGGAGAATGATACCAAGGCAAATGAAGCATCCATCAAGGCCGAGAAAGAGAAGAATAAAAAAGTATCTGTGGAGTTAACTCAGGATTGGAGGACAATTAAAGATCTCAATGTCAACAATGAGAAGCAGAAAAAGGATCTGCAAGAGAAGTGGAGGGTGTGCAAAACATGGGAAAAAGCTGCCACTTAAGTGAAAAAGTGTTACAAAGATGATAACGATGATCTGCTACCTGCTATTCAGGATTGGGTGCTTGAAGACGTTTGGAAGTTAGAGACGTGTCGCCGAATGCTGGAAAGGGCATTTAAGGATATGAAGCTTTGGTTTTCCATGATGTTTAAGGACATGCAAGCTTAAGAGCTAACCAACTATACACCATCGGCTGGTATCGCTGGAATGTTGGCTAAGGGTAGCGTGTATCCTTTGCCTTGGGAAGAATCCTTCAATTTTGATGAAATGAGTAAGCCCTTCCCGTATGAGGGAGAATCATCTAGTGAAGATGAGTCCAGGGGTGAAGAAGAGGTTCATAGTGATGAGGAGGTTAAGTTGATAGAAATGCCTTGAGGATCCAACCGATGCTGGTTAGAATGAAGGCAGTGCGACCAGCATGCTAAAAGAGTTTCCTAAGGAATTGCACAAAGAGGCTTCAACAGTTTCTAGCCTAACTCCCCCATCCAATCCTGGAGTTGTTAACCAAGCTGATCCTTCAGCATAGATTCGGAACACTGCTGCAGTAGGGAATATTGAAGATGCCCCAACCGATGCTTAGTTGGTTTCCTTAAATTATTTGTTGTTGGCAGAATTGATTATAGACTTATGGAAATATTGAGCTGTAACAGCTATTTTGTAATGAATAATATTTTGTTTTTAAATATTATTTTTATCAATGGTGATGACCTTGCAACGGTATTTTGATTTTCAAATTGTACCCGTTTTGGTGAGTATTGTCAAAGGTTTAACTTGATAGTACATGTGAAATTTATGAGTATGTAGATGATTATAAGTGGCAGTTTTTGTTAAATAGGGTTGATGAAATGTGATTTGAGGGTTTGAAGTGAACTTAATGAATTGACATAAAAACATAATCGACATTGTTTGGTCATCATACATTGTGTTAGGGAATCATTTGCATGAATGCCAATGTCATGATCGGTCAAATACATGAATACCTATCTATTACATGATTATCTTTGAGAGTTTATTTTTCCATCAGCCAAAACATTGAGGAGGTGTTGGGTGGTCAGTCGAAAGGATCGGCTGAAGGATCTGTTAAGGGAAAAACTTTCTCAAGTTCATTGTGTTTCATGTTCTAGCGATGTCATTACTATCCATATCTTTTAGCCGACAAATTCCATTTTTGTTGTCTTGTGCAATGATGTAGGGTCCTTCCTATGTAGGGTCAAGTTTCTTGGTGGAATCTTGCCTACTAACTTCATTTTTTCTGAGAACTAGGTCACCAACTTGCAAGGATCTGCCACGAACCTTCTGGTTGTAATATTTGGCCAGTGTCTTCTTGTGTTTGGTCTTTTTCAAAGTGGCTTGATTCCTTGTTTCTTTTAAGAGGACAAGGTTCTCAGCCAACTTTCGATCATTCCACTCAACATTGAACAAGTTGATCCTGGGTGAGAAGCTGCATATCTCCACTGGTACCATGGCATTTGTACCTAAGTAAAGATTAAAAGGTGATTCCATGGTCCGAGCATTGGATGTGGTTCTATAAGACCAAAGAACATCTGGGTAGTTTGTCAACCCATTTAGTCTTAGCCGAATCTAGACTCTTCTTGAGTCCTTAAAGGATGATTCTATTAGCTACTTTGACTAAACTATTTGTTTGAGGGTGACCTACAGATGTGAATCGGTGGTCAATTTTTAGTTCATTACAAAAGTCTTGAAATTCCCTAGATTCGAACTATTTTCCATTATCAGTTATTAGGATCTGCGAGATTCCATTTCTTGCAATAATTTCCTCCTAAAAGAAATCTTTTACCTTTCTAGAAGTGATGGAGGCTAGAGCTCTAGTTTCGATCCATTTTGTGAAGTGGTCGATTGCCACCACCAAGAATTCTCTACTTCCACTAGCCTTCGGGAAGGGACCCAAGAGATCCATTCCCCACTGATGGAAACTGATCGGGCTACTCATGGAATGAAGCTTTGTCCATGGTAGGTGATGAATATTGTCATGCAACTGGAATTTTTGGTAGGATTGAACAAACTCCTTGGCATCTTTTTCCATTGTCGGCCAGAAGTAACTTGTTCACATGATTTTTCGAACTAAGGATCGTCCACTAATATGGGATCTGCAGATGCCTTCATGTACTTCTTGTAAAATGTAGTTTCCTTTTTCAAGGGTGACACATTTTAGGAATGGTCATGAAAGCAATACAAATGATCATTCATGATGACGTATCTTAATGCAAATGTTTGAATTTTCCTAGCTTAGGTTTTGTCCTTTGGAAGCATGCCATCATTATTGTATTGCACGATCTGCATCATCTACGCAACATAATGATATAACATCAATGCTTCTTTACTCTAATGGTTCTATCCAGAGACTATCGAGGTGGGTGCCAGATTGTACCTTGGATAGGAAATTGGCCTCAGTGTTGTCCTTTCGAGGGATGTGCTTGACTTTGACATACTTAAATTTTTCGAAAAGCCTTTTTGGTTCATTCAGTATTTTTGCATATCTCCTTGTGAGCTTCATATTCCTGTCCACTTGTCCTACCAATAGCTGAGAATCAGTGTGAACAACAGGGTTGAGGATATGGAGACTTTTGGCTATTCAAAGTTCTTACAAGAAAGCCTCGTATTCAGATTCGTTATTACTTATTGTGAAACTATATTTTATAGCATAGGCGAAGCATGTAAATTCAGGGCTGATAATAACGAAGATTACTCCCTTGTCCGATCCAAATGTATAGAGAACCCAAAGTCCTACAAAGGAGGAATGTTGATAGGATGGACGGGTATGCCCATGGAGGATCGTGGTAATGTACATTCTAGAACAAAGTCTATTAGAACCTGACCTTTCACAGCCTTTCTAGGAAGATAGTGGATGTTGAACTTGAAGAGTTCGATAGCCCACTTCATTAGCCATCTCGTGATGTCCGGCTTGTCCAAGATTTGCTTGAGAGAAGCATTTTTCAGCATGTTTATTGTATGAGAGAGAAAGTATGGTTTTAGGTTTCGCGCTGTTATTAGCAAGGCAAAGGCATGTTTCTCCAAAGTAGAATATCGTGATTCTGATTCTTGGAGAAGTTTATCTTATATTTGAAACCTTAAGGGAACATAAAACCAAACTTATTGTTGTAGTTGAGACCGATAAGTAAAAGTGAAGATCTTCACCAATGATAGGAGATACTAGGATTGAGGGAGATCCTAGGAACTCCTTTATTTTCGGTAATGCTTCTTCTCACTCTTCTGTCCATAAGATTTTTTTTTGGATTTTTTATTACCTTGTAGAATGGGAGAGCCCTTTCACTAGATTTTGAGAGGAATCAGTTGAGGGCGGCGATCTTGCCGGTTAACCTTTGTACTTCTTTAATTGATGATGGGGACTTCATGTCTAGCAATGCTTGTATCTTTTTAAGGTTGGCTTCAATGCCTTTCTTGGAAACCATGTATCATAAGAATTCATGCGGTTCAACCCCAAATGAACACTTTTTTGGATTTAGCTTCAATCCATGCTCCAGCATTGTCCGAAAAGCTTCTTCGAGATTGGCAAAGAAGGATTGGTGAGCCAATGATTTTATGAAAATGTCGTCTACATATGCTTTATTGTTTCTACCCATCTGTTTGGCAAACATCCTATTCACCATATCCTGAAATCCAGTGCCAGAGTTCTTTAGGTCGAATTCATCTTAGTATAGCAGAATAATCCATGTGGTGTGGTAAATGACTTTTTTTCCTCATCTTCCCCTCTCCATCTGAATTTGGAAAGGAATGAGAGGAGTGAATGACCAACTGTTGCATCTACCAAGTGATCAGCCCTTGAAATGGGGAAAGGTTTCTTTGAAATCACCCTATTTAGGGATGTGAAGTCGATACACATTCTCCATATGCCATCTAGCTTGGGAACTACTATAGTGTTTGCTAACCACTTTGGGAATTAGACTCTCTGAATGCTGCCTACCTGAAAGAGATCCCGAACCTAATCTTTAATTTCCCTTTCATTTTTCGGAGCAAAGGTTTTTGGTGCTTGTTTTACTGGTGTGCATGAATCGGGTATACCCAGCCGATGATTGGCGAATGTTCTGGGTATCATTCCCAGGTCCTTTGTGGACCAAGCGAAAACATCTTCATGCTTTGCAAGAAGATCGAGAAGAGCATGCTTAACTTTGACAGGGAGATTCTTGCCAATGGTTACTTTCCTTTCCAAAAACTTTGCTTTGATTTGGAACTCTTCCAGTTCCCCTGCACGCTCTGCTCTTTCCTCTTCCAGAGGATTTACTGGATCATCTTCGCCAATCTTAGCCTTGAGTTCTTCATTTGGCTTCGCCTTGGACACCTCCATCTGTAAACAAGTATGAGCGGCTTGAACATCTCTACCGATCCGGGTGAAGTCATTTCAGTTGGGAATTGACAAAATATTTGAGAAGGTGCTAACTTGGGCCTGCATAAAATTTATGCCTGGCCTTTCCCAGATAACATTGTAACTTGATGGTATATCAACAATGATAAATTCAGCCTTCTTCTTGACAGTGTTTCAGCTTGAAACCCCATTGGATTTGAAGATTGGAAGTGCCAATGGGGTAAATCGTTTCCCCAGAGAATCCCACAAGGGATATTCTGGAAGTCCTGATGGCATTATCTAGAAAACCCATCTTCGAATATGCCTTATAATAAATGATATTAGCAGAGCTGCTAGTATCTACCGATATCCTCTTCACAAGGCAATCTTCAATCTTTAAAGAGATCACCATTGGCATATTATCATTAACTTATCTGAGCTCCCCAGAGTACATCGGTCACAATTACGGCAACTTCCTGTTGTTGGAGAGCTGGTTGGTTAGGGGCTAAATGAACATGATTGATGCATTGCTTCAAATGCCCTCTTTCAATGGCGTCTTCAATTTCTCTTTTAAGTTGATAACAATCGTCAATAGTGTGGCTAAGGTCTTTGTGATACATGCAATACTTGCTTGTATCTCTCTTCTCTTATGGGGCCTAGATTGGCTGCGAGTGACTCAGGATCCTAAGGGTCTCTGCCTGCTGCAGGATCATTGCTCTAGGTGCATTCAATGGTGTGAAATTGTTGTTATGCTTGGGGGCACGATTGCTCTATGAGCCTTTCACTTTCTGGTTGTCAGATTTAGCATTTGCTGGTCTTTTTGTGGAGTTTCTGTTATGAGAAAGCTGTGGCTAATTGGCACGATTAGCCGGGGCATCAATTGGTCTAGACATAACCTCATTGTAATTGCTTCTGGGAGCATAGCTCCTCGGCTAGTATGCTGAGTGTTGAGTTGGTGGTAACCCCTTGGAGAACTTGCTGAGTCTTTGCCTCTTGACGATCCTAATGTCATTAGGACCTTTGGCGAATGATTGAAGCTCCTCTTGCTTAGTGGTCCTCTTTGAGGACATGGACAACTCAATTCCGATAAGCTTGCAAGCCTTGTGCATTAGTTTGGAACTTGTTCTGGGGGGGGGGGGGTTAGCGTAAGTCCTCTCATGATTCCACCTTGGTTTGAGCCCATTGCAAAAGGCTTCTACATATACTGGCTCAAAGTAGTTCACCACCTGTTGAGCTTCTGCATTGAATCTGTTCCAATAGTCATTCAGTGTTTCTTCCTTCCTTTGTCTAATGTTTAGGAGATGAGATTGAGGTTTCAACTTAACAGTATTCCCAGCATATTGATTTTTGAACAGTTCAGCCAGCTCCGAAAAATAGTCAATTGACTTGTTGGGCAAATTTGAATACTAATCTAATGCCTTTCCTGCGAGGGTGGTTGGAAAGGCTCTGCAAAGCAAGACATCGTCCGGGTCATAGAAGGTCATGAAAGATTAATAATGATTCAAATGCTATCTGGGATCAATGGTGCCATTGTATTTGTCCAAGGAAGGAAGCCTGAAATCCTTTGTGACCTTCTCGTGTCTGAGGGCATCTCTACCAATGAGCAACCATCCATTGACTTTACCAGGTCATAATCATATTTGAGTAGCTTCGACATAACTTTCCCCACCTCCTCCACCTTCTCTTCTAGTCAATTCACTTTATTAGTCAAAGCTGGTGGGTGTGAACTAGAGAATGCCTTCTTAGAGACCTGAACAACGTGCATCTCATGGGATTGGCCTGTGCACCTCTTCGGATCATGTTCGACCGTTTTATGTTGTCTTCGGGGAGGTGGTGCAGACTTCTTGACAGACATATTCTTATCTTCCTACTCTCTTCTCATCAATGCTTCTTGGCTTTTAGCGGCAGTTCTTTTTGATTGGACTTCTCCTAAGCCCATAATCTTGGATGCTTTGTCTCAAGTGGAGAATTCTTCATCTTTATCATCTTCAGGGATAATGTTTTGTTCCTTAAGATATTTGTCAAAAGCATCAGGGTGCTTTATGGCAAGCTTCATCTTTTCCATATCCATTGGCTCCTTTCTTTGATTCTTGGTGGTTTCTTCTTGCATCAGCCGACCAAAAACGGCATCATTCATTGGGTAACTGACCGTTTAGCCGCTCCACTTTTGCTGAGCATGATTGGTCTGGTAGGATCTTTCAATTTTGGATATCTTGAGGTCCCAGCTGTTTTGGGTTCGGCTACGTGTCCCTGCATATCGTTTAGCTGATGCTTAGGGTCTGGAGGGTCCTCCAGGAGCTGAAGTAGGATTGTCTTGACATTTGGTGGTAGGATCATTCATCGCATTCTGAGAAGATGTAGGAAGGTTTAATCTGGTTTTCATGGTATCAGTTTGATAGGCATTGAGACCAGGGTGGGTGCCAATATCATGCGGGTGAAAGGTCGGGTACCTGGATTTGGGCATTGGAATTGGGTTGGAGCTCTGAAAGGGTGTTCATGAGCTGGGTCTGATCATTTAGCCTCTCCACTTTTGCTGAGCATGATTGGTCTGGTAGGATCTTTGAATTTTGGATATCTTGAGGTCCCAGCTGTTTCGGGTTCGGCTATGTGTCCTTGCAGATCGTTTAGCTGATGCTTAGGGTCTGGAGGGTCCTCCAAGAGCTGAAGTAGGATCGTCTTGACGTTTGGTGGTAGGATCATTCATCGCATTCTGAGAAGATGTAGGAAGGTTTAATTTGGTCTTCATGGTATCAGTTTGATAGGCATTGAGACCACGGTGGGTGCCAATATGATGTAGGTGAAAGATCGGGTACCTGGATTTGGGCCTTGGAATTGGGTTAGAGCTCCGACAGGGTGTTCATGAACTGGGTCTGCAAGAAAAGGGTTAGTTAAAATTAGGTGTAGTCCAAATTTCCCTCCAATGCTTAAGTCAGATTAAGAGAAAAGAATAAATGTAAAGTGTAAAGGGATTTAAAGTTATCTGTACATTGGCAGGTATAAGTTGACTTTATTTATAGGGAAATCTTAAGAGTCTTGTCAGCCGTTCTCCATCGATGTGGGACAACAGTTATGTCTTATCAATTGTCTCACACTTGTCTTATTTCCTGTGGGTAAAAACCATTTATGGTGTAATAAATGTCCATATTTAATGGCTAACACCGTCTTAATTATGAGTATATAATAGTTGATATAATATATTATTGCAAAGCTATACTAATGTAGATCGCGTTTCTATAATTATTTTATATATTTATTCTTCACATGCGGGTCATAAATATAATACCGAAGTGTGCATACACTTTGTAGTATATATCATATGCCTTTCCCTTTTTTAAATAAAAAGAGTAATAACGTAATTTTGATAAATGAATGTACTTTGGTGCATATACCAATCCCAAAATGGTTGCCTCACCAGAATTTTTCATAGAATTTCACAGTATTGTTGGTATGATTTTAAGCTTGGTTAGTGATAATATTATTCAGATTTCACTACAAGAAGACATTTATTTGGTTGACCTGGTCCAGCTTTAATGCATTTCGATCCTTGGCAGATGATAGTTCGGAAGAAAAAATATCTGCAGGCCATTGTCTACCCTATATGCCTTTCCTGTATTTCATTATCACATTCTCCTACTAGAGATTCGGACATCAACGGCCTTCCAACAAAGCACTGTCAAACTCTTGGAAGTTAGTTGGAGCATAATAGCAATCGTTACCCTGCAACCGGAGTCCCTATGGCTTCAATTCATCGATATATATACCCTAAATTTAAGCCCTACATGATTCCCAAATGAAAAGGGACAAAAGGCATCATGCCTAAGTACACCACACCAATTATGAGTTTTAATGGCAATAACAATAACAGATAAATATTTTACAGGCATTTAATCAATGATCATTGTTCATGGGGATCGACAAAACTATTTAATGGTCATTTAGACTAAATTAATTGCCATTGAAAACCTAAGTTCTAATGGCAATTCTTAATAGCCATTCTTATGGCCATTAAACGTTCTGCCACTGTTGCTCATCATTTGCACTTTTTTTTGGCAATTTCTATTGCCATTAAAAGTAAGAGAAATTTTAAAATAATGACTACAAAGAAATAAAAAATTATTATTCTAAATTTAGAATTGTTTGTTGAAATAATAAAACAAAATCAAAACTTTCTTAATTTGGAAATAACAAATTCATACATCAATGATCTCATTTTAACAAGTAGCAATACCTGTGGATCAAGCACATGCACATTTCTAACTTCATATAAATACAAAGGATTACACGAGATTTCAACAAAGACATTAGATGATCTTTTCTTGAGACATCAAAGAACCAAATTTATCTATTTTTACAAAGACTATCCTGCCATAGTCTTGCATCCATCCTTAAGAATCAGGCAGGATAAAAAATAGAGATCACTACAGGGGAACCAATATACTACATGAACTGCAACATTCTTCAGCAGCACTTACAGTACTTAGCTCCACTGAAAAATTCTTGTAACCTGTAATGAAAGGCCACTGAAATAATGACAAAGAGAAACAACCAATGAGTCAAGCAGACACCATACTATCAGCTAATACTGCCAAAAACAAAAAAAAAAACCCTCACCTTTTACTCCTAGAGGATACTATCATAAAAACAATGAAAGAAAATGCCATCAGAATTCAACTGCTTAAAATATGCACAGTACATGATGCAATCCATGAACTATTCATCAGCAAATATTGTGGTATCCCAACAATGACGAGACTAATTTTGGATATCAATGGACAAACAGAAACAGGAGCAAACATGGTGAATAACATAAAGGCCGCTATAGTTCATAGCCTGAATGTATTATTTTCTTCTTTAGATATCAGAGCAGAATATTATGGCCTCAAATAGGTCATCTGAGATAAGGGCCACGCCATGAGCAAATGAAGCAGAGCATTACCATCAAATAAATCATCTGTGACTGGATTTCCCGGAATATAACCTCCAACTAGACAAATGACTGGAAGGAAATTTAACTAATTTACCTATCCCAGTTTGGTAAGGAAGTTGCTGGCAAGATTCAAAGTTGCAAGTCTCACATCTTCAAGTGCTTTAAGCAATTGTCAATTCCCTGTGCAGGAAATTGAAATCAAATAGTGCACAGAAGCATTTTGAAATGTCAAAAGCTTCCAAATGGAATAATCATGCTCTGATTTCATTAAATCTCAAATTGAGTGATGTCAAGGCTTTATTAACCACCTTTAAGCTTCGAGCAAGGCAAATGGCACCCAATGAAAAGGACACATCAAAGAAAATGAGGAACTTTGTATTCATTTTCATAATAAATACATCTAAGAAGACTTTGCGCAAAATTTCTCCCAAGTACCTGCCAGAAGTTATCTTTTCAAAAATCTACAATGATGGATTAACTTTCTAAAATAAGCATATTGGGTTAACTGAGTTTCTAAATGAATGTGTGAATGAAATAAACACTCACCTGTTCTCCTGGATTCAACTATCAGCGTCCAAAGCATGACCATACTCTGTCAAGGGAAGATGTGAAGACTTGAAATTGCCCCACTCCATATTAATAACCTGCAGTGCAGGCACCATAGTAACCCTTCTCAGTAACTACTACCCAAAAACAGCTTTATATAAAGCAGCACTGAGCATAACTAGTGGGGACCTAAAGAATGCGTTATTCTAATCTCCAGATTTAGGCAAGGGGCCATGCCACCTGGGAATTGACTGAACATGTTCAACAAATGCTGCATTTGTCCCAGTACCCATAATCACAGCAATAGCAACATCATTGTCAGTATATTTTCCTCCAGCTAGTGTTCCAATAGTACCATTGACCTATAATTAAGATTATCATTCAGAATTAGTAGAGAAAATAACATTAATGCCATATACTGGCAAGTCAAAATGATATGATAAATCTTTAATACTTCAATTATCCCTTATTCTCCTGACTACAAAGGAGTTCAATCCAGATAGGATGAACCCTCATCTCAGATGTTCCAAAGAAAACTTACAAGAGCTGTCACATGAACATCAACACCTTTCCTGTGCATGGCCTTTGACAGCTTATCCACAACATCACTGCCACAGAGTGATGTGCAGACAACAATAATGCGTATCTCCATTGGCAGACAACAAAAATTTTGATGTTCTAGATTAAAATTGAACATTCTGTAATTTTGTGAGACCATCCATTCATTAGAAATATATATTTGTTGCAGAGTTATTACAGAAAATAACATATTATTGAGGATGTTCAGGAGGAGGATGTAGGAGAAGGTCAGGTAGAGAATGTGTACCTGATGTCTCTCTTTCCATCTGGGAAAAAAACTGCTACCTAGAATTTCAAATATGCGATCCCTCATTTCATCATTTGTCACAAGCAGACAAACTTCGCAGCAGCATACAGCCAATACCTATAACCTCACCCAGAAAGGAAAAGCTATCAATCAGTTTCCCACAGCAGAAAAGGTGAATGCTTCAAATGATCGAAATAAGGAAGCCAGCAATATGACAAAGAAGTAGTTCACAGTGTCAAGCGACTGTAAATAAAATTAACATAGTCCAATACTCATTTTTGGAGAACACAAAAATAACTGGGAAGATGCTTGGACAAAAATAAACTTGGCTAAATTAACTCATTTTTGCGCAAGTATTCTAATCCATTGGCATTTAAAACATACAAATACCAGTTTTCTACTCTGAAATCTACCAAACTGCAAAATTATATGTTTTATATATCTGATTCAGATATTCTAAATAGGAGCCTCAGAGAATTACGGATCCATCTGCATATATAGTTGCAATACTTCCATTTTACATGTGCCAAATCTGGGCCAGCTCTTACATTGCATACTTAAATAAAGAAAACATAAATCTATGTAACAGGATTGCTGAAGATACCACCAAATTCCCCCAAACAGGATCAGTCAAGGGGTTAGCCATACAATGAGAACGAGTAAGAAATTGGAAATTACCTGATTGAATGGACATGTTTCAGTATAATATGCCCTTTCCAAAACTCCTTTGGCATGAAGTGCACGAATCACCCCTAAAGCAATTTCATATCTAGCCGTTGACAGATACAAAAGTTTCTCAATCAAATAACTTCCACACACAGAATATCAAGCTAAGCATTAGCCTCCACTGCGAGAGCTATTCCCCTACCAATTTAGTTGGCAGCTAATGCTTCAGAAATCACACCCTAAAAGGAAACTAATCAAGAAGAGAACAAAAACATGAATGAAAGGCACCATTGCATAATTAACCGAACATATGAAAAATCAAGCTAAGAAATCAATTTCTCAAGCATTACCTTCTTGTGTGAAAAAAAAATTGGGTAATTGAAATTAAATAATGGCCATTACACACGCTATATGTTGTAGTGTACCTTTGGCTGTTGACAAGATCTCTGGTTTGTTCTTCAGAAAAGGCACCAAGGAAAGAGATATCTTGATGATATAGAACCATGGCGATACTGTTAATATGGGTTCCAATATCGCAACTCCAGTTATTCATTTGTGGGGGATTAAGCAGCCTTTACACTATTAGCAGAATTTCTGACTGTAAAGAGTAAAGGATTCCTCTAACTCAGTGAATCCAACATAATTCAGTTTGGAAAATCAGAAGCTTAGATGGGATTTTCTATGAAAGCTACCAAGGCAAGTGAAGATGAATATACAGGTAAAAGATGATTTTATCATCAGGGAGTCAATTCTCAGAAAGACAAAAAAGTCACATGGAAAAATTATTAGCTCCCCTATCCAGGCATGCAAGAAAATATCCTGCTGAGCTATGTGCTTTCTGGCCATGCGACGGAACTATCAACACTATAGTTCTGTTCCATGTTCAAACATATTAAGGCCAGAGCTTCATATAAAGAACCAGCAGATGTCTATCCATATGAGCAAACAGGTTCAATATCAGTAGTAGCACATTCACCTAAGAAAACAAGAAAGATTAAATGGATACAAGATATGACAGATGATAAGAGAAATTCTTAAGTGTCCAGAAAACACATTTATCATGTCTGTCAAAGGAATAGCAGAGAAGGCATGGATAGCTAGTATTTGCATATTCCAGGACAACATACAAAACAAAGAAAAAAGAACTTCGCATAACCCCTACTGTCCAACCTACAAGTGTCCCTGGGATTATGTCAAATAACACTCTCATTTTCATCTTCACTTCACCAGTGTAAAACTCATGCATCCTTGTTAATGTAGCATCTAGTTTAAGAGATATATGAAGTTGCTTGGCAGGTAAAAAACTTTATCCATATATAGGGTTTCACTTTTGGAACGGTTTATGGTCAAGAATACACTTCAATATTTCAAATTTAAAAAGACAGCCCCCTGAGAGTTTACCGGATTAAACTGAAAGTGGAAACACATCTAACGGAAGTGCCATTTAAGCATTTTTCTCCTACTATAGAAGGTAAATGCACCAAAATGTTACCCATATAATCTCTTAGGGAAAACATATAATCATTTATCCCATATAAAATTGTGGTTCTATTCATTTTCTATAATTTTCAAGTCCAATAATTTTAGGTAGGCTTTCCATATCCAACCTCAAAATTATAAATACTAGAACAATGAAAGTCAGTATGAGGTCAAACCACGCAGGTTTTTGATTAATTCCAGAAAGAGGCACTTATGCAAGGAGTTGGTAGAACTTAGAAGGAACAGGAGAATACTCTTAATAAAACAAGCATCATGGAATGGACTAGAATTGCACTAGGATAATCCAGAAAGAGAGAAATTAAAATGCAAAATATTGCCAACGAAATTGGAAAATTACAAATTTGCAAGAAGTGATAATAAACTCATGATTGTCTCCAATAAAATAGCAAAGCATAATATATTTTTTTTCTTCATTACAAATTTTGCGTGTTCACAAGTTTCGATTGCTGCAACAGTCTAATTACAACTAATAAAAATAATTATCGAGAAAAACAAAGTTATTGTTCAGCTCATATTTATACATGCAAAATTTCCCATCTTCATCACTCGAGAATCCTACCAGCTAGCTTTTTTCTTGATCATCTTTCAGCTGACTTGAATTACCAGCACCATTGGGATTGGATACTTCATGGGTGTCCGCAATTTTTCCATCCATTGGCACAAGACAAGGAATTCCATCCACTATCTAAAATATACGCGAAAGAAAAGAAAATTACAGACTAGAAGACATATTTATTATCGGAAATCAACTTAATGCTTCAGAACGGAACAAATGGCCCAACTGAGATTATGCTGAATTTGAGTGTGCAAGAGAAGAACCTCAAAGAAACCAGTAACTGTAACCAAATACATATTGCAAACAGAGCAAATTTTAAATCACTTACGGGATAAGAAACACCAATTGTATCACTGATCAAAGAATTTGATTTCTCACAAACTCTGCCAAATGGAAAATTAAAAATGAAAAAAAAAAAAAAAAAAAAAAAACCATAATCAGGAAGGGTAATTCAGGATAAAAAGCGAAAGTAAACTTCTTGGTTCAGTTCTGACTCACCTCAGCGGTTGTTTGGATAGGGGGCAGACAAGTATCTCGGCAAGAGTCTTTATTCTCCCAAACCTAACCATATTTTTCTGCTCTATCAGAAGTATTATGCCAACTTGGGTTCCCAATGAAGATCCCTTATAAACTGAGCGGCAGGGGTCAATAAATTTCTTTCTTCTTTCCATTTTCGGAAGCAACATTTCTATCAAAGCGGTGTCGTAACCCCATGAGAGAACATCCTAGAGCCAGTGTATTCCCGAATACGGATTCTCTTTTATATTTAGGGTTATTGTATTGAAGAGACTTTGATTGCCTTCTTGATTCACTTCACCGAAAGGTTAATTAAGACGAGACTATTTATAAATAGTTTGGGTTCAATTAATTAAAAACTTAAATTTGATTCATTTTAGAAGAGTTAGAGCTGAACTAAGTTGAGTTGAGCTCATATGTATTCGTTTATTTAGGTTCACTAGTTTAAAATAACTTTTAATATTGATGGGGCTTAGAAGTAGCCTCTAGGTTATCCAAAATTGCAATGACGTCAATGATCACAAGAGGTAAAATAGTAGGTCACCGGAGTGGGTTGTTGACTAAGAAAAAGCTCTGATGCCTAAGTCAGTATTATGAAAGAATAATTCTGTGTAATTAACTCCAAAAACACTGTTCTTGTCCTTAGACTAATTATAATTTGATTATATATTAAAATGAAATGAGTTACCTCTTTGATTACGGCTCTTCTATTACGTGATAGTAGGCAATTAGGATAATTGTGAATTATATCATATCTCTTCAATTGCTCTTAGAATCATAGCGTTTCCCTCGGTTTGGATATATTGTCATTCATGTCTTTGTTTGAGAGCTAGGAGCACACTAACCAACCTTTAGACCAACTTTGTGACTTACCCATGTACATCGAAGGTCTCGACTATCTCTTCTGTGAGGTCGCACTGAGTGATCATAGACTCATGGGGATGTTTGGAGTCACGCATAATTGGTCGCGACGTGGAAGATGTATGAGATGGATTGGAGCTTACCAAGTCGAATTTCGTGGCCCGATAAGATAGGAGATCGGTGGTAGCAGGTCGCTGCCCACCTTTCCTCATTGACTTCGTGAGTCTGATTTTCAGGTAGTGAAGGTTGGGGCCTTAAGCCCATTTAGGTTGACTTTGTTCAGGTCGTGCCCGTTTAAGTTGACTCGTCTAGGTCAGACCATTTCTCCCATCATTACCCCCTTTAGGCCTATCGAGCTCCAAGCTCATGGCTCCTAAATTACTATCTTTAAGTCACAACCTCTGAAGGGTCTCGAAGTTTTCTCTGTAACAGCTAGTTTTTGGGAGGAGACATGCCTCATCTGTTTTAGCAGTTACCTCGATTCCAAGCGTACCGGAACCTTTTCAGCAACCCAAGGGACTCCTTATCTCATATAAATTAGGAGTCCTTTGAAGATTTTAGGACTTACCTAAACTCTTTTGCCTTGTAAATTTTCTACTCACAAAGCTTTCTGCAATACTCTCTGCTTCTTTCTCGAGTTTTCTTTTTTCTCTCTGTCAGGTAAATGAACTAGTGTCCAGAACAATTCCCTTCCTAATTCTCGAAGGAAATTTCAATGAGTTGGTTCTTTAATTTTATCACTTTTTTTTGGAAAATTTTCTATCTCTCGAGCAATAAGATGTCTTCCTCCTCTTCTGCATCTAGCACCCCTCTCTCCATTCTAGAAAGGTGGAGAGCCCCCCAGTTGACATGTAGAATGGGGTTTTTTACACTCCCCAACTTTGCTAAAAGCTCCCCCAATTTAGAGTAATTCCTATAGGCCTTCTGAGTTAGAGGTCTTCTCCATCTTTCCTATTTTGGGTCTCGCTAAAATTTTTGAAATTAGCGGGGAGAGGGGATTGGAAAAAGGGGACATTGTCGCTACCATGGAGGTTAAGCGCCCCTGTAGCTAACGTCCTGGACACATAGTCCTTTATGTCGCCAGTCTCCGAGGGGGTATTCTCTTGCCTTACATACACCCCTATTTCTGGACATCGCTTGTTCTGGGCTTCCCCATTGCCCAACTCGTTCCACATTCTATTCGGACAGTAGTTGAGTTCATAGCCATCTGCCATCTTTATTGAGTTCTGGTTTCTTTGGAGCTTTTTAGGAATTTTTTTAAGGTCAGTATCTCCTTGATACCGAAGAGTGCTACTTTAGGATATCTCCAATTTAATGCCCGATATAAATTAGTAGGCACTTTCCAATCCTCTATGGGGGATTGGACACCATCTTTCTTTTTTGCTAGACTTCCTCACAATTTGGTCCGACCCGAGCCTTGCTCGGACGGGAATATGAATCAGAAGTTTTTCAATGACCTCTCTGACCAGACCAACAAGCAGTTAAGGCACAGAGTCATTTTGGTTGACCTAGCCAACTCTAACAATGTTAGGGAAGGGTGTAGTTTACCAGATTGGCCCGTAACTTTCCTTTGCCCTGCTGGACTAGGGAGTCTAGTTGATCACGACCTCCCGTCTGCCAAGAGAGCTATGGGGATTCCCCTTTCCTGTAGGGAGCCTTTCTATATTTTCTTTCTGCTTGTCTTAACTCTTTTGTGCAATAACAGCTTTTTCTCTTTTGTTTTGACAGCAATGAGGACCACCTCTTGTCTTCTAAAATCCACTCCCCCATAAGCTTCTGCTGGTGAAGTTATGGGCACTACTGGTGCCTATTTTGCTGCTGCCACTGCAACCTCCTCTACTCCCATTGCTTAGGCCAAGATTCCTATTCCCTAATCTTAAAGCGGTCACTGTGGCTAATAGGACCCAAACCGCTTTAAAGCAAAATACTGAGGTCACTACTTTGATTGACTCCAAACGGCCTGTGAAGATTTCAATCTCCTCTTACTCCCCTTCTTCTCAGTCTGCTGCTTCTAAGAAGGGGAGCCCTCCATCCTAATCAGGTAAAGGGCAAGCTCCGATGACCTCAAGGTTGAGGCCGGAGTTCAATGGTTGTGTGACCAAGGAGGTTGCAAGTACTTTGAAGAGGCTAGGGACTGCTTTCTTGGCCACCTACACTTTTCTCCCAATGGGTCCTTGAACTGGCGATGAAGTCTTCCGACTCCATGTTTCACATGGCTATGTATGCCCCCAATGGATCGGGAGGTATGTCGGCAACTGAATAATGACGAGCTGGATAAGTTCACAACATCTCTCCATACTACAGTGAATCTCCTCAACCTTTTTTTATTTTTGCAATTGGTTCTATTTTTGACTTGTCTGTATTTCTAACCTCCTTTTTTCTTTGTTGTAGAACCATGTCTGCCTTGGCGAGCGGCTGAGGAGGCAGGCCAAGAAGGCCAAGATAGATCAAGACTTCACTACCCTGATCTCAAAGCTTCAGGACGACAAAGCTCGCCTTGAGAAGGAGAAAGCTAAGCTTGAGGCCTCTACCAAAAAGGCTATTGCTTCTTGTACTGACATGTTTATCCTTCTGCAGGATAAACAAAGAGGCCAGGGTCAAGAACCTGACCATGTTAACAACTTTGGAGAAAGCTGACAAGAAGAACGAGTAGCTGTTCGAGCTCTACAATTAGCAAAGGGAGCGAGTTCAAGAGCTCGAGACCCAGTTGGAGGGCCCCCAAAGTATTTGTGATGATGAGGAAAACCTCTCTTTGGTCAAGCTTGAGGGAGTTTCAGCCTTCCAGGACTATGTGGAATCCCTCTTTCGCCCTCAACTCTTTAGACTCTATGTGGATGTAATCGACAAACTCCGGGAGCTTAATGGGGACTTGAAAACTGACCCCGTGGTGCATGAAGGACTGTATCACCCAGACTCTACAGCTCCCCTTCCTTGGGAGAAGGAGGACTCTGTGGAAACCTCTCAGGCCAAGGTTGTTGCCACTAAAGTCTTAGCTGAGGTGGGCCGAGCTAAGAAGGTCCCTCCAGAAAAGGTAAAGAACTCATGGAGGTCCCTTCCAAGGTTGAGGTCGTAGAAAAGATGGGCCTGGACATTCCTGTTATGTCTATGCCCAGTGGTGGAGATTTGATTACTCAATATTTTTCTCATCTCCTACATACTAGTTCTAAAGAGGTACTTGACCTTTTCTAAGTCACTTGCCTATCTTTAGGTAGACTTTCATTCTAACAATGTTGTTGGTTGCCTTACAAGTCCCTCAAACACCACCGACCCAGAAGTAGCTGCTAGGGATGAAGATCTAGAGGATGAAGATGAAGAACCTCTTATACACCTGAATTTTCCTTTTTTGTGGAGCCATGTAAGTACATGGTCCAGATATTATTTTCACAAGTGCTTTTGTGCTCCAGTGGAGCTCTTGTGCATTCGTCTACAAAGTCTGAGAGAGCTTGAGCTTTGATTGCTTTCTTTGGCTCAAATTCAATTTGGTATCTCGAGAGTCACTTCATTGTCCTGCCCAATAGCTCGGGCTTCGCCAAACCTTGTTTTAGTGGTAGATTGGTTAACACTCTTATCGGGTAAGCTTCAAAGTGTGGCTTTAGCTTCCTTGAGGTAATGATAATGAGGTACAAAAATTTCTTGAGGTCCAAATATCTAATTTCAGGACCTCGGAGCAAACGACTTATATAATACATAGGATATTGAAAACCTAACCTTTCTAATTGTAATATCAAGCTAACTGCCTTTTTTGTCAGGTAAGGTACATCAAGATTTCCTCCTCCGACCTCGGATAGACAAGCTGTCGGGGCTTTCCCAGGAAGTGTTTTAATTTGCAAAAGCTCTTTGACAATCTTCAGTCCACTGAAAGTCTTTTGGCTTCTTTATGACATTACAGAATTTTCTCCTTTATCAGCCATTTTGCTGATGAAGTATCCCAATGCCGCCATCTTTCCTATCAGACTTTGAACTTCTCTAATGTTTCTGGGAGGCTCCATATCTAACAGTGCTTTTATTTTATCAAGGTTGGCATCAATGCCCCCATTCTGATATCATAAAGCTCAGGAATTTTCCCGCCCTCCAAAGGTACACTTGTCAGGGTTAAGCTTCATATGGGCAGCATTGAATGTCTGGAAAGTCTCCCTGATATCTTCAATGAATTCTTCAGAGGTCTTGGACTTGATTACAATTTTGTCCACGTAGACCTTGATGTTTCTCTAGAGCTGGTTCTTGAATACCTTGTGCATAGTTCGTTGGAATTCTGCCCTTGTATTCTTCAGTCCGAATGGCATCTTGGTGTAGCAATAGATTTTGACCTCAGTGATGAATGAGGTCTTTTCCATGTCCTCTATTGCCATTGGAATCTGGTGGTACCCCTTATAAGCATCTAAAAAACACAACCATAACCATTGATATTCGACCTTTGAGTCCACCATTTGATCAATGCTCGGCAGTGGTTAGGAGTCCTTCTGGCAATATTTGTTTAGTGTGGTGAAATCCACACACATCCTCCACATTCCTTCTTTTTTGGGCACAACCACCGAGTGGGCGAGCCATTCTGGGTATAGTACCTCTTTTAGGATTCCAGCATCGGGGAGAGCTTGGACTTCTCGAGATATGACCTCGTTTCGCTCTAGAGCAAAGGTCGTTTTCTTTTACTTTACCGGCTTGACCCCTGGTTTAAGCCTGACCTTATATTTTGCCACTTTTCAATCTACCCCCTTGAGGTCTATAGATCGCCAGGCGAAGACCTTTAAGTACTCTTGTAGGGAGTCAACGAGCTTCCCTTTCATTTTAGGGGGCAATAGCTCTCCTATCTTTATTCCTTTCTCAGGGAATTCTAGATTGAGGAAGATCTCCTCCCCTTTGCTAGCTACTTGAATTCTGAATTCATCTTTCTCCTTCGGGAGGTCGATGAAATCTGCCTGCTCTAGCTTCGCCAAGCTCTCTAGATTACCTTTAGTAAGATAACATTCTACAGTGAGCTGCCTATCTCCTTTCAGAGTGACCCAAGCTCATCCAACCTAGATTTTCATGCAATAGTCCAGCAAAGAGATCTCTGCTTTTAGGTCCATAACCCCCATTCTCCTCAGGATTGCATTATAGGTTTTGGAACCATCGACCACCCACCAGTCCATGACCTCAGTAACCCCCTTACCCTCCACGTAGACTGCAGTTGGAACTCATAGGATCCTTTTGGCATAAGTTGTCCAGCCATTAAAGTTGGTCAAGGCAGTGTCTGTTTTTACCAGCGAGCTCCTATCAATTCCCATTTGATCAAATGCTTGTACAAGACATTTACTGCGCTCCAGGTGTCAACCAATATCTTGCGTACTAGGAAGTTCCTAATTTGGAATGACACCGTCAGAGGCCCTAAGTCTTCCTCCCGAGCTCATTTCGACCTACTTTCTATGGCATTTATTTCACTGACCTACCAATTGTGTGGAGCTATAGAAAGCAGATTTGCGGGGCTTGTATTCCTTGCCAAGAACTCTTGCAAGTGGCCTTTCATTACTAACCTCTCAATCTCACCTTAGAGGTCGAAGCAGTCCTTCGTGAGATGGCCATGGTCCGTGTGCTAATGGTAGAATTTGGCCGGGCCTTTCTTGGCAAAGGGAGTTTTGAGAGGTCTGGTGGCTTCAGGAGACCTTTCTTCTCCATGTCCACCAATATTTCTGCTCGTGAGGTCGTGAGAGGAGTGGTCACCAAGTCATGAATGGTTTTTCTCTTCTTGTCTAACAACCATCTTTTCGAGTGAGCGTCCTTTCTGTCTCTTTTCGAGGTCTAAGGGCTTTTTAGACTCCCTTTGTTATTTTTTTCAACAGTTGAGGCAAAACCATGAATCTTCTTCTAGATAGCCGTTCCTTCAACCTTAATTAATTTCTCTAGGAGCAATTTTAGCTCCTTTATGGTTTTTATTGGCTCCTCTGCCAATCTGATGGCTACATACCCTCTTTGCAATCCTTGCTTGAAGGCAGTGATGTAGATGGCATCGTTCTTTTGCTCGATCTCTACTGCCTCATCCTTGAAGCGACTATAGTAGCTTCTCGTGCTCTCACCAAATTTCTCTTTGATGTTGAACAGATCATTGATGTCTTTTTCACATCTCTTGCTACTCTGGTAGTTTTCAAGAACAGCTCCTTTAGCTAAGTCCAACTCGAGATCCTTGCTTTTGGGATGCCTTTGAGCCAAGATTGTACCTTCTTGGATGGCGTGGATTGAAAGGCCCTGCATTTGACATGGTCGGGGTATTCAAGCATCTCCATGTAAGATTCATATCCGTTTATGTGTTGCAATTGTTCCCCTGTGCCATCATATTTTGCTTCCACTTATGGTGCTTTAAATCCTGGTGGCATTTGAGCAATCCTGATGATGTGGACAAATGGCGACTGCTTTGATAGGTCCGCAATGCTTTGCATCTTTTGGTTCCCGTTTCTCTCCTGATTGGCTGGGAGAGTCGCTCTCCTCAGTGGAGTCAAAGCTACCCTTAGGAGTTGCTGCTTGTCTTTTCAATCAGGTCTCATCGAGCGGGCATCCTTTCCCCAAGAGGTCTTAGCTAGCTCTCCTACTCTTCAAGACTAGTCTCTTATCTCTGACCTCGTGATATGGTGACTCGGTTAAGCCTGTCTCGTAGGTCATAAAATCTTTCTTTGCTTATGGTTTCTCTGAGGTCGGTTATGGGTGGGACTCTCCCCCCCCCCCCCATGACCTCTCCTAAACTCATCCTATCTCCCGACCTTCGTCATCAGGCCGAAGGTTGTTCCTTGCTTTTGAAGGTAGGAGCAGGTTGGGTTGTGCATGACTAGTTTGATTTCGAGGTAGCCATGGCTCCCTCTGAGATGGTATAGGAGTACGTCTTGTCGACATATAATCTTGTCTGCTTGGGATTCTCTCTAGGGAAGCAACCATGCGTTCCAGTAGGTGTGCTGGAATGGACACCTAACTCCTCCCTGATCTTTGTGGTCTGGGATTATCACCATTATAGGTCTAGTCAGGGTGTCTCTGTTCAGGATGAGGGTTCACCTGATCTCTCCGGGATGGCCCAGACCGTGTTGGCCTTGGCTATTCTTGCTGATTGGCTAGCCCTGGATTATTATTGGTGTCCTCCACTGGGGGGCAGGCCTTCCAGCACTGTTTCTCTAATGTGAAATTGTGTTTTGTCGGGCGGTCTGCCCTGGCGTAATGGTTGAAAGCACGTTAGTTGTGATTGAGTCATCACGCTTATTTATTTGTGTAAGAAAAAGAGTTAGGCTTTTTAGAATGTGTTCCTTCCCACAGACAACACTAAAAGTGATGGCGCTTGGAAGTAGACTCCGGGTCACCCCGAATCGTATTGACATCAATGAATACAACCTGAAAGGTAAAACAGTAGGTCACCGGAATGGGTTATTGCCCAAGGAAGAGCTCCGATGCCCAAGTCAGTATTCTAAGAGAGTAATCTTGTGTAATTAACTCCAAATACATTTTCTTTGTCCTTAAACTGATTATAATTTAGATTATATATTAAGATGAAATAAGTTACCTCTTTGATTAGTTCTCTTCTATACGTGACAGTAGACAATTAAGATAACTGTGAGATCATATTTCCCGCCATTTACTCCTAGATTTGTGGTGTTTCCCTCAGTTTAGGTATCTTGCCATTCACGTTTCTGTTCGAGAGCTACGAGCTTGCTAATTGACCTTTAGACCAACTTTGTGACCTGCCCGTGGACATCGAAAGTCTCGACTATCTCTTTTGAGAGGTCCGCAAAGTGATCGTACGCTCATGGGGGATGTTAGAAGTCATGCACAGTTGGTCACGACATGGAAAATGTATGAGATAGATTTGAGTTTACCAGGTCGAAAGTTGTGGCTTGATAAGAAATCTCCTGAGCTCATTTAGGAGGTCAGTGGTAGCAGATCATTGCTCATCTTTCCTAGTCTGACTTTCAGGTATTGAAGGTTGGGACCTTGAGCCCATTTGGATTGACTTTGTCCAGGTCGCACCCCTTTAAGTGGACTTGTTCAAATCATACCCATTTGTCCCATCAAATATATATAATAATTTTTATACATTATAAATATGATATCTTCTATTTATTATATAATTTATTATTTCCATATGCATTTAATTTGATCTTAGTCCTATAAATTGGATGTTTTAGTTTCTTGTTTCAAGAAATATTTAACAAGTTACTTTTAAGATATGAATTGGAAGTTCATGTGTGGACATAATATATAATGTGAGAATTTAGTTATTAGATATTTTTCTTACTTACTTTATATTGGACCAATCAATTACTTGAAAATTTTATTTTGAATTTCAAAATTTACATCCAATACAGAAGAAAATTCTTGTTTTTATTTGGATGATTATTATTATTATATTTTTAATATGTTGAATTGTCTTATTTGTTAAGATAAGTTTGAGATTTCATCATTTCAAATATTCAATTGAATCACAAGATTTGTATCAAAAGAATTATAAGAATTATATTTAATCAATTTAGGAGAAACTTGTAATGTAAATTTAATTATTTTGTAGTGACATGGCTTGTAATTTAAATAATTCTAGTGTTAAAATTTTCTTTTTATTCAAACTTTCGGGAATTATTACAAAGATTTAGATTTAAATATGTGACATACATGAATTTGATTAAATATTATTATTATAAAATTTAATTTTATTAATTACTTTTAAACTTAAATGAATCCGAACCCCAACTTGCGAGCCTACATTAAATCCAGAGCTCGAGCCTTAGACTCTTGAAATCCAGACAGTCAGTACCCTAAAGAATATAAATGAGCCGAGACTTGACTCGGCTCGGCTCACCCCTCTCGACTACATCATGAAAACGTCCGGCGGACGGACGGAGCTCGCTGCTCGCTTGAGGACGAATTGTTGGTGTGTTTCTTATACGGATGGGATTTTGCACTCCTTTTGGATCATCAACTATGAATAGAAAAGCATCTAGACGCAACTCTAGTAGAGGACGTTTTCTTTTTTCTCAGATCCCTATCATTCTTAAACCTCAACTGAGGTTTTGACAATTTTCCTTCTCCAACTGCTATGCTCTGTAGAAGAAAGGCAATGAACGTAAATGGCGGGACCAAAGCTGAAGAATCACAGCCCTTTACCAGATAAATGGCAAGAGCTTCTGTGCGAGATTTCCTTAAGGTCAGAGCCTCTCTTCTGTATCATACTAATTCCACCGCTACCCTAATCCAGCCTGCAAAGCCGGCACCGGTTTCTTTTCTTCCTTCGGCAGACTTTGCTGCTGCTAAAACTTATCCTCTCTTTAAACAAATTCTAGATTTTCTTGATTCGTGCAAAAGTAGTTTGACCCATTTGTTCCAAATTCAAGCCCAATTAATGACTTCCGGTCTTCTTCAACATCCATCGTTTTCGGGCAGAATTTTGAAGATTTCTTCACATGTATGTGATGTGGAATACACGGTTTTGATTTTTAAGTGCATTGAATTTCCTAGTACTTTTTGTGTGAATACTTTGATAAAGGCATGTGCTTGCAGCTCTGTACCACAGATGGCTATTTTGTTATATATAGAAATGTTCAAAGATGGGATCTTCCTTAATTCTTTTAGTTTCCCGCCTCTATTAAGTGCTTGTTCTAAAATGGGTAGTTTGATTCTGGGACAACAGTGTCATGGTCAAGCTGTGAAAAATGGGGTTGATATTGTCTTGCCAGTGCAGAACTCTCTACTTCATCTTTATACTACTTTTGGTGTTAAGGATGCTACTAGTCATGTCCTTGATGAAATGCCGGTGAAGAACGTGGTATCTTGGAATTCAATAATTAGTGGGCTAGCCAAAGCTGGTGAGTTAGATGCGGCACACAAATTGTTTGACAATATGCCGGAAAGGAATATTATTTCTTGGAATCTGTTGATCACAGGCTATTTGGATTCCGGGAGACCTGGAAATGGGATGAAGCTGTTTAGGGAAATGCTGAAGTTTGGCTTGAAAGGAAATGATACAACCATGGTCAATGTGTTAACCGCTTGTGGTAGGTCTGCTAGGTTGAGAGAAGGAAGATCGATTCATTGTTGTCTTATTAGAACTTTTCACAAATTGAGTTTGATTATCAATACATCTTTGATTGATATGTATTGTAGATGCGGAAGAGTGGATGTGGCTAGGTTGATTTTTGATAGGATCTTAATAAAGAATTTAGTGGCTTGGAATGTGATGATTTTAGGGTACTGTCTTCACGAGAATCCAACAAATGGACTTAGTTTATATGCCGAAATGACCACGATAAATAGTAACTTAGAGGATGAAGAAAATTCTTTTTGGAAGAACAAGAAGTCAGGTGATAGCAATGGAATTGTTCCTGATGAGGTCACTTTTGTAGGGGTTTTGTGTGCTTGTGCCCGTGTAGGGCTGTTGACAGAAGGCAAAAACTACTTCAGCCAAATGATTGATGTATTTGGAGTGAAGCCGAATTTTGCACATTACTGGTGCATGGCTAACATATTTGCCAAAGTTGGTCTGAGGACGGAAGCAATTGAACTCTTGAGAAATATACAAATTGAAACTGATGCATCACCTGAAACCTCAAGGTGGGCTGGTTTTTTTTGCTCATGCCGTTTTGAAGGAGATGTGAGCTTTGGGGAACAACTAGCTAAAGAGTTAATTGAGCAAGATCCTAACAACTTTTCATATTACATGTTACTGGTGAATGTTTATGCACTAGCAGGACGGTGGGAGGATGTTGCAAAGACAAAAGCAATGATGAAGGAGAGTGGAATTGAAAAAACACCAGGCTGTGGTCTTAAGGACCTGAAAGAAATTGTTCACAGCATGAAAGTGGGAAACAAATGGGAGGAGTTGGCAAATATCAACCCAGGAAATGAATAGTTGAACTTTTGATTGTTGGAGTGGCGTCCATGCATATGTACAATGGCTTCTACAAGATAGCAGAAGGGAAACAAGCTCTTGGTGGTTCCTGAATTGTGCTATCCTCCTGACAGACTTTTGTATTTCCTGTTTATGGCTAAAATCCTTTCTGCTAGAGCTGAAATTTGGCCATTAGGTGATAATTCATTTTCATCCTACATGCATTTGTATGCAAGTAGACTTTAAGGGCAGCTTGAGTTTTATTAATTACAGCTTATCGTATGTTAAGTTAGCCATTCAAATGTTTCTTTTTAATTTTCGCTGGAATTGCATGCAGTGTCTTGTAAATATGAACTGTGCATCACTCAATGATAAGAATGTGGGAATTTAGCAGTTGTATTATTAGCCTAATAATAAGTAGCAAGCTTTCCATTTAAAAGTATGTTTCTTTGATGACAAAATGGATTCAAGCATTCTTTCTGTTCTGCCCTGTTTATATATTCAATGCTCATTGCTATTCTATTAAATCTGGCAGTGACTTCTGTTCCAAATGGCCTGGATGCATGGAAAATTTTAGAGGATCTAACCAAACATATTGATCTTGTGCTAATGGAGGTAGTCATGCCTGGTTTAAACTGGCATTGGCCTTTTATCCAAGATTATGAATCATAAGACTTGCAAGAACATTCCAGTTATTAGTAAGTATTGTTCCTGTTTTATACTTTATTTCTATGCAGACAGAAAGTAGTTTCTTATATCTAAAATTAAAAATTATTTCCATTTGATACTTTTAACTGCTACACCTGTTGAGTTTTGTGTGCATTGATGTCATCTAATGATTCTACGGGAATAGTCTTTAAATGTTTGTCAAAGGCAGCTGTAGACTTCTAGTGAAGCCTATATGAAAGAATGAGCTTAAGAACCTTTGGCCGCGTGTTTTTATGAAATGTCACAGTGTAAGTCATGTCAGATGAAATTTGTATTTTGCTCAAACTTTTAACTACTATTTCTGTTTCTGGCCACTCTGGGGCTCAGTAAGAGATAATGATTCTGTTTACATTCTTACCTTTTTTTACTTTGCTTAGTCTAGTTAATCATAAATAATCATTTTCATATATGGCTGCGGTTTGTTCTGGATTTCTTTGTTTCCTCAGTCAAGCTGTGGTTAATCTTTATTAATTTGATAATCGTAAAAAATGATATTATATATATATATATATATATATATATATAATTCATTACTATGATTACCTTCAAAAGCTTTATATATGAACTGATTGTTGAATTTACACTATCTTTTTTCAAGATAATTTGATTGGCGAGGGAGGTTACTCTGAAGTTTATAGAGGACACGTAAAAGATAGCTACTAGTAGCTATTAAAAGGCTTAACAGAGGAACCACTGAAGAGATGACACCAGACTACTTGTCTGAGTTTCAGTGAATATGAACTGCCAGTCAAAATCAGCCTTGCCTGTTGGTTCTTCGTCAGTTGATGGCTGTAATGAGTCGGGTACTGTTCTTTGCAGAAGCAATATTTTGTCAAGAACAAGTTGTCAATATGTTTTCGGACATCGGAATTCTTAACATGTCTGCAAGATACTACAAGGTACAAACCATTTGATTGCTTAATTTTCATGCAGGAAATTGCAGAACTATATGAGCAAGAACAAACTGTTTAATGTGAAAGAGCTGCTGATCTAAGTAGTATTGGTGCTCACATGCATCATGGCCTTTTATTGTAAGGTAGAACAGAACTCTATAGAATATTAGATGTTAAATTTGTTGTTTGAACTCCTTAAAATCCTGCAATAGGTGCTTGTAGAAAATGGGTAGGATAGCGTCTAGCTTCACTTGAAGCTGTTAATAAGTCTCTTATCTTGATTGGGTATGAAATTTCAGATCTGCTTGCCATAACAGAATTTCTGTTATTGCTTCGTGTTCTTGAAGTGGGTAGTCAACTCATGCAGAAGATTACTGTTTCTCGATTAAAAGAAAATATAGGAAAACATTTGGCAACTTCCCTAATCTTTACAGCTTCAACTTATGAAGAGGAGCGGGAATTTCTTTTCGTGTGGTTATCATGTATTTAATTTTATCTGAATATCCACATTTTACTTAATTTTTAGCTTTAATTTTATCTGTATATCCACATTTCACTACCATTCTGAGGGATAGAACCCTCAAAATGTTCGTTTGACAGATCAAGTAACTCCACTGGGGCAACAGGAATAGGTCCTGTAAAGTGGTTAGAACTACGATCAACATCTGCCATGGGAGTTACATGTAGTGGGGTTGGTAGCTGGTCTTTTAACTGATTGAAAGATGCATTAAGCAGTGACAGATTAGAGGAAATGTCCCAAAGCCAGTTAGGAATGGAGTCTGAGATGCCAGCATTTGAAACATCAAGAAACTGAAGCACCTTTTGGGATTGAAGCCAAGCAGGACATGAAGTTCCTAATCTGCATGAACCCATGTCCAGATTTCGTATTTGGAATGGAGGCAGCCAAGTTGAACTAACATTTAATGTAAATTTTAAAAACTTGATAACGTGTAACCTTGTCTGTAAATTTATAAACTTGGCACTAATATAAAATCTATTGTTATATAAACTTTTCATTTGTTAGTGAAAGAAAATATTTTGTTGAATTATTATTATTATTATTATTTGTGGTACTGATTTTTTTTTTTTTTTTTAAATCTTAATTTTAAGGGCAATAGAAATTGCTGGCATTAACATTAAGGGCATTATAAAAGACATTTTCTGGCATTAACAACTGCCATTAAAAGTTTAGGTTTATCATGACAATTATTTTACTTTTTACCGGCATTTAATTAATGGCCCTTAATAGATTTTCCCACCGCATGAAACAATTGCCATTAAAACAAACTTCTGGTATAGTGTCATTGGAACTGATGATCCTGGTGGTAGGGGGAAAGAATCATATTTATCTCATCTTATTAACTTTACAACCCAATTTATTAAGTGCTGCTAAGAAAGCAGGTAATTGGCAAGATTTTTGGCAGAGCAGAGTAGAAAGGTTAAACTTAAAAGACTTATTTTATATTTTCAATACTCCTATCTCCATTCAGCTCTGCATCTATAACTAATTCCATAATCCGTGTCTGTGTAGAGATTTCTCATTTTCATGTAATAGTTTTGTCAATGCAGAGTTGGAAGAACTTTGAATCTTGATGATTCGGGGAGGGGGAATCCTCCAGTTCACTCCCTGCTGAGTGTTCTAAGGTTGCCAAGAAAGAAGCAAAACATATGCACAAGTTTATAATGCAAATGAATTAACAACAGCATAACACAAATCGAAAACTAATTGAAAGTTGAATTTGAAACCCTATACCTCATTTTACAGTACCTTCTACCATGCACACATACTGGAATCAAGAGAACTCCTTGCATAGTTAAGTGTCATATGGTAAGAACTCAAATTCAGGTGGTGTAAATAGTGGCAGCCTGCCATTAGCTCTTCACAAAAATGCATTACAACGATGTAATCTCAAAACCAAACAATCTTGTATACTTGTATCAGTATCACTCAAGATTCCATGTATTGGGATGGAGGAGGGCTTGTCTTGGTCTTCTCAATACCTGCACAGAAAGTGTACAAAACAAAGCTTCATTTCAGAAATCTAAGCAAAGGGTTTGAGATTTGAGGATCTAAGAATTGTCAAAGTGATCGAATACTATGGAACAAAATGGGAATGATTGAAGATTTATGATATACTAATAATCTGTTTCTTTAATTTATCATTAACATTAACCTATAGGGCAATGTGTTGGACTTGGAACTTTACAAGAAAGCTAATCCAATTTTCTATTCTAGATAATTAACAGTCCTCGATGAATAATTGTGTCAGCTGAATAGTATGAGCTTTGGGTCAAGTGTCCTACCATGAATGCCACGCATCTCCACTTCTCTAAATTCTTGGACAAGAGCGCAACAGCAACACATTAAGTGTGAAAGGAAATCATCAAACCAGCCCCCCTGAAGTTGAAGACGTCTTAAGATATAAGCATATAGGCAAAGTTCATTTATTCATGTGTAGTATTTGACCAATTTTCGTATTTCTGATGATACAAAGATTCATCTGCCGATGATTTTCTTTTTCTCTTTCCATATAAATGATCTCAGAAAAACACATACTTCTCCAAAAAACAAAACATGACAAACAAACAAAAAAAAAATCCATATTTCTAGAGGGCCTATGGAACTTACAGTAATGTTTAGTTTCTTTCGCAGCTTCCTTCTGATGCAACAAGTATAACAACAACAGGATAATATCAAGGAATAAGCCATGATTTCGTTGCAGGCTTCCCCTGATGCTGCATGTGAGAACACCAACATTAGCAGATGAAGTTTAAATCACAAATCACAGATATTTCATACACACAGTAGGAGTGCAGTTTAACTCAAGAACTTTTCTGCTTCTCCTCCTCCTCCTCCACCACCTGTTTCTATTTCTTCTTCTTCTTTTCAAGCAAGCTTAAATCACATTTATTACATGTTAAGTGATCCAGCCTGGATGCATCTTTGACGAAATTTTCACCCATATAATGGATTCTAAGATACCTTGAATGATCAATTTGAGCAGGTCTTCTTCATTAACAGTGGCAAGTTGGATATTGGTAGGAAACTATCTGATGCAATTTTTTACTATCCTCGCTTTGTCTCCCCGTAGCACAAGGTGAAATTATCCTCCATCAGAAGGGTTCAGTTAGCAGAAACACAGTTTGTGAATAGTTTTAAAAGGAAAATATTGGATTAGGAAAAAGTAGTTCAACTTATCCGGAGAAGTTGATATAGTTTCTTAAAACGGGAATGGCATACTTAGTTATTTTGTAATTATATTGTTCCCCTTTTCAGTGTTCCTTTTGCTCGCAGACGAAGAATCACCTACATCATTAGCAAGCAAGTGGCAACAGCGATCTCCTGAAATACCTTTACCAATTCACATCTGGCAATTTATCTTATTGGAGAGGGAAACTTCTCCAAGTCAAGTTATAATTTAGACACGAACTGAAATCCTGCTATTAGGCACCAAATACTTAACTGTGCCAGAAACCAGTGGAGCGATATACCCTACTCGTGGAGGTCGAGAGAACATTGTAAAGTTATGTTTATCACTTGAAACAATGTATGTTCGCACCACATGCAGAAAATTGCAGGAAACCATATGATAAGTAAACAAAGAAAATCACCACAAAGTAAATCACAACCGTCTTTTTTTTTTCTCTTGGATGAGCATCCCAAGAGTATCTAATTCCAGAACATCGAATGTAACCAGGCAAGATAAGAGAAAAAAATAAGCAAATCCTGCGCACAAGATTGGAAGTCTAGTATGAATCAGGATGACCACCAAAACACATAACTCATGTCTTCGACTGAGCCCTTTGGGAGTCCAAAGAGATTACCCCTATGAAAGGTCTCAAGAAATAACCACTTGGGTAAAATCTCAACCAGGACCATAACAGAGAACTGATAGGAATCAGGCCAACAAGGACCAAAACTGATAAGGGTCAAAACAAAACCAAAGAAAGGAGGAACAGCCACCTGGCCCTTTCAAAGATTCCCTATGAGAAGTCCTGAGAAATAACCACTTGGAAAAGGACCAAAATTGATAGAAACCAAGCCAAAGTGCAAGAAAGGAGAGAGAGCCACCAAGTCAAGCCTAATGATAATTCTATGTAATCAAGTTCAAGCTAAATGTCTCATTGTTATAGGAGTTGGAGTTAGAAGGTTCCATGAGGAACTTAAAGCTAGGAAGAATTTGGACTTTTGTGAAGCAACACATGGTGCAAAGGAACTTAATTTATTGGTGGTGCAGAAAGAGGACCAAAGCTGTTCAAAGAAAATTAAAGCGGAACATTAAACCCATATAGAGAGAAACATGAGCAAAATTACAAGAGATTTCACCTCAAGTATTTTCGTACATTCTGAACTAGTTTTAAATGTGATTTGAAATATATAGGCTTAAGGTCTCTACACCCTCGGCATTTAAGTTCTATCCTAGGGCTGTTTTTCTTGTTGAATTTGAGGTCTAAAGGTGAATTTTTTGAGAAGTCTAATCTTTCTACTCCATCAAGTGTTCTATTGGCTCTTTTCCCTTAGAGTTCTTGTAGTAATAGATGAGTAGAAACATTCTTGGTGATCTTGTGGTTCAATACTTCTTTTCCCAAAATGCTAGATTAATGTGGATTTATACAAAAAATGGTTAACCCAAGTTAGTTTTAAAAGACCATTAACTTTCTTAAACCAAGCCTAAATTAAACCATCTTATGATTTTTGTCTTCAAACTGACATCACACAGGCCCAAGAACTGTACATATAAAAGCAAAGCTAAAGAGGGAAAAGCAAATTCTTACACATATGTCTGTTTGTTGCAACAGAAGCAATTCTTGAAAATGTACCACAAGGGAAAAAGAAAGTCTTTAGGCCTGCAAGGAATGGAAAAGCTGGTAATTACATTTCAGTACATAATGAGTTTAGTCTACATGCACTTAAATGCATAGTTTACAACATTGATCAGAAGATGAATGTGAGATAGCAGCCATAAAGAAAACAAACAGAAAATGAATCTTTAATCTGGACAGGAACTTATCTTTGAAACTAGTATGACATTCTTTGGTTTGAGGTATGCCCCTGGAGAAAACGGTCTTTCAATCTCTATTAATTTGAATGTATTAAACAGAAAGAAAAAGGCCAAAAAAAAAACTAAATTTGCTATTCATAACCAATGTTTTTCCACAACTTTCCAGCTCCCCTTAGAAAGTCACAGAGAAAGAAGTAAGATCTTGAAAACATCAACAGGCAAAAGCACCCTGTTTGTTATTCCCAATACCAATACACGTCCTTCCATTCTTGTTGATCAGTTAACCCTTGAACCCTTAAGGCATAATATATAGGGATTCCTTTATAACACATTTGAAGTGGTGATTTGAAATGGAAACAATCTCTGTATCAACTGAGATATGAGCAACATTCAAGATACTGGCAAAATTGAAAGTTGATTTTGATTCTTGAATAAAAGAGTTCAGATCTCACTGTTTTACTTGTATTATCAAGTTTTCAAGCAAATTTATTAAGATACTAGAGAAGTTATCTATGTTTTACATTAGCAATCTCTTGTTATAAAAAAAAAAAAATTTAACATGAATGAGCACTTCATGCACCTACAGGTACAGTCACACTTCATTCCATGTAGAAATGAGAACAAAAAGAATGTTATAGAAAAAGTCAAATTTTCACTACCTGCTTCACAAGGCCTATACATAAAGCTAAATAATTTACTTGTGAATAAAATGATTAAATTAAACCAGAGGAAATAGTCAATGAACCAGGAACATACAAAGAACTGGCTCTGAACAACATCCAAGCAAGTCTGAATGCCATTCATCATGTTGATATGATCCTTTAGAAGGAAGTAAATCACGTTTGGATGAAACTGAAGAAGTATTTCTGCACAAATTAAAGGATATATGCATCAAGATAAAAGAAATCAGACCGGTCAGTTGATCACCAGTAATAAAAATCCAATTAAGCAAAAGGGATGAATCAATATATATCAGCAAAAGCCTCCAGGAAACTAAGTGCAGTTTGGTTACCACAAGAACATGGAATGTACATTGGAGGATGCTAGAACCAACCTTGAATTTGCATGTTTCTCACTACTCTTACAACATCTTTCATCAGAGTGTTCATTACCGCCATTAACATCAGAATAACTATGGACCACCTCCTTTGACACTTTTCTAGGAGGACTCTCTGGCAAAGAACTTGCTGCTACAACTTCTGTAACATCAAGAAGATGCTGAATTACTTCACACTGGCTGACATCCAAATTAGCTTGTGATATTTGTAGTTCCATCTGAAGCTTTTCGTTTTCTTTCTTGACTGCTTCATTAAAAGGCAAATTAGGATAGGAACAGGAAAGGGTTTTCTTCAAGACTATTGTGTCCTTTTCAGAATGATCTCTACTAAGAATCACATGTTGCACCTTCATATCCTCATCATCTAATGTGTATTCTCTTTGGTCCCTGTCAATTGCCTCCATTCTCTCCTGCCAAAATGGAAAAATAAAGATACTCAATAAAATACATAAAAAGAATTAAAGAGATAGATCGAATGAAAATGATTTTAAATTGGACCCAAGCAGCTCGTCCAACTTTATATATCTTTGCTAGATAAAGCAGTTTTGAAAGTATAAATTACAGAAGTTTACATAATCTGGTAAAAGCCACAAAAAGAAACATCTTTATTGTACATTATCTAACATTTCTCTATACACGTTGTCCTAAAGTGAATTGAAACCAAAAGATGTAATAAAATTGTGTCCCAATAAATGAGAAGGGATTAAAGGTGGCTGAGGTAAACATATCCTCAGAAGGATGGAAATGGTTCATGTGCTCATAACTGCATCAACTGATTGATTCAATAATATTTTACAGTAAACCATATTGCAAAAGAACATTGTACTCAAGTTTGCAGTTTCAACAATCATAAACTAGGGAAATTATGGAAAAATTGATGCCTTTATAGTTTCTATGCTATATTCAGAGGAAAATCAAGTGTCTCCAACAGGAAAGATGCTGTACAAAGAATATCCATGTTTGGTTCAGTATAAAATGGTTCTATAACTGCTGTTATGGTGCAGCAAGGTCGGCACCATTCATCCAGTTTTGCAGTTTCAACAAGAATATGGCTACAGAAATTATAAAGTCAATGTCTGAGCAAACAATCTAAAACAGGAAAGATGTATAAAATGGTTATGTTGTCCAACTGCTCATATGCAAGAAAGATTTTTCTCATAGTTTCTAGTGGATATAACTGACATAATAATTCACATTTGGCATGATCATCCCATTCCAGGACAATAGGCTAAAATCCAATAACTACAGTTTTTCAATGAAACTAAGGATGCCACTCCAAACTTAACAAAGCAGTTCCTTGTCTTTGTTAATACCTATGTTATGAGAAATTTCCAAATTTGAGCAAAGATTTAAATAATACCAATGAACATTAGTGACTTCAGCCCATCCCTTTTCCTTCCATGTGAATGGTTTTCCAGCTAGTGCTGGTATACTCCTCAACGCAGAAGAGCATGATGGTTCAAGTTTAACATGTCTTCAAGAAATTCTTGTCCTTAACAAAAATTGGTACTCTGCTAAAAAGTTACAGAACTACAACTCCTTGGACTAATTAGCAGAGCAGAGAAACTCAATTTATACCACAGAAGAGCATTCACTTTCAGAAAATATTAGGTTCGTTTGGTTTCTTGGTCCTACTGTCAAGAAGATTCACAATGAGCTTTTATCATCATTTTTGACAAATACAAAGCAGGTAGATATGCATAAATGGGCTTTGTTAAAAGGAAGTCAATCTTACCTTTTTTTTTTGGGTAACTAAAGTCAATCTTACTAATTAACTATCAAGCTGACAGAATACAATATTAGTCTGGGAGCAAATTACCCATTTAGCTGTCCCTTATAATATCTTTCAAATGATTAAAACAGACAGAAACATGTGGTGCAAAACAGAGAATATTAAAGAAGAGATTTTAATGCCAACAATCGGTAAATTACACATTTTCAAGTATACAGAAAATCACAAATGACATCAACACTAATAGCAAAGTAGATCATACCCTAACTCGAGCATTATCCACCAGAGTGATTAAAGGAATAATCTTCAAGTACCGGTCAATTTCATTTTGAGCCTTCCTGAACTGGTACACAATGTTCCATCCCATTGCCAATAGATAAAGATAGCTCCTATCCTGGCAACTGTTAACCAAAATGTACGACCTCCTTAATGCATCCTCAAGCTGCTCCAATGGTTCCCGTGTTTCTGGATACTTCTTAAGTTCCGAAATCTTGAGTTGCTCCAATAAGTTCCCAATCAACTTGAGATGTTGTGCGAAGTGCCTACAGTTCTTCTTATGCATCCGGGCTGTGCTTGCAGCCTTCACTATCATACAAATCAGCCTAACTGCATCAACGCCAGCTAGCTGGGCAAAATTTGCAACTTCCCCAAAATGTTCCCACGAAGACATTCTGTATTCCCTGGTGAGGAGCTGATCTGCTGACTATACAATTCCTCAACACTGCTTGATTTTCAATCCCACGGCATATATTTTGCGGATCAATTGAACCACCACCAGAAAACCATAACTTCCCATTAAGTGACTTATCTGAAAATGCACCAAAAGCACCAACAGGGAAAGAGGGTCTAAAAATTCCAGCTTTTATACTTTATAGTAACCCGAATCTCCAAAAATAAATAAAAAGATCATTGTAAGAGCTCAACAAATAACCTTAGTCTTCTTCGCTGTAACAGATCTTCCATTGTGTAAATTGATACCGAGATCTTCAGAGATGGAATTTGAGGGAGCACCTGTTGTCCTCTTCTCCTTTACCTAGTGGTCCAAGCTGCAGTAGTATATTCAGTAAATGACTCAACGAGATCTTCAAGATTATTCAATTGCATTTCTTTACATTTCCCAATTATCTTTATTTCAAAGTGAAAATAGAAAAAGAACCAACAGTTAAAGAGTGATTTTGTTTGACTCATCTTTCTAATAGCACTACTATAAGAAAATGGGTAGAAAGAATCCCCATTACATTTTCGCGAACGTTACTTGAAGTAGCTGAAACTCTTCGTTGCGTGAATCGCTGTTGACTTGTCTTTACCAAATTCTTGGGCTTCTTTACCTGTAATAAATTCATTGCAAGAAACCCAAACAAAATTAACACTTAATCACGTTCTATTTTCACAGTGCATCGGGAAGAATGCAAGTACATTTCTCTTACGATTTAAAAATAATGGCAGAGCAATAGTGAGAAAGTGGGCTATTTTCCTGGTGAGCCAAACAGAAGTCGAGAAAATTGTTTCGTGGTTTTGGTAATGGAATTGCTTTACAGCCAGATAAAGATGCATGAAATTGAGAGTAAAATGAACATGGGATTCAGTAATTTACAGGCATTTGCTTAGCCGGGAAAAACATAATTCTGAATAATCTAAAATTAAGGAAAAAGCCTCAAAACTCTGTTTCCATCTCTCTTACGCAAAGAAACTCACTCAGAGTCAGAGAGAGAAAGCAAAGAAAGAGTCACGGCTTCGGTTCGGTTTGTTCGGTTGCCTGGGTACAGACTGTAGACAAAAGCAAAACAAAGCAAAGGCAAATCAAGAAGAACTCTCTGTTTCTCTCTCTTTCTTTCTTGATCTAAGTATTGTTTGGTAGAAAAGCAATGGCAGACCGCAGAATGACAAACCAAGAAAGAAGAAGGTGATGCATGGAGCAAAATGGCTATAATGCCCTTGTCTTCTTCTGCAATTCAATGCCCCGTCGACTATGCCAATGCCGTTCACGGGCTGTTCTAGTGCTCCGGAGAGGAAAGAGAAGTGTGGAGAGAGAGAGAGACCGCAAAAAATACCAGCACAGAAAATATTTATGAAAAATAAAATAATACTACTACTACTGTGTCTTTTTCAGTTTTTCACTTTTTTTTCTCCCTCTGGAAGTGACACTCTTTGTTGACAGTTGGCCTGACTAGTATTTGTCTTGAAATTTACACATTTGGGATAATCTTTTGTACCAGTTTATATGTATATTCAATCTGAAGAAAAAAAATTAGACAGCCTTTTTGGTAACTTAATAATTTTATTTAGGTTATAATGGTATCTTTCACTATTTTTAAATTTTTAGATTTCTTGATATTTTATGATTGCTACTCTCATCCTTTTTTGGTGAAAAATCAAATTTTCCGGCACGATCAACGTATTGCTCCGACTGTTAACCATTCCAACGAGGACATAATAAGTATTTTATAGTTCAACTTTATATATGGTAAAATGACATTTTTAATATCAATTTTATTTATGCTATAATGATCTCTTTTCATTATTTTTAACATTTCAAGTTTTTATAATAATTTATGAACCATCACTTTTTACGAAAAGTAGATTGCATGGACATAATAGGCATTTTACTTTTCCATTTTTCAATACATGAAGCAGGTGAAAGTGATAATCTTCAAGCTCAATCGTTTTATCATCGAGCATATAGCTCCCTCAAAACCAGAACACAAAAGTCGATACACCATCCAAGCTGTCTCAAGAGCTTGAAAGAATGAAAACAAAGCAACTACTAGAGCAATTGTACCATTCAATATACTACAAGAGGAAAAACTAGCCATCGGAGATCAAACAGGCTGAAAATATAATTTGAACAACTACCTCAAGAATGCTTGAAGATCCCGAAGAAGCTCTCCGGCTCAAAAGATGGATCATTATGTCCTAACTAGAAACAATGAAGTCTATCATAAGTATACCTGGTCATTACTTAAATGTCTAGGAATTACAAAAGTTAAATATGTGATTCATGAAATATATAGGAGAATTTGTGGATCACATGTTGGAGCAAAAACTATGGCTAAGAAAAAATTGAGAACCGGATATTACTAGCCCTCTATAGTATCAAATGTGGAGAAGGCTATTCAAAGTTGTTCAAGTTGCCAACTTCATAGCTATAGATCTCATGTCCCTTCCACAAGATATCATCCCATCAATTCTATAGTCCCTTTTGATATCTGAGGGGTTAATATACTGGGACCATTCCCCAAGGGCATCGGTGGTGTTCAATTCTAGATTGTTTTTGTGGAATACTTCACTGGGTGGGTCGAAGCAGAGCCAATGGCAATTATTTCATCTTAGAAAGTCTAGCCTTCCTTATGGAAGAACATTGTTCATAGATTTGGGATCCATAGAGCCATCATTTCAAACAATGGGAGACACTTCATTATTGATTCATTCAAGACTTTCTGTGAAAACCTTCGCATTGAGCAAAGGTTGACCTCAGTAGCCCATCCACGGTTAAATGGGATGGCATAACTTACCAACAGGACAATTCTAGAAGGTCCGAAGAAGAGGTTAACTAAATTAGAAAAGGAAATAAAACCTCTTGGTCAGAGGAAATTCCCTACATACTTTGGGATTATCAAACAACATCTCAAAAAGCCATTGGAGAAACCCCTTTCAGCTTGTGTTTTGGCTCGGAAGTTGTACTACTAGTTGAGGTCAGTATATCTTAGGCTTATTGGATGCAATTTAGTGCTAAACGAGAGGGAGAAAAGGGTTGTCTTGACCTGTTGAAGGAAGTCAGAAATAAAGTCTTGGAAAAAGACCTAAGATACAAAAGTCAAGTCACCAACTTTTACAACAAAAAGAAAAATGATTTTCATTAGGAGATATGGTCCTTAAACAATCAAATGTTGGCAAGCAAGGTCAACTATCAAAACTTGAAGAAAGTTGGGAAGGTCCTTACTTGGTTCAAGAAGTTCTAAAAAGGGAAGTTATGAACTGTTAGACCTTGAAGGTAGATAACTTTTGAGATCCTAGAATGCTTGTTACCTGAAGAAATTCTATGTTTGATCAAGTGCCTTCTTTTTCTTTCATTTATTGTTAATTTCCTATTTTTCTCTTTTTAAGTTGATGTTAAAAGAGAGCAAAATATAAAGGTCTGAAATTCCTAACCTATGTTCAGGAAGCATTTGGATTCCTTTATGAAAATGTTCTTGTATGCTTTCTATAGACATGTAATGTATGCAAAACAAAAGAGTTTCAAAAACATAAGCAAAAAGATAAAACTCGTAGAGCATTGTTTCTATTATTGTTTCAAAAATGAAAACACAAAGGAGAGATGTTAATGGAAGCCTAAACATGAATCTTCACTCCCATTCATTGGATTCCTCATTAGTGGGAGCAAGGGAAGATTCTGATTGGGGATTGCTCTAGAAGTTAGACCTTCAATTGCAAGATTCTTACTGCTTCGTTCATTGGTTGAAGGGAGAGTGGGAGGCATTTCAGGCATTATAATTAAGTCATCCTTGCCTCTTTGGCTCCTCTTCTTCATCTTGATTACCCTCATAGAAAGGGAGTTTATCTTTGCAAAAGTGTGCATTGTAGAGGCCTTCAGGCATCTTAGGATTAGGCTTCAATCCTGGATTCAGAGTCCTCTTCAAGCTATGCCTCTTACTCACGTGCTTTTTTCTCTCCTCAACCTGTTCAACCTTCTGGTAGAGCTCATCAACCAAGGTAGCAAATTCTTGGGCATTCTCTCTTTGCACCAAAGATTTTCTCAGTTTCTCTCCAACTAGAGTGTGACCTTGAGAAATAAAGAAGTCAGAATCTTGCAAATTAAACATACAAATACTCAAGTAATCTAATCAACGAAAACTTACTTGTGATTTGTGGAGACAATGTGTCTATCCCGCTTCTCCTAGGTGAATTGCTTGCAAATTTCATGATCAAGTGGTTGAAGGCATTCTAGCATGAAGGATTGAGCATAGGGCAATTGGAAGATAGAAATAATAGCATCACAAGTCTCTAATTCTAGGTTACTCACCCCTTTCTCAACCTTCTTACCAACTCAAGACCTTAAAGCCTCCCCTCTTTTAACCTCTTCATATTAGCCACAAACTTTTCGACAACACAAGCATCAAATCTGACCTCTGAGGTTTTCTGCTTATCAGATAATTGGAATGGAGTGGTCTTATTTGCCCTCAAGACAGTTGTTGGTGGTACCTCTACTATTGGGGTAGAGGTGACAAAGTAGGTGTGGAAGACCCTAAAGTGGATCCAAGGGTAGGATTAGAGAAACTCCTTACCCCCCGAATAGTACTAGCCCAAATTTAGAGGCTCTAAAAGGGCAACCTTTTCCGAAGCATCCTCTTTCTTTGTTCTCTTTTGTGTGTATTTTTCTTTTGTTAGTTGATTCTGCCTTTTGACATCACCTTTGGTTGAAGAACATGGTGGAAGGCTGGGCAGGAGACTTTTCCCCTAGAGCAGCTTTGTCAAAGGCTATACTTGGAAAATGGTAAGGAAACAAAGTTAGGAAAAAATAAATATAAGAGATAAGAAATTTTCAATAGAAAAAAAGAAGTCTACGTGTTGAAATATGATGCTAAAGAAAAGAGCTCTACCCTCAAAATGGATTCTCAATTCTCACCTTACGGAAGGAAGGTTAGCATGAACTGGTTTTCCCGAACCTACTTGGGGAAGGAAATCGATACTCCAGGAGTTACGGTCACAACCTACTTTCATCGTATTTTTTGATTTGGATATATTTGACAGGAAGTCTTTGGCAATTTGAAGGTCGAGCTCTAATTCAAGACCTTCATTGAAGAAGTTTTTATCCATGTTCCACCTCAAATACTCGAAAGGTCTGCAAAGGGTCTCGTGAAGCTTGTGAAACAAAAAGGCCTTTATCCAAGTACCTAATGAAAATGGGAAGGGACTTGCAAAATTAATTTTTCAAGGTGAATTGTGTGTAGTCTCGACCATTCCTAGTCAGATCAATAGAGATCCCTATCTTAAACATAGACCTGAAGAGCTCTAGACATACAAGAATCTTGTAGGCATGACAGGTCACCAGCAAGGTTGAGTTCTTCTCCTTAGATTAGATCAATTCCTTTTAGCAAGACATAAGATCCTTAAATTGATCAATTAAATCTATGTTTTAGAGAAAATAGATTAAATTATAAAGGCATCACCAACTTCAAATTAAATATAACAAAGTGACTTTAATTACGTGCAATTTGATTCATACAAATCTCTAATGATCAATCAAGTTAGTAGCTAAAACCCAATTTAAACAATAATTGCTACTTAATGGATTTATCAATCTTATCTGTAATATTTAAACCCTAGTTATATAATCATACAAATAAATAAAGAAGATCAATCTAGATTGATAAAACACAATTAATAAGATGAAAACAAGAATCGCACAAATATTCAATGTAGAAATAGAAAATCTTTAATAAGAAAAATCAAATCTCACAACCCTATATCAAAATAACCTAATTCAAGTTTTTGTTAATAAAGAGGAATTTACTCACAATACATGATTAATAATGACCCAAAATTACAAAGAAAAGAAATAGATACAATTTGCACTTGAAAAATTGACTCCTTTTTCGTCTTCGAAACTCTTTGGAAATCAATCTCAAACTTGTATGTTTAATTCATAAAGGGAGCCCTAGAAATGGTTGTTCAAAACTCCTAGATAATAAGTAATGTCCTAAAAGAAATATAATAACAATCTAGAGTTCTAGTACAAAGGAATATCAAAATATAACTCAAATCTTCATGAAAATAGGTTTCTTGTATCCTGATGCCGAATGTAGAGAAGTACACATCACCAGCAGCTAAAACTTTTGAGGTCGTCTGATCTAAAGACTGGCGCTAGATGGTCCTTTGCCAGTCCAATGGTCTAGCACTAGCTCCATTTTGCAACCGTTTTCTCCTACAAGCAAAATCCAAATGTAAAGAAAAAAAATATAACCAAAAAGGCACAATTAGGCTACGTTGTTATAAGATAACAATAGAAAACACGGATCAATTAAAATGAAGCCTAATTATGCATAGATCAAGAAGAATAACTCTGTTTTTTTAGCAAAGATTATTTTTCCTTTTTCCTTTCTTTTCTTTTTTTTTTTTTGCTATTAAAAATCAGATTTTTGGAAAATATAATATTTTTATGTGATAGATCATTAAAAAGCAAAGAACATGGTATGTAAAACTCAAAAAACGAAGTTAAAATTAATTTTTTAAAGAATTTTCAAATATTTCCGCAATTAAGAAATGTTGAAGAAATTCTTTTTTGAATTTATTTATGGACAATACATACATGCTATTTAAGTGGTTTGTTTGTGTGATCAATGATATTTGGGTGCTCTTTATATTTGTTTATTTTTGGGTACATTATTTGAAAGGTAATAGTTGTATCATGTGGTAAAAGTGGCATCCTTAAATCTTTTAGTTCTTCGATTGATGTAATGTAGGAATTTCACCATGATGCAAATCTATAAGATTGGTTTTAATGGGTTTTTTTACTAGATTGAGATAGTAGAAATATGATTTTTTAGCAAATAGCCTATGTTGTCCCACATGTTTGGCGTAAACCATATAATAGTTCTATAAGTTTTTTTTTTCCCTTTGCTATAATAGTCTCATATGATTTTATGTGTAGTTGCAATAGTTCAAACCACCCGACTCAGGCTAATTCCACGAAGTAGCAGGTTATGTACCAATTACTTGACCTATCAACAAAGGCATAAATGTCATTTTTAATACAAAAAAATTCTTTATCATTGTCACACACCCGATTCTGGTTTTGGAATATCACCACCTTCAAAACCACGTTTTTCATCACCATCTCTGAAGAATGCATAATAGAGGATTTTGGTAATGGAAGGGAAACCTCATTACACCCCCGACGCTAAGACTCAAATGGGAGAAGGATGAGACTAACATTGTCATCGGTGAAATCGTCTCTCAACTTGATGACTCAATAGTGCCGCTCTGACTGGGATTGGGGCTATGAAAAAACTCTCTCATTGCAACATCGTAAGCTCTAGTGCCCTCCTCAGTAGTGTCGAAAGTACTCTACTCTTCTTGCCAGAATCTCTGATCTTAGAGGTGTACCTACCCATGACGTCTTCCTAATCGCCCCACCCACCCCCAAGAAATATACCTCTTTCACCCCAGTCCCTCCTCCACTCACGTTTCCACCCACCACTGCTGTCGTCAACCTGCCCTAGGTGCCATTACCATATGTTGTTCCCAAATTAATGTACATGTCACACAATCATCTCCACCTACTGGTATCTCCTTTACTCATTCATTATCTGGTGGGTTTGAGTGCGGATTATAAGTTTCATGTTAGTAAATGGTCATTCAAATTCTTCAAGCAATAACTCGGCAAAATGTGAAAGTCTCAAAGATGTACATGTTGTAAGGATTCATTAAATTATCTACCTATTTCTTGTTAATGAAATACAATATATTAGTGTTTGACATTGTTTTAGATGTTTTTATTTGTTTCTCTAGATTCAACCCTTCAAATTCTTTTTATAAGAACAATGGACTAGAAACAATTAATTAGTGATATAGCAATTTTATATTCTCTGCAATCAACTCAATCAATAGAAGACTTCCTTAACCTCGCTAGTGATAACACCTTGTGGATCTACAATGCTATGAATCTAAGATTTCATTTTAGAAAAAAATTATTGCTTAGGGTTGTTAGGTTCAGGCCGGGTAAGAAAATGACATTTATGCCCTTGGTGATTGGTCACATGATTGGCACATGACCTACTCTGCAGTGAGATTGGCCTAAGTTGGGTGGTTTGGACTACTATAGCTATACATAAAATCATATGAGATTGTTATAGCTGGAAGAAAACTTATAGGACTATTGTATAATTTTCCCAAAAATGTAGAACAACATATGCTAATTGCCTTTGATTTTTTATATATCGGTAAACCAAGGAAAAACTTAGAAGAAATTGGGAGCTTCTCATCCAGAAATGATTCATTTATTCATATCAACACATCACTTTATACGTGTTCCTCAAGTCTAGATAAGTATCTTGTCTGTCTCTTCTCCGCACCTTTCATATATGTAATCTCCATACCAAATTCTTGCAATAGCCAAATCCATCTAAACAATCTAGTATTAGCATCTTTCTTTTCAAACAAATACTTAATGGCAAAATGGTCAGTATAAACTATAACTTTAGTCCCACAAATAAGATCTAAACTTGTCAAATGCAAATATCAAAGCTAGTGATTCTTTTTTCCTTAAAAGTACAATTAATTTGAGCCTCATTTAAAGTTTTACAAACATAGTAGATAGAATGAAAGGTAGTACTATTTCGTTGACCAAGTATTGCCACTCCAATGGCAAAATTATTAGCATCATGCATTAGTTCAAAAGGAAGATTTCAATCAGGTACATTAATAATGGGAGCAAAACTTAACCTCCTTTTTTAAGCTAATGAAATGCATTAAGGCAATCATCTCCAAAAGCAAACTTTTCATCTTTCTCTAATAGGTTGCAAAGGGATTTTGCTATTTAGATAAATCCTTAATGAACCTTCTATAGAAACCTGCATGGCCAAGAAAACTCCTGAGGGCTTTAACAGTTGTTGGAGAGAAGCTTGTCAATGGTTTCAATCATTGTTTTATTTAACTCCAATCCTTTCTCAAAAAACCAAGTGTCCAAGAACAATTTCTTCGCTAACCATCAAATGGCATTTCTCCCAATTAAGCACAAGGTTAATTTCTTGGCATCTTTTCAAAACCAATGTTAAAATCTATAATCAATGATCATTAGAATTTCCAAGTACAGAAAAATCATCCATGAATATTTCAACAGTTGCCAATCACATTTATAAAATCAGCCATCATGCATCCTTGGAATGTAGTAAGAGCATTACATAACCCAAACAACATCTTACAAAATGCAAGTACCATATGGACGTGTAAAATTAGTTTTCTCTTGGTACTCAGGTCAATAGTTATTTGATCGTAACCAGAATAACTATCAAGAAAGTAATGAAATTCTTTCATTACTAATATATCTAACATTTGATTAATAAAAGAAGGGAAGGTAGTCTTTCCTAGTGGCTTTATTTAATTTCCTGTAATCCTGCACATCATCCTATGACAATTGTGGTAGAAATAAGCCTATTCTTATCATTTACCACAATAGGCATACCTCCTTTTTTAGTAACACATTGAGCATGACTAACCCATGCACTATTAGAAAACGGATAGATAATACCTACATCCAATCACTTAATGATTTCATTTTTAACAACCTTTTTCATAATTGGATTAAGACGCCTTTGTTACTCAATTGAAGGTTTTTTATTTTCCTCCAACTTAATCTTCTGCATTCAAAAAGTTGGGCTGATTCCTCTAATATCTACAATGTTAAACCTAATCACTTTCTTTTATTGTCGAGACAAGCTTTTCCATGGCTATGTTCAAGATCCCATTTGTAGAAGACCAAACTTTGTCCCCAATTCTTCAAAACCTGGTACATTTAACTAGGAGTCTTCCACTTTAAAAAGAGCGGGATCCTTATTGAGTGAAGTATCCAAAGTAACATTCCGAAATAAGGGATGGTGATCAGAGTACACCTTAGGCAAGTGAGTGACTGAGGCATATTCATACTCCATTTCCCATTACAAAGCATATGATCTAATATTTCATATATTAAAGTTCCATCATGTTGCTTGTTCGACCAGGTGAATGGGTAGCTCAAGAAACCTATATCTAATAGACCACTAGAATTCATCATATGTTGCATATCTCTTGCAGCTCTCAAGTTGATTTTATGACCCACTTTCTTTTCTTAAGGACAGAGAACTTGATTAAGGTCACCACACAGTGGCCAAGGAGATGTAATAACATACCTAACTGATAGAGATATTTCCATAAATGTTTGCAATTAACTTCCCCAAGGGAGACATAAATATATGACAAAATCTATTGGACTTTAGAATCTTTGCAAATAGCTAGGTTAAGAGACTGCTCATTGCTAGATAAGACATCAATATCTACCCTTTAGTCATTCCATAAGACATAGATTCCTCCAGTAAAATCCACAGCTTCCACACAAGCCATCATTGTCATTCTTGATCTCTAGATAATTTTAGAAGCTTTTCAGCTATGGACTCTATATGGGTTCAACAAGTATAAGAATCCATGGCTTATTACATGCAAAAGTTCAAAGAAAGCATGACAAAAGGAGTCTGAAGAAGTTCATCTATAATTTTGTTCTAGGTTCCTCATAGATAAGAGGATTAACTAGGGATAGATGATGGACTGACCAAGTTCATTTCTACATCTGTCATGTCAAGTGCAGGGGGCTGAAACATTTTTATTCTATAAAGTATTAGCTTCCTTTTGAGATATATGTTCCTCAAGAGAGGTATTTGACTCTAATGGAGTAGTTACGTTCCCAACTTTAGCAAAATCAGGTGATCTCAAGAATTTGTTGGAAGTGAATTGCATTTCTTGGGTAGTTGGGTTCTTATTAAGAGAGCCAGCCTTATTTGGATCTCCACTTAAGGTATTCGGTGAAATAGGAAAAGTATCAAGTGTCAACAATCATATCCTGAGTTGTTGTTTCGGCCCAAAACATATCCACGATACTTGTAGAGGAGATTGATGCAGTAAAAGGCTACTTTTGCTATTTAGAGGAAGGTATGTTATGTGGGTTGTTTCCTTTGTGGAGTGTTGGATTGAGGAGTTGGGACTTAGGGAATTTCTTCCATGTCAGGGTCATGTCTTCTAGATTGTACTTCTCTCATGTCTTCTAGATTGTACTTCTCTGTTATCCAGTTTTCTTTCTCCATTTTAGTTTGATGATCCAACCATTTTGTTTGCTTGGTTAGGGAGATAGTTGTTTTGTTGCAAGAATAGCTAGAAAGCTTCAAATTGATCGATTGCCAACTTCATCTTGTTTACATCGGAAATGGCTGCAATCTGTGGTCTAACTCCTTTGGGCATATTTGTGGCTAACCTGTTGTTATAGGTATCAGTTCCAGTTCTGGACTTCTGTGGGTTCAGGGACTATGCCGACATGTATGGCATGCAGTGATCACCAATTAATGCTCCAAGGGGGTTGATGATGCCCTGAGCTGTATCAATGAGTGGTGTGGTATCTACTTCAGGAATGTTTTCGATATTATTCTGCGGATTCTTATCCTTTTCTTGGCCTATTAAATTTTTTGATGTGGTAGTTAATCCCCGAAGATGTTTGCATGTTTGTGTAATGTTCTTAGATAATGTAATGTGTTGAAATCGTGCCACAAGCACGATGGGCACTAGATGATGTCACAAGTGATTTCGTGTTCTGGGTGCTTGCACAAAGAAGATGGTCAAAGAGTTGCGGGTGGATCCCAATACTCATCCGATGCTTAAGTTAGCACACAGTAAGAGAGTAATTTGAGAATAATGATGCAGGTAGTAAATGTCACTTACATGGTGTAGTTGATAGTAACTCCTCATATAACCGTGGGACAATGTGAGTCAGTCCATAACCTTTCAATGGGAGATGTGTAATGAACAGTGTCGGACTGATGAATAGTACCAAGGTTCTATGTCTGATCTAGCTGTGTTTGAGGTTAGGTTTCTTCTTCATTATTAAGTCTCCTGATTAGTTAATTTGTCACTAGATACCCAATTGTCTATGGAGAAATGCGATCAAAGTATTAACGTGGTGTGTGATTTATACTAGTGCCTTTCCCACATGTGTTTGCTCTTTGGTTACGTGCAATGAGAAAATCTCCATATCTTGATCCTTCTCACAAAAGGATCTTTTTTCTCTCTCTTTCTTTTATTTTTATCTATATTCGAGTCAATTTGTATACACCTCGACATTTCACTTATACAGGAATATATTGATTGGATTCGAACCCCAAATCTATGATCCGCGTGCTCATCACTTCATCCACTAGAATTCCCTAAGGTACTCTCTCTCATTCTCAAGATTCTTCTTTAAAAACATTTGTATAAAAAAACAAAAAACTTTACCTTAATTTATTAATAAAATATAATTAGATATTAAGATATCTAAACCGTTGGTTATATTATTATTTTATTATTATGATTATTAATATTATTACTATTAATTTTCTGAAGGTGATATCACGTTAATTTAATTTACTGTTATGGGAGTGGGTAAGGTATGGCGCATGATTTTCCTCGTGCGTTGCCCAGGTAAGCATTCCATCAGTTATCTGACGACCCATTTCGCCATTTAAGACAAAGACAACGAGGCGGGGCACGTGTAAGTCTTTACAACGGTGCAGGGACTAGTAGGGAGTCGGTCGGTCGCTCCCCGCTATGGCCTAGGCTGTCTGTAGCCTCTACCACTCCGTCCGATGCGAGGCAACCACGACTCACATAATACTAGTAATAATGCACCATCACCGGCGAACCCCACCGTGGATGTGATGGGTCATCGTTATTTCTTGCTGATAGGCCGCTAATTGGTCCTAAATCTTAATTATTATTATTATAGGAATTAATTAATAGTTATGGCAATAGATCTTGCGTCATTTCTGGCAAGCCTCACTTAGAAACAATCCTCAAGTTAGGATAACAGTACTTCTTTCGTCCCAATATATAAATATAATTCGTTTAAAAATATTTTATATATCTCATGATAAATTTGTTTTATAATTATTAATGAATCCTTTTTTTTTTTTTTAATTTTTACCCTCTATTGATATTTTTATTTATTAAAACTTTTTAATTCATATGAAAAGACGACTAATACTTTATTTGGTTGTCATGGAAAGTTGAAAGGGATTGAATTCATTTTAATTTTCTAGATTAATTGAAGTAATCTATATATCTATATTAATATATAAAAGAATGATTGTGATCCTAGAGGCCAATAAGGGAAATAATTGTGAGAAGAAGCACATTACAACAGGATTTTGTGTTTTACAGATAGATTTTTAGGGTTTTTTTTTTTTTTTTGGGTCTAAAGCATTGTAGGATTATGTAAAAGAAAACAAACCTTTTTATGTCAAAATTTAAATATTTATATAAAATGGAATGTGCGATTGTTTGTTCAGATGCTAAATTTCGTTGTTAAAATTTATAGAAAGGAAGTAAATTAAATTTATTGGTAATGTTTAAATGTGAAATATAAGTAAATAAATATAAGATACAAATAGGGGTACAAGTGGATGTGGAGAAAAAATGGACATGAAGTATATTGTACTTCTTTTTCAATCTAGATTTCTTTCTTCCTATTTTTAAACTCAAAAGGATTTGAAAGTAAATATTTTATTTAGTAAGATATAAATATTTTAAAAGAAATTTTAACAAATTTAAATATTTGACAGACTTTTTAGGGGGATGACCTTTGACAGGAAACATATAAGATTCCTTGGGGGTAAGATATTTAGAAGGTGTAGTCCCAATTAATGTTGCTAGCCGTCATTATATATGTAGTTTTCATTTTAATTTTTTTTATTCTAAATATCAGTGTCCTAATCAAAGAATGTAAGAAAGAAGTCGCACACTGACAGAAAAATATGCGACGTGATGTGAATACCAAGATTTATTTTCATGGTTTAAATTGAATTTAAATATTGAATATTTATTGTAAAGAGATTTTAGAAAAGTGTATAAATCATAGAACATTTTTTGAAAAATTATTTTAGGATAATATGAAAAATTAAAAAATATTAATTTTGATTGGTGACAGGTAACCATGCATATCGAGATACTTTTCTCAATTGAAATTTTATTTTTAATTTTATTGTATACCTGAGAATAATTTAAAGTAAGTAAATTTTATTAATGATGGTCGGAACGAAGCACAACCCAAACAAACTCAAATACCGGTCCGAATATAGAGGATCCGAATTAACATTAAAGAGAAAGTGGTCGGTGACCTCCTGAACTATTAACCTCCTAGGTCATTAACTTTCCATGAGCTAAGGAAAGGTTTGATTGGACCGGGAGCTACGAACCAATGAGCCCCGACCTTTTCTTGTTAATCTTTCATGCTACGATTAAATATCTACAGCACTTGACATACATGATAGGACTTAAATCAGCCCCCATGGCAAGATATCTTCCATTATGAAAGATCCACAATTCAAGGACCAATTGGCAGGTCATTATCTCACAACTATCCAAGATGCATATTTTCACATAATTGAGATTCATTCTAATAAGGTAATTTCACCTAAATGGTAACTTATTATTCGATATACAATATCGGATCACACATGAATGACACAAGTTGAATTTACCCACTTTACTCTAATCGAATACTGACTTAGTTATTGAAGTTATCCTCGGGGCGATAGCCCTCTCCGGTGATCTGATTTTTCTTTTAGGTTGTGAATACATAGCCCATCACGATTTGGGGTAACCCGAAGATTGTTTCCGAGCTCCATCACTTCTGGCTTCGTCTATGGGAAGAAACACCCTGCTAAAAGTTTTTCTTCCAAACACATAAAAAACATATAGAAATCATGATGACATTATCACAACCAACACAGTACAGCTGCCACACCGTGGTTGACCATAGGGAAGAACTCAACTATGAACTGAAGCAATTGTTCCGGAGGATCCAATTCAATTAGATAATAACATCAATATGATCAGTGTTGTTGATTCGACATTGCCACCAAGACCAACACGGTCTTGTCCTTCTTGAAGAACCCTAGTTGATAATCTTTCAAACAAGAAGAGACCGGACAAAGGTATCAACATCCAAAGAACAATAGTGCACCTTGACCACAAAGATAGAGGGCAAATCACATCTCTGTCCTTGCGGACCTCTTAGAATGCATGTTGGTAGCCTTGGAAGGAATATCAGGCAGGAAGGACTACTTATCAACTGGGCGTAGTTCAGCACCATCTCAGAGGGAAACACAGCAACCTAGAAACTCAAAGCAGCTAAATAACACACAATTGGATCCTACCCCACCTTGAGAGGCAAGATGAGACCTTCCACAAATCCCAACTCAAAATGGTGAACCGAGAGGTAGAACCTACATAGAGAGGAACTCTCGTGGAGTAAGGATCCAAGAAAAAGTCAATGAGGAAAAAGCACCCCTGTGATTGGCCTCAGAGAAACTTTATGTAATGGTCATGGTTATGACTTGAGAGATAGACTTAACTGAGCAACAATCTCTAGAAATCAACGACAAGGAACAAGTCTTGAAGAACAGGGGAGCTAGCTAAAAACTCCTCTTGGAGAAAGGATACCTCCTAGGCAAAGCCTGATTGAAAGCACAGGTAACAAAGCCCCGGAGGTAGCTCTGAATCTGATGAGGAGAGCAACTCTCCAAGCAAATCAAGAAGGAAATGGAGATAAAGAAATTCAAGGTAATGTATACTTATACGAAACATCATCATTTGTCCATAGTATCAGAACAACTCGAATGCCTCTAGGATTTAAAGCACCTCAAGTCGAAGCAAAGTATGATGGTATTGATGAACCATTACAACACATTGACAAGTATGTCTCATATGTGGAGATGTTCTAATATCCCTATCATGTCAAGTATCGAGCTTTTATATCTACACTAACCAAGAAAGCTTTGTCATGGTTTAAAAGCATTCCAAAGGTAAGCATCTTAAGTTGGACACAACCAAATGAGTTATTTCTTAAAAATTACCAAAGCGGCAAGAGGTGTGAAATCAATGACCTCTTCAACATCAGAGAGATGGTTGGTGAGAGCACCAGGAGTTATTATATCTAGTTCAACCATGAAGCAGTGGAAATTGAGTAGAAGAATGATAAGATCTACATCACTGCATTTAAGCAAGGATTGCAAGTTGGGGTATATAGCTCTCAGGCTGGCAGAAGAGCTAGTGAGGACCATCAAGAAGCTGCAAACACTTCTCGAGAAATTGATCAAAGCAGAAGAGATAGCAATCCAAAAGAAGATTCCCGATTTCACCTCAACCACTAAAAAAGAAATCAAAGGGCGACCTAAGAGCCCGCAAGCATCCAAGTGGGATAGCAAAGACTCCCATTCAAAGGGAGGACCTTTGGACAAGAAGAGGAAGACAATTCTCGACCTAATGACTACCCCTCCGACAACTTCACAAACAGAAATCTTTGTGGTCTTGGAAAAAAAGGTCTCCTAAAGCCATTATGACCTCTTTGGCAAAAAGAGATATGACAAAGTTTTGTCATTACCATAAAGACCCTGGTCATTTCATAGAGGACTATTTAGACCTCAAACGAGAAATTGAGAGATTGATTAAATAAGGCCACCTGCAAGAGTTGTTGACCAAAAATGTAGCTCCAGCAAACCCACCACCTGCAGCAACTAATTAGCAATGACCTCCAATAAAAGAGGTCAATGTGATTGAGAGAAGATCAAAGCGAGCTCAAGGAGTAGATGCTGACCTCCTTACAGTATCTTTCTAGATTGGAGAATTTTTATTCCAAAAATCTTGGTAGTTATTGGAAGTGCTGGTGAATGTCTTATACAAAAGGGCATTTGATTTAATGGGAATAGACAAGAGCTTGGTGGTTAGATCAAATACTACCTTGACAAGTTTCAGTGGCAGCATGACCTATGTTTAAGGAATTCTACAAGTTCCAACCACAGTCTATGTAAACGGCAAAAGGGTTACGGATATAATGGATTGTTTAGTAGTCGATGCACCAACAACATATAATGCAATTCTTAGAAGGAAAAGAGTCATGCACTTGAAAGTTGAAATCTCTTTACTGAGCTATTGCATGAGAATCCAAGTTGGAGACATTGGATCACATTGGAAGGACATAGACAAGTAGCTACAAAATGTTATCTTACTGAAGGAGATGCATAAACCTCATCAATGACCTCACGGGTCAATTTCATTGACCTACCAAAAGAAGATAACAAGTCAAAAATCTAGGTAAAGGAGAAAAATTTGTCCTTAACCCATAATTCCTGAGAAGGGAATAAAAATAGGGGAACTTTTACCTCAAAAGGTCAACGGAAGGCTCGTTGATTCATTTCAAGAGTACTTAAAGGTCTTTGCTTGGCTAGCTATCGACCTTGAGGGTATTGACAAAGAAAGCACGACATAAAGTTGGTCTCAGACCAGGGGTCAAACCAATCAAGCAAAAGAGGAGGACCTTTGCTCCAGAAAGAAACAAAGTCATAGCTCGAGAAGTCCAAACTCTTCTTGATGTCGGAATCCTAAAAGAGGTCGTATACTCAAAATGGCTTGCCAATCGAGTGGTCGTACAAAAGAAAGAAGGGACATGGAGGATGTGTGTAGATTACACTACACTCAATAAATATTGCCAGAATTACTCATATCCACTTCCATGCATAGACCAGATGGTTGATTCAACAGCAGAATATCAATGGCTTTGTTTCTTGGATGCATAAAAGGGACATCATCAAATCTCAATGGCATTGGAGGACATGAAAAGGACTTCTGATTCAGAAACACAATAGAAAACTGATTAAACAGGAATTAGAATTCGATAGAGGAACAAATTGTTCTCTCAATATGATTATCAAAATCAAAATAATAAAAAAATATGCCTATAACGAAACACTAAAACACCTTATATAAAGTGTTAATCCTAAACCTAAAAGTAATAGGAAACCTTAAACTTAAAAGCAATAGGAAATGCAAAATTATGAAAATGCCATTAAAATAACAAAAACTGTTTAAAAATTTAAAAGGCTTGAAAAAACATCTAAACAACTCCGAAACGAGAAAATAGAATGTCCATCTTCTCATTTTCCTCAGCAGTTCGTTTCCAAACTGCCCACCAAATTTCGACCCATTCCGAATTCGTCAACTATAAGTGCATCATCCTCCCCTGCTAGGAAAAATATTCGCCCTCGAATCTGCTTCGTCTTCATTGATTTCAATCTCCTCAGGTTCTTCCTCATCTATATTGTAAGGTGACAAATTTGCTATATTAAAAGTTTCGGATACATTGTACTCACCCGGTAGCTTGATCTTATAAGCATTTTCATTAATTCACTCAAGAACTTTGAATGGTTCATCAGCTCTAGGTTGCAACTTGTCAAACCTGCTACCTGAAAAATGCTCTTTTTTGAGATGAATCCATACTAGATCACCCTCTTTGAAAATGACTCTTTTCCTATGCCTACCCTTTCATTGTTTATACTTCATGCTGTTGATCTAGTTCTGAACTTGTGAATGCAGCTCTTTAATTTGCTTGGCATGCTCATCTACGTCTAAATTGAACTGCTTGTGAGCTGGTAACGGTGTGAGATCTAGAGGAGTAATAGGATTATGCCCATAGACTATCTCAAAAGGACTCTTGCCTGTAGTTCGGTTCTGTGATTTGTTGCAGGCAAATTCGGCTTAAGGTAGCACCAAGTCCCCTTGTCACAGGCTATCTCCAACCAAACTTCACTGGAGTTCCCTAAGCTTTGGTTAACAACTTCGGTTTGCCCATCAGTTTGGGGATGGTGAGAAGAACTAAACCGCAATCTAGTTCCCATGTGCCTCCAAAGAGTATTCCAAAAGTGATTCACAAACTTCACATCATGATCTAAAGTCATGGACTTGGGAACTCCATGTAACTTAACAATTTCCTGAAAAAATAATCGAGCATCCAGTGAAGCATCAAAGGTCTTGTTACAGGGAATAAAGTGAGCCATCTTTGAAAATCTGTCAGCAATCACCATTATGGAATCTTTGTTCCGCTGTGTTCTTGGTAACCCCAAGATGTAATCAAGGCTGACATCCTCCCATGGAGCATCGGGAACAGGTATTGGTACCTTTGGTTTTCGCCACATGATGGATTTTGCACCTCTCTACAAACCGAGTCACATCACGCACCATTCGCGACCAATAAAAGTGCTCACACAGCAAGGCCTTCATCTTATCCACTCCAAAATGCCCAGCTAGACCTCTTCCATGGCTTTCAGCAATAATTGATTCCCTCAAAGAACACTAAGGACTACATAACCTGTTATCTTTAAAAAGATAACCCTTCACAATCATAAATTGCTGAAATTGCCCTACTCCACACTTATTCCAAATACTCCCAAAATAAGGATCATCAACATATAAATCCTTAAAAGAATCAAGGCCCAAAACTCTCACTGGCATTGTAGATAGCAATGAATGTCTTATGCTCAATGTATCTGCTACTTTATTCAATTCTCCGGGCGTATGTTTAATGGCAAAAGTGAAAGCTTGAAGAAACTCCACCCACTTCACATGCCTAGCATTTAGCTTATGCTGCCCATTAATGTACTTCAAGGCCTAATGATCGGAATACAACACAAATTCTTTCGAGATAAGGTAGTGCCTCCAATGTTCCAAGCTCCTCACTATGGCATAAAACTTCTTGTCATAAGTGAAATATCTTTTCTTCTCTTCATTCAACTTCTCACTGCAGAAAGCCATAGGTTTATTTTTCTGGCTCAGGATGCCCTCAATACCAACTCTTAAGGTATCACAATGCACCTCAAAACTTCACTAAAATCTGGAAGTACTGAAACTGGTGCTGCAATCACCTTCTTCTTCAATAATTGAAACGCAGCATCTAGCTCGTTGGTCCACACTAATCGGCTTCCCTTTAGATAAACCGTAGAGGTGCAATAATAGTACTGAAATCCCGAATTAACCTCCGATAAAAGGATGCTAGCCCATGAAAACTGAGTACCTCATGAATATTCTTCGGAGCCTCCCAATTCATAATGGCGTCGATCTTAATTGGATCTATATGAATGCCTTCCCTCGACATAATATAACCCAAAAAGGTGACATGATCAATTAAAAAGTGACACTTCTTGGTGTTGGCATACAATTTATGCTCCCTCATGGCCTCAATACTCTTCTAAGTGCAGCTAGTGTTGCTTAATCGAAGCACTAAAAACCAAACTATCAAACGACAACAAATTGGCCTATAAAAGGACGAAAAACCTGATTCATCAGCCTCATAAAAGTGCTCGACGAGTTAGACCAAAAGGCATCACCATCCTCTCGTAAAAACCATCTCTAGTCCTAAACATTTTCTCCCATTCATCTCCAAGTCGCATTCTAATTTGATGATAACCACTCCTCAAGTCTATCTTCGAAAAGATAGTTGCCCAATGTAACTGATCAATCAAATCATCAAATCGTGGGATAGGGAAATGATACTTGATCGTGATTTTTGTTGACAACTCTGCTATCTATGCTCATCCTCCACGTTCCATCTTTCTTAGGAACCAACAAGGCCAGCATTGTATAGGAACTCATGCTCTCTCGGATAGCACCTTTCTCTAACAACTCTTGCTCCTACCTCTACAACCACTCATGTTCCTTAGGACTCATTCTGTAAGCCACTTTATTGGGGATAACAGCTCCTGGAATGAGGTCAAAACAACGCTGAATGTCTCTCATGGATGGTAACCCAAGTGGCATCTCTTCTGGCACGAAATCAACAAACTCCTCAAGCAAGGGAGCAACTTGTGTAGGAATTTCAGTCCTATCAGAATTTCGCTCTATTACCACAAATGGAAAAAAAGCTCAGGGGCGTTTAGTGCCTCTTCTTGAAATTTTGATCTAAACAACATATTATTCTTCACTTCCTTTCTCAAATCTGAAGGACCTAAGGTAATGGTCCGGTCATCCTTCTTGAAGGTGTAGGTATTTCTGAAGCCATCATGTTGTATCTTTCTGTCAAACTGCCACGGCCTCCCTAAGAGAATATGACAAGCATCCATAGGAACCACATCACACCACACCTCATCAATATAATTATTTACTAATCGAAAATTTCACAACACCTCTTGCACACCTTCACCTCGTTCAATTTCCTAAACCATGACAGCTTATATGGTTGAGGATGATCTTCTGTTTTCAACCCCAACTTCTCCCCCATGATAATAGACACCTCACTCTCGCAGCTCCTTCTATCTATTATCATGCTGCATACTTTTCCTCCACTAGTGCACTTAGTATGAAAAATATTATGCCTATGCCACGTTTTATTGTTTGCCATAGCAACATTTAAAATTCTTCTAACGACTAAGGACTCACCAGAATCAGCATAGATAACCTTTTCTCGTTCTGCATCCACATGCTTTTGTTTGCCTTCAGATTCATCATAAACTAGCTCTTCAACAAGCATCACAAACTGTTGATTCGGACAATCAACAGCGAAATGTCCTAGTCCTTGACACTTGAAACATAGCTTGCTTGCAGCTCCTCCCCTGCTAGTTCCAACACTACTCTGCCCGTCATTGAATGCACATTTGGAACACGCACCCTTAACTGCGACTGCTGTCGAATTGGATTTTCCTCTAGATTCTTCACTTGACCACCGGTCCTGGAATTTGGAACTGCTGCCTTTCCTTTACATTGACCTTCCACCTTCAAGGCCAATCTACATACATCCTTATAGGTCAATATTGTTGTAATTGGATAACATCAGAGATTTCATACCGCAGCCCTGCCAAATATCGAGCAATTGTTTGCTCGTCTTCCTCAGCCACATCACAAACCATCCGCAATTGATCAAATTCCTTGGTGTACCGCTCGACTATTAAATATTCCTGCTTAACAGTATGATACTCAATAAATGCCTCCTGCCTATAATGAGTAGGTAAAAAAATTTTGTACAACAATTTATTGACCTTTTCCCAGCAATTCACTTTTGATTTTTTTTTGTCACATGCTCCCACCATATCGAGCCATGTTTTCGTAGCTTAATAACTACTAACTTAATTCTGTTCTTCAGTTAGATCCTTGATATCAAATACCTTCTTAAATATGTAGCCAATCAATAAACTCATTAGGATGAGCCTTACCATGAAACTCAGGAATCTAGATATTCATTTCAAAATTATGAGAAAAAGGTTGATTTCTAGGTCGTACCCTTCGATTTCGTCCTTAGTTCAAAACCCCGTAAGGGTTGACGTCCTAATTTGCATCATCGGTTGAATCTTCAGATTCCGGTTCTTCTTTGGATTGAACGTCTTTGCAAGTTGTCTCTCCAAATCCTGGATTCCTCTCCTCTGTTCTTCAATTTCTGTGGCTCGCAAGTCCCCTAGACGTGGTTCTTCGTCTACTTCAGGAACGACTCCACACCCTAGCCACTACGAGCTTGCCGTCCATGACCAACACGATTCCGTTCAGCCATTGATTCAAGCAACCTGTGCTCTAATACCAATTGATTCTGAAACGCAATACAAAACTGGCTAAACAGGGATTAGAATTCGATAGAGGAACAAATCGTTCTTTCGATATGATTATCAAAATCAAAATAATAAAAAATTTACCTATAAAATAGGAAACCTAAAATTACGAAAATGCCATTAAAATAACAAAAACTATCTAAAAACTTAAAAAGCCTAAAAGACCAAGCCTAAAAAAACTACGAAACGCGAAAATAAGAAATCCATCATTGCGTTTTCCTCAGCGGACAGTTTCCAAGCAACCCACCAAATTTTAAGACATTCCGAGTTCATCAACTATAAGTGCATCAACCTCATTCATAACCGAGGTTGGGACCTATTGCTACACCAAAATGCCTTTTGAATTGAAGAACATAGGGGCAGAATTCCAGCATCCTATGCATAGAGTTTTCAAGAAACAGCTTGTAAGAAACATTGAGGTATATGTAAATGACATTGTAATAAAATCCAAGGCCTCAGATGACTTTATTGAAGGCATTAGAGAGGAATTTCAAAAACTAAAAACTGCTTACATGAAACTCAATCCTGAAAAAGTGCACTTTTGGAGTTTCAGCAGGAAAATTTTTGGGATTCAAAATGGGGTATTAATGCAAATCCCGATAAGATAAAAGCACTTATGGACATGGAATCTCCCAGAAACATCAAAGAAGTCTAAAGATTAACAGGGAAGATGGCAACACTTAGCAAAATGGTCAACAAAAAGAGAAGTTTTACAATGTCTTAAAGAAGCCAGATGGATCCCAATGGGCAGAGGATTGTCAAACTACATTTGTGAAGCAGAAAGAATTCCTGGACAAACCTCCACAACTTGTTTCATAGAGATTTGGAGAAGAGCTTCTAATGTACCTCACTGTAACCAAGAAAGTTGTTAGCTCGATACTTTTGGTAGAGAGGTCGGGTTTACAACTCCCAGTCTTTTATGTAAGTTGTTTATTGCGAGGCCCAGAAATTAGATATTCAGACCTTGGGAAATTTCTATATCTCATTGTTATGACATCAATAAAGCTTAAACCCTACTTTGAAGCTTATCCGATCAAAGTATTGATAAATTTAATATTAAAGCAAGCTCCAGCAAAACCCAAGCTATCAGGTAGCACAATGAAGTGGTCACTAGAGCTTTTAGGAGATCAAATTGATTTCAAGCCAAGGAAAGCCATCATAGCTCAATCTCTCTCAGACTTTGTGGAAGAATGTATAAGAGTTCCATTGGAGCTTGCTGAAACTCACGAGACTAAGGTGTGGGCCATGTACACAGATCGTTAAATGAAGAAAGAAAATTTAGGTGCTAGAATCATATTAATCAGCCCTAAGGGAGTAAGAATCCTTTACCCTGTGAAATATAACTTCCCAACCTCGAATAATGAATCCCATTATGAAGCTCTCTTAGCAGGTCTAAGACTCATAAGAGTTTTAAAAGTTCAAAAATTACATGCAAAAACAGATTTACAAGTCTTAGCCAGCCAGGTTGCAGGAACCTATGAAGCTAAGGAAGAAAATATGATTAAATATCTCAAAAAAGTAAAAGACATAACATCAAAACTCAAACACGTCCTAATTGAGCAAAATACAAATTGTAATACACTATCTAAGGTCTACTGAGAGCTCACAGGTACCAAGGCCGAGCTATTGGTTGAGCATTTGAACTCCCCGAGCATAGACCAAAAGAAAAACTTGGTCATAGAAGACCAGGCAGACTGGAGGTACCTCATTTACAAATTCCTCAAGGATGGCAAGCTCTCAGAAGATGCAAAAGAAGCTCGTTAAATCAAAAAGTGGGCACCTCGATATGTTCTAATAGGAGACGATGAAATATATAGGAGGTCATATACATGGCCATTACTCAAATGCTTGAGCAAAGGTGAAGGAAAAAACCTCATTGAAGAGGTACAAAGTGGAATATGTGGATCACACATAGGAGCTAAAACCATGGCGAAGAAGATACTAAGGATTGGTTATTATTGGCCCTCAATGGTCTCAGATATTGAGAAAGTCATACGGAAGTGCACAAGCTGCCAATTTCATGGAAACAAGGCACATGTACCCCCAACAAGGTATCAATCTATCAATGCATCAGTTCCATTTGACATTTAGGGCATTGACATACTAGGACCTTTAACTAAAGGAGTGAGGGGTGTTCAATTTTTGATAGTAGCTGTAGAATACTTCACTAGATGGGTTGAAGCAGAACCTATGACAATTATTTCTTCATCAAAAGTGAAGTCTTTTGCTTGGAGAAATATTGTATGCAGATTTGGAATTCTGTATGCTATCATCTCAGAAAATGGAAGGCAATTTGCTGGTGATCCTTTCAAGATCTTCTGCTAGAACTGGAACATAGAGCAAAGACTGACCTCAGTATCTCATCCTCAAGCGAATGGACTTGTCGAGGTCACGAACAGAACAATTTTGGAAGGTCTCAAGAAGAGACTCACTGAGCTCAAGAAAGAAGGTATGAATCCTATAGGCTTACAGAACTACACCTAGAAATGCTATGTCTAGTGTATGCAATCCTTGAGATTAACTGAATACAATTTAGTCTTAAACGACTGAGAGAGAAGTTCAAACCTAGACCTCCTTAGAGAAGTCAGAGATAAAGCCATAGAAGCTGTCAGAAGGTACAAAAAAGGTCACAAATTTTTTCAACAAAAAGGTCAAAGAAAAACACTTTGTAGTTGGGGACCTCGTACTCAAAAGGTCAAATGTTGGAAAACAAGGACAACTATCGAATTTATAAGAAAGCTAGGAAGGACCTTATATAGTCCAAGAAATTCACAAAAGAGGAAGTTATAAGCTTTCTAAGGTCTTGGAATATTTGTCATTTAAAAAAATAATATGCCTAAGGCTTTTCGAGCTATACAAGCTCATTGATTTGCCTAGCGACCTATCTGACAGCTATAAGGACTTGTTGATTAGACATAGTGACCTACTCAATTTCCAGTCCTGTAAGGACATTTTGAATCCCAAAAATTTTTTTTAAATACTACCTTTGCAAGCTCACTATAGCTTGGAAAGACATCATTTCTATTCTATTTATCCAAGTTCTATCAAGGTTCCATCACAGCGGTATCTATACGAGTAATTTCAACACATATCAAGGCAAAGAAGAATTCATGGATATGAGAAAAGACCCCACAAACAGACCTTAAATGATAGTGAATATATAAAGCAAAAAGCAAAGTGGGCTAAAAAATTAAGCATTGTATCTGTTACAATTGTTCAACCATCAAATATAAAGCAAGGAGAAGAAGAAAGGCATCGCAAAAGCCTTAAAAAAGACTTAGTCTATTACAGTTCAATCTCTCGAAACGACCTTAGGAACAGTCTCCCTACAAGTAGTTTTTGGAACGAGCTCATTCGTAGAAGCCTTTGGAGCAATCACGTTGGGGATCTCTTGATTCTCCTTGGCAGCCTTGAGAACTGTGAATACCTACATTATAATACCATTCTTTGAATTCATTAAGGATTTTTTCACTAGTGACATATTTACAGGAATTAGCAGCATAACTACCTGAAGTTTTAGAGGTCGCTAAGGGAGGAATGTCATGAATCTTTTCCCCCTCAAGAGCATTATCATCGGATCTCCGTACCTCTACCAGAGTCCCAACAGCAGTGACCTCCTCCTGAGAATTTGGACCTTGCTCTTCATACTCCCATGGAAGAGTAATTACAAAGTTTGGGTGATATAATTTGTCATTTTAGTCTTTATCATATTTGATATCACCATTAAGTTCTCGGAGTCTATTGATTACATCCACATATAGCCCCATCATCTAAGGTCATAGGAGAGACTCTACATAGTCTTGAAAAAGAGGAATTCGCTCCAACTCAGCCAAGGAGAGACTATCATCTTCATCGCAGAGAGCTTTATAATCTGCCAACTCTTCATCGCAGAGAGCATTATAATTTGCCAACTAAGCTTCTAAATCATGAATATGATCTCGTTGCTCGTCACCCAAGAAACCAATTCTTCACCTCTCTTCAACGGTAGTGTTGAAAGTAGTTGACAAATAAAAATTCTGAGCTTGGCAGGAGAGAGTTTTTTCTCACTCTCCTGTAGGAGACTGTTGACAGCAACGTAACTGGCTTTGGCTTGCTCGATAGCAGAAAAGAGTTCCTATTTCTCCTTTTCAAAGCCAGTTTTGTCATCTTGGAGCTCGGTGATCATAACAAAAAATTCTTTATCCTTCTTTTCTTTCTCGATTTTCATTCTCAACCGCTCACCCAAGAAGGCATGGCTCTGAGAGAAAATCAAACAAACAAGTTAATATTTTGAAGAATTTGCAAAAGGACTATGTCTAGATAAAAAAGCTTACAGCCGTATGAATGGAAGCAGTATAACAGTTCAACTTAACGTCGGTGACCTGCTTTCAAATCTCTCTATCAATGGGTGGGGCATATTCCATCAGAAAAGATTGGGAGTGTGGCCACTGAAAAAGGAGTCGAAGGACTCCATTGGAAGGTCGGGGACCTATCTAGTGGTCCCGTCAGTAGAATGGGAGGTGACCTTGATAGTCTGGGCGACCTCCTCAGTGGCACAACTACTAAAATCTACCTCCTACTCAAAGATCGCCAAACCCTTACCTTTTCAGGAAGAAGCTGTAAGGAGGTCCTTCCCCTCTTAGATGGATTTACGGGAAGGAGAGTTAGAGATTATAATTTTCGCAGGTCGCTTAGAAGCTGGCAAAGCAGCCTTTGCAACACTTCTTTTCAAGGCATTCCATGTTTGGTTTGCCATGGTAACTTTTTTAGTTCTGGTTTAGGGAATAGGAATTTTGAAAGAAGAATCTCCAAAGGTTGGAGCAATAGTAGAAGCAGCAACAGCCCCCTCAAAAGGAGCTCGGAAGGACAATGACCTGCTCTGCTGCCCTTGCTAGGACCTAATAGGAGAATTAACTAACCAGGTGGTCCTCATTGCTGTCAAAACAAAAGGAAACAAAAAGATATTTAGCTTTCATGAGCAAGCTGCGAAGCAAATAAAATTCTAGTAGGAAGAATTCCCATAGATTTCCTGTGGGTAGAAAGGTCACCATTTGTGAGACTCCCCAATCCAACAGAATAAAGAAAGGGAATGGGCAAAATTGGCAGAGTAGAACCTACCTTTTTGACATCGGAATTAGCAAGATCGAAAAGGAAAACTCTATCTCTCTCTCTCTCTCGCTCCTCAATTAACGTTGGAAGTCCATTATAAAATGTTTTATTAGGATTCCAATCAGGGTATGGCTCAACTCAAACCTAATTTGCAGGAAGTTTGGCAAAGAAAAAAGAATCCTTCCAAGGTCCTCCTGATGATTGGAAAGATCCTAACAGCTTGTATACATTGTTGAACTAGATGTACCCTAAGCTCGTCTTACTTGGAGTGGTAGAGATGCCAACCTTAAAGAAACACCTAAAAAGATCTAAAGAAACTAGAATCCTTTATAGGTGGTAGGTTGCAATGAAGCCTACAATGGTCCTAACAGCATTAGGAAAGAGTTGAGCAATAGGAAACCTCCAGAAGTAAACTACATCAAGGAAGAGAGGGTGAAGATAAGGTAAAAGAAGTCCTCCCATAAGGTTACTCAAGTGAAGGACAATATGCCAAACATGCCTACTATTTGGACATTCAGATTCCTTAGAGGCTACAATATCCTCCTTATTCAGTCCTCTCTCCTCATTAATCTGAAAAATTTCATAAGCGCCTAAGACTTGAGAGAAAAACTTCCAATTTAGAAGGACTATACACTATCATCTTAACTAGACGAGCCCTAACAGTGAGAGTAAGCAAGTAATACACCTCGTTGTTAGAATAATGGACCAGACGAGCCCTAGGAATCTCATCAATGTGAAGAGAAGAAGTTCTAGAGGACGAATGAGGAAGCTTAACGGAAGGGGAGTCGCTACGTAGCTGACGAGGAGACATCTTTTCTGAAAAAAAAAGGGAAAAGAAAATTTCAAGAAATAAATGAAGAACACTCTTTGATGCTGGAATCGTTCCTTCTTAGACTTGCGAAAGCTGCCTCACCTGAGTAAAGACATTAACCTGAAGATTTTTTGAATGGTTGAACAGCTTCGATTGTAGGAGGAAAACTCAAAATTACTTAGAAGAGTTTTAGTAAGTTTTAAACCCCTCAAAATTCACTAATTTATATGGAAAAGAAGTCGCTTGAGTTCTAGAAAGATAAGTTACTCGCAAACCGAGGCAACTACCAAAAACTGATGAGAAATGAAACCTCAGAACTAGCGGTTATAAAAAAAGGCGGGACTCTTCAGAGATTAGGACTTGGTGGAAAAAAAATTAGGAGCCACGACCATGAAAATTGTTGGGCCTAAAGAGGGATAATGATGGTCAGAACAAGTGCAACCCGAACAACCCGAACCGAATAAACTCAAATACCAGCTTGAATATAGAGGGTCTGAATTAACATTGAAGAGGAAGTGGTCAGTGACCTCCTGAACCACCAACCTCCTAGGTCGTTGACCTTCCTTGAGGACTCACTGAACTGTGAACTACGAACTAATGAGTTCCGACCTTTTCTCGTTAATCTTCCATGCCACGATTAAATATTTACAATACTTGATATACATGATAGGATTTAAATCACTGCTCACGACCTCTAGAAAGCTCATTGTGACCTTCAAGCCTTCGAGGTTGACTGGAAGGTCCCGAAGATGGTTTATAAGTCAGTAGTGAGCTCGTAGCTCATACACCAGAGACGTGCATGTCAAGATATCTTCCATTATGGAAACTCCACAATTCAATGAACAATTGGGGCGACATGATCTTACAATTATCCTAAATGCCTATTTTCACGTAATTGAGATTCATTCCAATAAGGTAACTTCATCTAAATGACATCTTATTATTCGATATACAATATCGGATCACACAAAAATGACACAAGTTGAATTTACCCAATTCACTTTCATTGAATATTGACTTAGGCATCGAAGTTATCATCAGGGTGATCAGATTTTTATTTTAGATCGTGACTACAATCGTCATCATGGTTCAGGGTGACTCGTATATCATATTTGAGCTCCATCAATTAACTTTTACCCTTTTATTTAAAAATAAATGATAATAATATTTTCAATTAAATAAATATTTAACTATAGATTTTTTATTGTCTTCTAACTGAAATGAATTAAATACTAAAAGGATTATTAAAAAACTCTTCAGATTGCCGACTATTTATTTGTATGATACCATGGTGATGATTCTTTTATTCGAAAAGTATTTAACTAATTCAATTTATTAAGAATAAAAAAAAGTTCAATCAACTAATTAAGTAAAATGATAATTATTAAATATTATTATATAATACTTTTAAATACAATGGAAAACTAGAATTTACATACAATCTAATTTATAAATTAATTTTTAATGACCAATAATAGATCAAGGGTCAAAATTGTACTTAATGATCATAATTCATGAATTTTAAATTAAATAAATTTTAGATTAGATAAACTAATATTAATTTCATTAATTAGATATTCATTAAATTAAAAAAGTAATTGTTTAATGTCTTTTTAAAAGTAATGGAGATAAATAAAAAAATTTAAAAAATAATTTATGACAGTAGCAAAATAATTCATAAGGATTCAATTTTTTTTTCTTATATATATAAATAAATATATATATATATATATAAATATATATATATATATATAATTTGAATTTTAAAAAATAGGATAATTTGGAAGGGTGGTGGATGAAACATTGATTTTACTTTTTTAGTTAGATTTTTGTTTTTAGTTTTATCATACACTAAAGGAGAATTCAAAATGATAATAAATTTCTCAATGCAAAAAATATTCATTTCAATACTATATAATTTTTTTTTAAAAAAAAAGAAATCTTCATTCAACTTTAATATATTATTAAATATAAAATTTTTAAAATATAATAGCACAAAAATAGTAGACTCAACATACAATATAAATTATATAATTTGAAAATATTTATAATAAACCATCATATGGAATTTAAAAAGAATTGTATTAATTAATATGAACATAATTAATTAAATTTTTCTAACAAATAATTGAAATTACACATGCATTTCTCAGTTTTTAATCTTTAATTTTAGAAAAGATATTAATTTAAACCGGTAGTAAATGACACATTGAATTACCTTTTTTAATTATATTTTTATTTTTTATACTTTATACCACAATTATTAATGAATTCTCACATATTGCAAGAGTTTTTATCCTAGTATCATTAAAAGAAATGTAGGTTTGTTGATAGCTTTACAAGTATCAAGCAACGATCGGAGTATAATTTTAAAAAAAAAAGAAAAAGAAATGTCCCAGAAATACAGGATGGAGTTTCAATTCATTCCATCCATGCCTCACACAATTGTACATGTGTAAATAAAAAGAGTTTTTAACTTATTTGATCCCACATGTTTGTGCCAAACTTTGGTATGATCACACAAGATTTTTTTTAGTCGTTATGATCTCAATAGATTATGGACAACAGTTATAATGTCTCAACATATTATGGACAATCGTTTTGGTCCCAACTATCATTTTCTAGCGAAACACTCATCAAAACCAGTCATGTTACTAGGAAGGGATAATCATTTTTAGGGTCAAAATTATCAATTCCCATCATTTCTACTCAAAATCAAACCAACAACGTTTTTTTTTTAAAAAAAAAGTCAAAAAAAGAAAATAATTTTAGATGCATTTGTGTCAACAAACCTAAATAAATTAACCAGACAACCCAAATTTATTCACAACCATTGGGGTTGGTTGGATTTTGAGTAATAAGGATGGGATTGGCAATTTTTCCCCTAAACACTATCCTTTGACGGTAACATGACTGGTTTCAGACAACAGTTTTGTTGAAAAATGATAGTTGAGACCAAAACGGTTGTCTATAATATGTTGAGAGACTATAACAGCTGAAAAAAAACTTATGAGATTATATTATAATTTGATTCAAACATATGGACCAAATGGACTAAAAGTCCTAATAAAAAATAAAATTTTTATAAAAAAAGAAAGAAAGAAAGAAAGAAGAAAAGCTTCACAAATACCACATGGCCTACATTCTCTTCTTCATTTTTTTTTTTCAATTGATTGTAATATTACATGAATTAAAGATATTATTGTCACTAACTTAAAAAAAGTAAGGTATATAAACACACAAAATTTATTGGAAAAAAAACAATTTTGAATAATATTAAAAGGGATAAATTACCATTTTATATCTAACATTTGACCCATGAATATTTCTCAAACAAAGTTTGTTTCGACCAATTTGGTACTCAAATAATTTACGGGCGATCGAAATGGTACCCACCGTCAAAATCCTAACATGAAGCCATTAAATATGCACATGAAAGCCACATGACCTTCTTTTTTTACAGGTAATCTCATCCATTCACACAAATATAAAACACAAATGTGGGTAAATTATCATTTTCCTATTTGAAATTTAGCTCAATATTTATTTCTCAAACAAAGTTTTTCTTTAGGTCAATTTGATACCCAAACAATTTATGGGCAACCAAAATAGGTCAAAATCCTAACACCAAGCCTTTAAATATGCACGTGAAAGCCACACGACTCTATTTTTTAAGGGTAATTTTATCCTTTCACATATTGTTTGACCCAGTAGAGGCATCCTTGGTCAACTGATGAGCAGTGCGCAAAATGAGCTAGTCACACTCGCAGACTGGGTAACAACATCCCATGCACCAAAGGCAGAATATGGCCACAACTTTGAGCACTTCTGGTATAGCCTAACAGTTGAGGCGAAGGACAATATGTCGTTTAAGCTTGTAGAGGCATCCTTGGTCAAACGGTCAGCAATGCGTAGAATGAACTAGTCACGAATGCAAACTAGACAACAACATCCGATGCACCAGAGGCAGAAGGTAGACCGGCAGTAGCTGTTTGAGTAGATGGCCACAGCGTCGAGCCGATTTGGTGCAGTTTGGCAGCTCAGGCAAAGGACAAGCCGCATGGAATGATGTTGCCGGTCTGTGTGCATGACTAGCTCATTATGCACACTGCTCACCGTCTAACCAAGGCTGTCTCTACTCAGTCAAGCCACATTTGAACGGACGAAATTACCTTAAAAAAAGAGGGTCATGTGGCTTTTAGATACATTTTTAAAGGCTTGGTGTTAGAATTTTGACTGTGGGTAGGAAAACAATAATTTACAATTTCTTATGCTTTATGTTTTTGTGAACGAATGAATTACCCTAAAAAAAATTGTCACATGGCTTTCACGTGCATATCTAATGGCTTTGTATTAGGATTTTAACGATAGGTACCATTTCGGTTGTCCTAAATTGTTTGGATATCAAATTGGTCCAAAAAAACTTTGTTTGAGAAATAAAATATAGACCAAATTTCAGGTAGGAAACAGTTATTTTCCCCCCAAAAATTATGTAAATAGATTTTTAGATTTTTTAAAAGCTTTTTATTTTAAAAAATATATTTATTTGGATGGGAAATTGAATTACATTGTCTTGATTATATTTGTTTTTAATACAAAAGGTATCTAATTAATTCAATTTATAATAATAATTATATTAATTTATTTGACTAAACAATGATAATTATTAACTGATCAGTTCAATTGATTGATTGCAAGTGTGCATGGGAAGAAAAAAATAAATCATTTATCTACTATACTAAGATAACATTTATGCCTCTCATCTCAAAATCCACCATATGGCCCAATACAATGTGCTGAACAGTGGTATCAAAGTTTGTTCAAATGTTTTTGTTAAAATATTTTTTAAAAAACCTAAAGAACAAATCCCAAAAATCTGATATCAAATGCCATATCATGATTTTCACCAGACCCTTAAAATGGATAATTATTTAGTTATAAAAAGGGATGGATAGAAAAGAGAGAGTTCTTTGAAATAAGGAAAATTAAGTTTAGACAGTTATTTAATATTTATTTAATTTCAAATCTATAAAATAGTTATTTAATTTAAAATATATTATCATTTTATTTTGAAAATAAATGGAAAAAATATAAAGATATTTTGATATCTAATTTAGATGATTTAATTTTCCTTTAAAAGAATTTATAATTCATTGAATTTATTAAAATTTAAAAATGTTTGGGAGATGAAGTTCAAGAGTTCAGTTGGTGCACGTCAAAAAATAATAATAATTACACATTAATAACAAATTTAATTTTTTTATAGTTTGAGAGACTGATTTAAGGATAAAATTCTTAATTTCAATGAGAAACACATGATAATATGATTTTTTATAAAATACATGTGTACAATATAAATATGTATAAATATATATATATATATTTATATATATATATATATTTATTTATAGTGTTAACAAGTGTATTGTTTGTAAATTAATTTAAATTTGGAAATTATTTTCAATATTTTAAAGTATTGTAAATATAAAGAAATTTTGTTAAATTTAATTTTGGATAGTATAAAAGTTTTTTTATTTTTTGTTTATTTTTTGAATTTTTAAATAGATATTAATTTGAACAGGTTAGATGACATATTGACTTAACCTTTTTAATATTTGTTGTTGATTGTTTTTATTTATGATCCTGGTGCATTAACCATAGGCGTTTTGGCTAGTTTCATTTACTATTAGTTTTGCTTGGAATGAGTAGATTGAAGAAGTAAACAATAAATATTAAATTAAGTAGTAAATTTGACTTCATTAAAATTACTTT
>JAOXNR010000001.1:17718046-17735256 GCA_028571225.1 Parsonsia alboflavescens | reverse complement strand
CCAACTTTCAAGCAATTTAGATTAACTCCAACAAGGTAACTTCGCATAATTGATAACTTAATATCCGATATACATTATCCATTCCCACATGGATTACACAAGTTGATTTCATTCAATTTTACCATCAACAAATACTGACTTAAGCATCGAAGATTTCCTTAGGGTGACAGCCCACTCCGATGATCTAAATATTTCTGGTTGTGATTACAAGCGTCGTCGTAGTATGATATAGCCAGAACTCTTACCGATAGGGGCATTTCGGACTCCGAATAGATCACCGTGTGAGCCGTCCGAAAAACCTGGAAGGATCAAAATCTTCACGGCAAGGGAAGTTTCTCAATATCCCTCTGCGATGCTAAAGTTAGATATTGAGAGAGGGAGAATGCAAATTGGAGTAAAGCTCAAAAAAGAAAGAGAGAGAAGATACCTGTTTATTTGATCGTGAACCCCTTTTATAGATTATCAAGCTGTCCATGTTCAATCCTTTGTAGAGTCCTTATTATGTTGTAATTGATAAATTCTTATTCTATTGAATATTGTATTCAATAGAATATTAGTGTATTTATATCAAGCTTATTGTATTTATACACTATAAGCATCTCTATAAAATAAATAAATAAACAAATAAAAGAGATTTGGTGTATTTATACACTATAAGCTTCACTTCAAAATAAATAAATAAAATAAAAGATATTAGTGTATTTATACATTATACGCATATCCTAAAATTTGAACAAAACTTGAAATATCTAAGTATATGACTGTGTGTACGAAGCGGAACGTGTGGGAGTGTGATGTCATGATTTTGTGGCTACATGGTTTGTGTTGTCTTATGGTTCGCCTTGTGCTCGTGTGGCCTTTAAGCTTATGTTGTGGGCTGATGTGAGTGTGATAACTCATGATTCAGCCAATGTAATTTAGTCGTGTGTGAATGAGGCCTTTTAAAGAATCGGACGAACGTGGAAACTCATGATTCTGTCATGTGTGCGTGTGGTCTTTAAAACTTAAGAATTGGCAAACGTTTCGGCCTAGTGTAAATGAAGTCTTTAGACCCAGGAATTGACCAATGTTTTGAAATCGTGTGAAGAAATTAAACTCAGGAATCGACCAATGTTTAAACCTTGTGAATGAAAATTTTAAACTCATGAATTGACCAATATGTCGGCGTTGTGAATGAATTTAAGCTCATGAGCCGGCAAATGTGTTGGCCTTGTGAATGAGGAATTTAACATCATGAATCGGCCATTGTTTTCGGCCTTGTGAATGAAGCATTTAAACACATGAATCAACAAATGTTTCAGCCTTGTGAATGAATTTAAACTCGTGAATCAACCAATGTTTCGGTCTTATAAATGAATTTAAACTTATGAATAGGCCAATGTTTAAACTCATGAATTGGTGACTATGTCGGCCTAAATGAATTCAAACTTATGAATAGGTAAATGATTCGACCGTGTGAATGAAAAATTTACACTCATGAATCGGCCAATGTTTCAGCCTTGTGAATAAATTTAAACTCATGAATCGACCATTTTGTCTGCCTGAATGAATTTGAACTTATGAATCGACCAACGATTAACCCTTGTCAATGAAAAATTTTAAAATTAGGAATTAGCCAATGTTTTGGCCTTGTGAATAAACATTTAAACTCATGAATCGACCAATGTTTCAGCCTTGTGAATGGAAATTTTAAACTCATGAATCGATCAATGTTTCAACCTTGTGAATGAATTTAAACTCACGAATCGGCCATTGTTTCAGCCTGAATGAATTTAAACTTATGAATGAGCCCATGTTTCGACCTTTTGATTTGTTTTGTAACGAAACATCAAAATACTAATCTGTTCAGAAAAATGTGTTTAAATATTCTAACTTATACAAGTGATTAACTTTTGACATGTATCATTACATAAGTATGTTTCGATGTGTTGCCCTAGAAAAGTTTGGATTTATCATTGGAAGAAACTTTTGTCGACTAAAAATGTTGAGAAATATTTGCAAAAAAAAAATCTATAAGAATTGCTTATCCGCTAACTTTGTACTGAATGTGTATCGGCTAACTTTGTATCGAATGTATATCGGCTAACCTTATATTGAATGTGCATCGGCTAGCTTTGTACCGAATGTGTATCAACTAACTTTGTACCGAATATATCGACTAACTTTGTACCGAATATTAAGAACTTCATTAATTGTAATATATCGAATTAAAAAGGTACTACAGAAGGGTAAAAAGAAAATAAATGCATCAAAGACAAAATTTTCTAAGATTTTGCCCATTCCAAGAATGAGCAATTTGTTAATCATCCATATCCTTTAGCCTATAACTTCCGTTTCCATTATCCTTATCAAGTATGTATGGTCCTTCCCAAGCAGGGTAGAGTCTTGTCGACTATCTTCATTCTTTCGAAGTACCAAATCACCTAGCCGAATAAGTGTTGGTTTTACCTTTTTATGTAAGTATACGGCTAACTGCCTTTTGTATAATGTCTCTTTAGCTGTTGTCTTATCTTTTGTGTGTTCTAAAAGATTAAGGTTTTCGGCTAACTTTGAAGAGTTGTACTCAACATCAAAATATTCCAGCCGCAATCAAGAACAACCAATTTCTACCAGAACCAATGCATCTGTGCCGAAACATAAGTTGAACGGTGATTCCTTCGTTCTGGAATTTGGTGTTATCCTATTTGACCATAACAAATTGGGTCATTCGTCTGCCCATTTTGCTTTAGGTTGATCCAATCGTTTTGTCAACAATTGAACAAGAATTCTGTTAGTTACCTCTGTGAGCCCATTCGTCTGTGGATAAGGTGTTCAATGTGTAATTCCTCCTATAAATCTTGGAACTAGTGTGCTTCGAATTGAGTTCCGTTGTCTGTCATCAAAATTCTGGGTATGACAAAAAAGTGTAATGACATCTTTGTAGAAGAAATCTTTCACCTTTTGGGCTGTGATTGATGCTAACGACTTAGCTTCTACCCATTTTGTGAAGTGATCCACTACAACCACTAGATATTCACGGCCTCCCAAAGCCTTTGGGAATGGACCGACCAAATTCATGCCCCAGTAACAAAAAGGAATGGGATTGCTCAGAGAGTGTAGTTCAGATGTTGGCACGTGATGTAAATTATCATGGATTTCGCATTTTCGGCAAGACTTCACCAAATTCATCGCATCGGCTTCCATACTTGGCCAAAAAATATCCAGTTCTTATTACTTTCCTTGTAAGGCTACAAGAGTCAATGTGTGCACCACAAATACCTTCATGAACCTCTCGAAGGATGTAGTTTCCTAGAGAAAGGATGTAGTTTCTTTTATCCACGAAAACACACTTAAGTAACAACCAGGAGAATGCTCGCCGATACAAGTGATCTTTAATGAGGACGTAAAGTGAAGCCCTTATCTTTATATCGTTTGCTTCGACTGGATCCGTAGGCAATGTGTCAGCCTAAATATATTGTGTGAATGGTGTCATCCAACTCTTGTTAGCATTGATATTAAGAATATCTGCATTGTCGATGGATTTCCTATCTAAAGGTTCGACCTATTTACCATCTAAGTGATCGCTTGCCAATAGCTTGGATAAGGTACCATTGTGTTGTCTTTTCTCGAAATGTGCTCGATCTTGATGTATTTGAAAAGTTTGAAAAACCTTTGTGATTCGATCATGTATTTTTTCATATTCTCTTCACTTGCTTCATATTTGCCATTTACCTATGCAGCGACTACCTAATTATTAGTCTGAACTATCAAGTTATCGATATGCAATGGCTCAGCTGCTCTTAACCCAACTAAAAGGGCTTCATACTCAAATTCGTTATTGCTGAGTGGAAAATTGTATTTCAATACATAAGGAAATTTGTTACCTTCAAGAGAGATGAGTACAGAACCTGCCCCTCTATTTTTTTCAACCGCTGAACCATCTATATACAACTTCCAGCATTTTTTTGAAGGATTCTATGGTACCAAATGTTATCATCCATTCGATTTCTTGAGTATTCTACTAAGAAATTGGCCAGTATTTGTGCTTTTATGGCTTTGCGTGGGCTGAATTGAATGTTGAACTTAGAAAGCTTGATTGCTCATTTTAACAATCAGCCAACCGTGTCTGGCTTGTATAATATGTTTCGAATAAGAACATTTGTCAGAACTGTAATTGTGTGTAATTGGAAATATGGCTTCAGCTTCCTTGCAACCATAATGAGGGATAGAGCGTGCTTTTCTAAGGAAGAATATTAGGATTCGGCTCCCTGCAAAATGTGACTTATGTAATATATCGGCTTGATGTGTAGGCCACGTTTGGTGCATAAGACTGAGCTAACAGCTAAATCAAAAATAGTCATGTATAAAATAGAACTTTGCCTAATGTAGGGTGAAGCCAATGTAAATTTAATTGTTCAAAAGCATGTTGACATTCTTTATTCCAAATGAAAAGCTTGGGTTTTTTAAGTACCTTTTAAAAGGGTATTTGCCATCTCGCCTAACCTAGTCAGGAATCTACTGAGGGCAGCAATTCGGCATGTGAGCCCTTGTAATTCTTTCAAGGTTGATGGAGGCTTCATGTCCATTATTGCCTTGACCTTTGCAGGATTTGCCTCAATACCGCAATTGGAAATCATGAATCTCAAAAATTTGCCTACTTCAATTCCAAAAGAACATTTTTGTGGATTCAACTTCAAACCATGGTATGCCATTGTTATAAATGTTTCCTCCAAATCAACCAATATATTGGCCAATTTGCTTGACTTGACTAGCATATCATCAATGAAAGCCTCTATGTTTCAGCCTATATGATTAGCAAACATGCTATTGATTGTGTCTTGGAAGTTATCTCCATCATTCTTCAAGCCAAAAGGCATACTCATGTAACAATATAGGCCAGTTGGTATGCGGAAAGAATTTTTATCCTTGTCTTCTTTTACCATCTAGATTTGATGATATCCTTTATGTGCATCGAGGAAACATAGAAATGAGTATCCAGCAGTGGCATCCACAATTTGAGCAATTTGTGGTAATGGAAAACGTTATGTGCATCAAGGAAACATAGAAGGGAGTATCCAGCAGTGGCATCCACAATTTGAGCAATTTGTGGTAATGGAAATGGCTTCTTTGGTATAGCCTTATTCAAACTAGTGAAATCAATATAGATTCTCCATGTACCATTCGGCTTTGGCACAATCACAGGGTTGGACAACCAAGTAGGGAACTCGACTCTCTGAATTATCCCTGCTTGGAGTAACTTTTATACTTCTTTGTGTAAAATTTCCTTCTTCTCCAATGCCACATACCTATGCCCCTGTATCACTAGTTTAACTTAGGGGTCTACAGCCAATTTATTCTCGGCAAAATGGCATGGGATAGAACCCATATCATTGTTCCCCATGCGAAAATTGTCTTATATGTTGTCAATAACTTTACTAACTCCACCTTAAGATTATAATTAAGGTATCTGCCAATGATGTGGAACTCCTCCTATTCAGTAACTGATTCCATTCTGTCTTCTATAGCCAATACCTCCATATCTTCCATAGGTGTAGGAGCTTGAGATATTACCATCATATAACAAGTATGAGCAACATCTGCATCTCCCTTTATGTAAAATGGTCTACCATCGACAAGCATGTTGATTGAGTTGTCCAGAGTATCGAAGTTTGCCTTCCTCATATTCAATCCAGGCCTTCCCCAAAAAATGTTGTATGTCGATAGGGAATCCGCAAAGATGAATGTTGCATGTTTGGTTGATACTCGGCCTTTGGGGCCCCAAGGAATTGGTAAATTTATTGTACCCAACACATATGTCGTTGCCCCTGAGAAAACAATCAAGAGAATTCAGCCTACTTCAATTGCTTCATATTTTAGCCCCAACTTTTGGAAAGCCTCATAGTATATTATGTTAGCCGAACTACCAGTATCTATTAGTACTCTTTTCACCATACAATCTGCAACCATAAGAGATATGACGATCGAATAATCGTCATGGATGATGGATCCCTTCAACTTCTTTGTGGGATGTGTTTTGTTGATCCCAAAGATCATGTTAATCATTTTTTATCCCTCTTGTTATTGTGGCATGGGTCCTTGACAAAGATTAACGAACTCTGTCAAATAACCTTTTTGCACCATTGTTTCAATTTCCTTCTTCAAGCAATGACAATCATCTGTAACATGTCCAGGCTATTTATGGAAGTTGCAGTATTTATCCACACTGCATTTCTCTATAGGTACATTCATCGGCCTTGGGGGTTGTAATATCCCCAAATGTTCCACCTTTTGAAAATGACGGACCATGATATGTTCAACGGTGTATACATAACAGGTTGTTTGCTCTTATAGCGGTTTTGATAGGGGCGGGTTAGACTCCGGCTAGATCATCGTGTGAGACATCCGAGAAACCTGCAAGGATCGAAATCTTCACGGGAAGTGATGTGTCCCAATATCCTGCTCCGATGCTAAAGTCAGATATTGAGAGAGAGAAAATGCAAATTGCGGTAAAGCTCAAAAAAGAAAAAGAGAGAGAAGATACATGTTTATCTAATTGTAAACCTTTTTTATAGATTATCAAGCTGTCCTTGTTCAATTCTATGTGGGTTAGTTGTAGAGTCCTTGTTATGTTATAATTGATAAATCCTTATTCTATTGAATATTATAATGATAAATATAAACTAAATAGGATTTATGTATTTATATATTATAAGCATTTCTAAAAATTAAATAAATTAAATAAAATAGATTTAGTGTATTTATATACTACTGGTCGGGGGAAACTGGAGATCATTCCGAACTCTATCAATTATAATTGTCTATTTCTCCGTAAATAGTCATGCGAATCACTTATTGTTTACATAGTTTTAGAATATTACTCTATTTATACTCACTGGTATTAAATTTTTATTTTTATTTTTTTAACTTGAATGGAAGTTGAATTACTTATACCTTATTAATTTTACCTGCGATTTATTCATAAAAAAAGGTGCATAAAGGACCCTAATGAATAATGCACTTTGGTTTGGTATGGAATATTCGATAGTGGTCCCCTACGCGCAAACCCAGAAGACAGGAGGGTAGTACACAACTATATATATGGTCCCCCAAGGAATCTGCTTGTCCTCCCTCATATATGGTAACCGTAAATGAGATGAGATGATTCACGAACGGTTTGGATTCGATTCAATAAAAGTTTGAATTTATCTTACTTTAATTGAGTTTGATATGAGTCTAGACTTGACTTGTTTATTAAATGAGTTGAGCCAAAGCTCAAATATTCAATTTGAGAGTCTAAACGAGCTTTTAATATAAATAATATTTTATTTATAATATTTTATATAATACAACTTATTTAGTAAATACATAATTTTTAATATATATAATATATTTTATTATATATATATATATTTTTTCTATTTATATACAATATATAATATTATTGTCTAAAGTTTCAAGAAAAATAAATTAACACACAAAAACAAACTTAAATGAATTCGGGTTTGGATTCAAGCTTAGGTTGAACGAGCCCAAACGCCAAACTTTTTTTACTGCACTTAATTAAGCCCGAGCCTTTTAAATGTTAAACAAATCAAGCTCAAGCATGACAAATTCAAACTACGCATGACAGATTCAAACTCGACTTAACTCGTTTAAAACTTTACTATGACTTGTAAAAAAGATTTAGTTTCTACTAATTTTTCTTCCTCATCAATAATGTTACACTACTTTAGGATTGTCTTGGTTCTGACTTTCATACAAGTAGGGTATGAATAGTCCGTCCGAAGACATTCCAGTGGGTAGAGTGGCTAGCATGGAGATCATATCAAATTGGAATTCCACCAACATTCCCTTGGGTTGGGCTTTATGCACATCTAGAGATAACAGCTGCAAACTCAAAAAAAGAAACTAAGTTGTAACTCAGTGAAAAATTTGAAGTACATTGATGTAATGTTAGCCCTGTTTCTGTATTTATTGTGGGCAAATCCTTCTTAGATTCTTTTGAGACATATTCCAAGTACATTGATGTAATGTTAGCCCTGTTTCTGTATTTATTGTGGGCAAATCCTTCTTAGATTCTATTGAGACATATTCCACGATTTAATTACGTCCTCTACCTGACCTAAGAAGGGAAGCCTATAGCCTCTTAGGATTGAAGTTCAACCTCTTTTTTAGATTTTGGCTAAAAGTGGAGTCATTGGCGCCAAATGATGAATTTGTCGTTCTTCTAAGAAATGGTATGTAATTTATTTTTTTTAAAATCAAATATTTATACTCTACACAATCAAATCTAATATACTTGATAGAGCTTGGAAATGACCTCCAGATTACCCCAAATGGTGATGACACCTGTAATTGTAACCAGAAAGATTTTAGGTCACCGAAATGGATTGTTGTCTCGAAGAAAACTCCGATACCTAAGTCATTATTCATTTGAGAGTAAAATTGAATGAATCTGATTTTGTAATCTATGTGTCATCCAATAAAATATATTGAATAATAAGTTACCAATTAGGTCAAGTTACCTTATTGGAGTTAATCTTAATTGTGTGAAAGTAGGCATTTAGGATAATTATGAGATAATATCTACCCAATTGCTCCTTGAATCGTGAAATTTACATGCTATTAGGTACCTTACCATGCACGTCTCTAGTATGAGAGCTATGAACATCCTTAATGACCTATAAATCAACTTTGCGACCTTTTAATGAGACTCAAAGGTCTCGGAAGGCTGCTTTTGATTTCACAATGAAGGATTTTAAGGTTTATAATGTATGTTAAGAGCCATAGATATTTAATCATGGCATGGTAAATGTACCAAATGGATTGGAGCTCACTGGCGCGAAGGTCGGGGTCCAGTGAGACCTCTTCCAAGCTCGCTTAAGGTCAGTGACCTAGGAGGCCATTAACTCAAGAGGTCATTAACTTACCTTTAGAAATGTTGGTTCGGATCTCTTATATTCGGATCGGTATTTGAGTTTATTTGGGTCAGGTTGTTCGGGGCATACCTGTTTTACCCATCATTACTTCCCTTTAGGTCTAGCGAGTTTCTAGGTAACGGCACCTAAATTTATGCTACCGAGCTTTGAAGAGTCACCCCATTTTCATAATTGTTAGTTTTAAGGTATCGTGTCTCATCAGTTTTGACAGTTATCTTAGTTTGCGGGTAACGTAACTTTCTCGGATACTCAAGAGACTCCCTCTTCTATATGAATTGGGGAACTTTGAAGTATTTCAGTCTTACTAAAATTATTCTTAGCGAATCAAATCCTCCCTTAGCGAAGCTATCAGAGAGGTAGTCGTTAGGTCGGGAACTGTCTTCCTTTTCTTGTCCAAAGGTCATCCCTTTGAATTTGAGTCTTTCCTATCCCGCTTGGATGCTTGTGGGCTCTTAGGTCTCCCTTTGATTTCTTTTTTGGTAGTTGAGGTGAAATCAGGAAACTTCTTTTGGATTGTTGTCTCCTCTGCTTTAATCAATTTCTCGAGGAGTGTTTGCAGCTCCTTGATGGTCTTCACTGGTTCTTTTGCCAGCCTGAGAGCTCCATACCCCCTTTGCAGTCATTGCTTAAATGCAGTGATGTAAATCGCATCATTCTTCTGCTCAATTTCCATAGCTTCATCATTGAACAAGCTGTAATAACTCTTGATGCCCTCACCAAACTTCTATCTGATGTTGAAGAGGTCATTGATATCTTTTTCACACCTCTTGCTACTTTGGTAATTTTTAAGAAATAACTCCTTTAGCTTTGTCCAGTTTGAGATGCTGGCCTCTAGAATGCTTGTAAACTATGATTGCGCTTTCTTGGTCAGTGTAGACCAGAAAGCTCGGCACTTGACATGGTCGGGATATTCGAACATCTCCATATAAGAGACATACTCGTCAATGTGTTGTAATGGTTCACCAGCAAAATCATACTTTGCTTCGATTTGAGTGTTTTAAATCCTAGAGGCATTCAAACTATTCTAATGCTATGAACAAATAATGATGGTTTGGATAAAGTCCACATTACTTTTAATTTCTTGATCTATATTTCCTTCCCGATTTGTTTGGAGAGTAACTCTCCTCAATCTATTCAGGGCTACCTCCGAGGCTTTGTTAACTGTTCTTTCAATCAGACTTTCCCCAAGAGGAGTTCTTAGCTTGCCCCCCCTGTGTGTTAGGACTTGTTCTGTTATAGATTAAACAGGTCACACACACACACTCAAGACAGAAAAATAGAAATTTACTAGACAAGAAATTACTTTTGAAAAACTTCTTTTCGGAAAAAAAACCAAAGAATACAAGGGGCTAAACTATGTATGTGTTTAGGGTTCTCTCTCTTATCTATCTGCAAACACTCTTAGCAGCCTTCATTAGGCTCAGGGCTCAATTCCAAAACAGGACAGTTCTGGAACAAGTCTTTTCATATTCGTAAGGGAGTAATTAATGTTTCTAGACCCTTCCAATTACAAATTATTACCTTACATTTCCAGGAAGAATTATTCCAGACAACACTTTTTAAAGATCAACTAACCATTAATTACTGAATATTAGTTTGACTTCATTTACCAACATTCTTCCACTTGAAGTCAAATTTCGCAGCTTCCATTACACCTATTGAAATCCACAGTAGGTCTTCACAATCAGGTCTTCAAATGTATCTTGCAAGAAGTCTAGTAGCGCTTGGTTCCCACCATTGCCTTTGTTAAGAAATCTGCAAGATAGACTTGTGTATGAACCTTGCGAATATCAAACTTCTTTTCTTCTAGAGCCCCCCCTATAAAATGATGGTGGACGTTGATATGCTTTGTTCAATCATGATAAGCAGCGTTCTTTGCCAAGTGATTGGTACTTTGGCTATCACAATAAATCAAATATTATGACTACTTCAGCCCAAGCCATCTGAGCATACGTTTGATCCATATCATTTCCTTTGCAGCTTTTGCTAATGCTATATACTCAGATTCTGTGGCTGACAAAGTAACATTACTTTGCAATCGGGACATCCAGCTTATAGGCGTTCCTCCAACCAAAAACATGTATCCCGTAGTAGACTTTTTGCTATCTTTACAGGCTGCATAGTTTGCATCTATATAACCAACTAGCTCAACGTTATCATGACCAAAAGTTAGACAATAATTTTGTGTCCTCTTGAGATAGTGCAAGATCCATTTTACTGCCTTCCAGTGTTTAGGTCTAAGATTACTCATAAACTGTGAAACAACTCCCACTACATAAGAGATGTCTGGTCTTGTGTAGACCATAACATATATTAAACTCCCAACAACAGATTTGTATGGAATTTTCTCTGTTTTCTAACAATCCTCTTTGGATTTGGGACAATTCTTTGAAGATAACTGAAAGTGACCAGCAAAGGAAGTGTTTACAGAAGTACACCCATCCATATTAAAGCGTTTTAATACTTTGCCAATATAATTAGATTGGCTTAACCATATCCTTCCATGAGACCAATCCCTTGAAATTTTCATTCCAATTATCTGTTTAGTAGGGCCCAAGTCTTTTCTAGCAAAACACTTGGCCATCTCTTTTTTTAAGCACTGAATCTCCCCAACATCATTGCCCGCAACAAGCATATCATCGACGTACAGAAACAAAATATTGATCTTGCCCGAAGAATCTCTTTGCTAATATACACAATGATCATCACCACACTTCTCGTAGTTCTGTCTTTGTATGAAGTTGTCGAATTTCTTGTACCATTGTCTAGGGGCCTGTTTTATCCCGTATAAACTTCTCTTTAATCTGCAAACTAGATTTTTATCTTTAGTAGAACACCCATCCAGTAGCCTCATATATATTTCCTTCTCCAAATCTCCATGTAAAAATGTTGTTTTGATATCTAGCTGCTCTAATTCAAGATTCAACTTTGCAACCAAAGCTAAGACAATCCGAATAGAGGAATGCTTTTCAACTGGAGAAAAGATATCTGTAAAGTCAATTCTAGGTTTTTGTCCAAAGCCTTTCACGATGAGTCTTGCTTTGTAGCGTTTGTCTCCATTTGCTTCTTCCTTAATTCTATACACCCATTTGCTGGTTAATGCTTGCTTCCCATTAGGCAAAGGAAGCAACTCCCAAGTATCATTGTGCTTCAGAGCATCCAATTATTCTTTCATTCCTGCTTTCCATTTATCAGCATCAAGAGAAGAGATAACTTCTTGGAATGACTCTAGTTCTCCTTTATCAATGTATAGAATGTAATGTAATGATGGAGAATATCTGCGTGGTGGCCTCAATACACTAGAAGACGCCTAACAAAATGAATAGGAACAACATCAGCATCTTCTTAACTTGAAAAATTGTGTGGCTGGTTATTCAAATCCTCAACTTCGCCTCCATCTTCATCATGGGTGCTTTCTTCATTGTGACCATCAATGTTCAGTTCATCATCATCTTTGTCTTCATCCAATGCTTTGGGATGACATTGAGGAATATCAACAGGAGGGTTATTATCCTTTTGAACCTTTTTTTCATTCTTGTAGAACATCTGTTCTTTATTGAAAATTACAGCTCGTGATCTAATCAACTTTCTATCTTGAGCATCCCACAACCTGTATCCAAGATTGTCACTCCCATATCCTAGAAACATGCATTTTTGTGCTCGATTATCATGCATTTTGTTGATACACATAGGCTTCACAATCGAACACCTTCAAGTGGGTGAGTCATGGAGCTCTCCCATTCCACATATATTCTGGAATTTTCCTTTTGAGAGCTGTAGGAGACAATTGATTAATAAGATAACAGTAGTAGCTACAACTTCGGCGCAGAAATGTTTTGGAACTCCTGAATGTTGTACCAGAGATCGCAATCACTTAAGGACAGTTCGGTTGTAGCGTTCAGTTACCCCATTATTTTGAGGAGTATATGGCGATGTCTTGGTATGAATAATTCCTCGATCCCTACAGAAGTTTTCAAACTCATTGGAGGTGTATTTTCCTCCACTATTAGTCACCAAGCATTTGATAGAACAATCAAATGCATTTTCCACAAAAGCCTTGAAATGTAAGAATTTCTCAAAGACTTGATCTTTTAATGAAATAGAATACAACCACGTCTATCAACTGAAGTCATCATTGAAGGTAACCCAATAAGAAGCATTGCCCAAAGAGGTAACAAAAATGGGTCCGACAACATTTGAATAAACAACTTCAGATTTCATCTCACTTCTTTTAGAAAAATGCTTCTTAAAATTCACTGGCTTTGACTTTGCCATTATACAGTCTTCACAAAATTCTAATGAAAAATGTTTAAGCTTTGACAGTAAATTATCAGAGATAAGAGCTTTCATATCAGTTTCACTCAAATGCCCAAATCTTTTATGCTAAAAACTGAAGTTTTCAGCTTTAGCAACTGCAATATTGCCTCTCACTGCTACAGCATGCAAGACATAACATGCTCACTTTTTTTTGCCCATGTGCCAACACTAGTGATCCTTTAGTTACTTTCCAACTTGCAACTCCAAAGGTTACAAAACAGCCAGCAAAATCAAGTTAAAATACATAAATGAGATTTTTCCCAAGCTAGGGTATATGGCCTACTTCTTGCAAAAACAATTTCCTACCATCCTTGTAAAGAAATAGATCCGACTCCTTTAATTTTGAATGTGCTATCATCACCAAGGTGCACATACTGATTTGAGACCTTAGAATATGTCAAGAAAGCAGAGGCATCTGGACATGCATGAAATGAAGCACCAGAGTCTAGAATCTAAATATCAAGATCTGAATACTAGGAAAAGTTAACCTAGTTGTCACTTGCAATCATCACAACTTCCATTACTCCATCCAAAGATAAGCTTTGATTACTTTCACACTTTTACTTTTGAAAACTTTTACTGCTTCCACCTTCATTTGGCTACTTTTGCTTTCTATTTCTCAAATAGCAATCTTTACGCAAGTGCCCCTTCTTCTTGCAGTACTAGCATTCAATGTGTCTATTCGTAGACCTTCCTCGGCGTCTACTCTATCCACGTTCTTTTCCTTTGGATGAAGAATGAATAATTTGCACTGCCAATTCCTCACTAGCACTTTTGGAGTTAACAGCTTTTGTTTTTTCAACATCCAGTAGTTTAGGGATGACGCTATTAAGCGATGGCAGAGACTTTGATGCTGCAATTAGAGTAGTTCTAATTGTTTCCCATGAGCCTTGCAAAGAGCTTAGAATAGCAATTACTCTAAGGTCCTCTTCAAAATGTTACCCCTAAATCATCAAACTAAGCAAACAAACCGCTCATTTCATCAAGATGAGTTTGTCATGTTGTCCCTTTTTTCATCTTGATATTAAAAACTTCGTTAATGGTGTAGTACTTGTTCATTCCAGTTGGCTAGTCATACCTTTCATTTAGAGTCTTCCAAGGAACATGTGCTTCTGTGATTTGAATCTGCAGTATACCATTGCTTAAGTAGGTACGTATATGGGTGAGAGCCTTCCGGTTGAGCTTGTGTTCATCAAGATACTTTTTGTTCCAATCCTCATCCTACATCTTTAACTCTGCCTATGCTCCCTTCTTGGATTTAAGAAATGATGCTGCAATCCTTAGAGAAAAAAATATCCTCCATTAGAGTCTTCAAGTTCCCTCCATTTTTCAATTCTTGTTAACCTGTCCTTAGTATGCAAGCACTCCACTTCTGCAACCTATTTTCCCTCTTGTTTCCTCAAGACTTGGGCAAACACTTTGCCCAAAAGAACAACAGATCAATCCACAACAAAAGAAGCTCTAATGCCAATTGTTCTAGACTAAATAGGTCACATACACACACAATCAAGATAGAAAAATAGAATTTTATTGAATAGGAAATTACTTTTGAAAAACTTCTTTACAGAAAAGCCAAAGAATACAAGGGGTTGAACTATGTCTGTGTTAGGGCTCTCTCTCTTATCTATCTGCAAACTCTCGTAGCAACCTTAAATAGGCTCAGGGCTCAGTTCCAACATAGGATAGTTTTGGAACAAGTCTTTTCATATTCCTAAGAGAGTAATTAATGTTTCTAGACCCTTCCAATTGTAAATTACTACCTTATAGTTCCAAGAAGAATTATTCCAGACAACACTTTTTAAAGACTGACTAACCATTCATTACTGAATCTTAGTTTGACTTCATTTATCAACATGTTCCTTTTCTGGAGATTGCTGCTCGTTTGAGTCTATCTCTCAAGTCATAACCATGACTATTACGCAGAGTTTCTCTAAGGTCAGTCATTGGTGGTGCTGTTTCCACGTTGACTCTTCCTTGGATCCTTACTCCATGAGCTCCTCCTTGTGTAGGTTCTACCTCTTGACCTTCACCATTTTGAGTTGGGATTTATGGAAGGTAGGTTCTTGCCTTTGGAGGTGGGGAAGGATCCAATTGTGTGATATTTTGTTGCCTTGAGTTTCCAAGTTGCCGTGTTTCCCTCTGAGATGGTGCTGGACTACGCCCATTTGATACGTAGTCCCTCCTACCTGATATACCTTCCAAGGCTGCCACCATCCATTCCAGGAAGTCAGTGGGGACAGAGATGTGACTTACCCTAGATCTTTGGGGTCAAGGAGCACTGTTGTTATTTGGATTTTGATACTTTTGTCGCTTCTCTTCTTGTCCACAAGGATTATCAACTAGGGCTCTCCCAAAAGGACCAGACCATGTTGGTCTTGGTGCAATGTCGGATCAACAACACTGATCATATTGCTATTATTCTCTCCTTGAACTGGATCCTGGGGAACAGTTTCTCCAATCCATAGTTGAGTTATTCCCGATGGTCGACCATTGCATGGCTACTATACTCGTGTGGGTTATGATCGTGTCATCACTTTTTCTATATGTTTTTTAATGTGTTTGTAAGAAAAACTTTTAGCAGAGTGTTTCTTTCCATAGATGGCACCAAAAGTGATGGAGTTCGGAAACGATCTCAGGATCATCCCGAGCTCCATCCCTAATAAAATAAATAATATTTAATTTTCATAATTAATTAACAAATAGTATTAGATTAGTGAGTCACAAATAATAACACATTAGTGTTACCTACAATCAACTCAACAAAAATGGAGATTCGTCTAAGTTCATGCCATAATTTAATGTTAATTTTTATTTTGACACGTGTATAGTTAAAAGTTGTTTAAAAAAAAAAAAAAAAGAAATACTTTTTTACGGTTTCACAATCAACTATGTTAATACTCCATTAAGAATAGTTTAGTAAAGTAAAGTTTTTTAAAAAAATTTTTTAAAAAAAATCTCTATAATTTTTATTTAAAAATAAAGTGGACATCAATTTCTGAATAAAAGGAGTATTCTTTAGGAAAAACTTTTGCACTGAGGAGTGAGAAGTAGGGTGGCCAAATTTTTGTTCCTAATACATCGGTTTCTTGGTCTTTAAATGGACTTGCCAACGGAGTTTTGGATTGCTTGTTTTAGCATCAAGAAATGGGCGATCGATAAGAGACAGTAGTCATTTGATAAATAAAACAAATGGATGTTTCGTTTAATTTCTTACCTTATTTCTTTTCTTGATCATTTGACCGACAACATGTCTTATTACAAGTTTGGTGAGTATATTTTGGTTTGGGACTTTTGGCCGGTTGAAGGTTGCCGCGTCTTGATAACTTAACTCTGCTCATATAATCGGCTTTTGGTTTGGACAGATGACGTGCATCTTTGTATCCTTCCTAGCCTAGTTCCATTTTGAACCCACCACCTGCTTGCCGAGTTATACCTGAACTCACCATCAGCACCAAACAACAACGTACAAAAATGAAAAAGATAGAGGATCGAAAAATTTTTTTTTTGAAAGATTAGAAGTGATAATTTATTTTATAAAATTTTTAAAACATCCTTTTTTGACGACTAGTATTTTTCTCTTCTCGACATTCTTCTTGGAAATCCCATTTGAGTACGTAGTTTCCATCCCAAAATGCCATCCACGTGAGGACCACCCAACTTGGGAAGTTGGTGGCCAGAAAGAGACCCGTGAAATGTTAGCCAGATGGGATTTAATTTTAATTTTAAGATACCATATGGGATTTTGGACAACAGGATTTGGTCACATTGGTGGAGGATCCAATATCAGTAGTATAAAATTGGTACCTTTTTTTTTTGGGGGTAGGCAAAGCATGCTATGGCATTATGGATGAAAATGTTAACTTTAGATTCCTAATAAAAATAATAATGAGACACATTATTTCTAATCATTCGACTTCCCAGTTCAACTCCTTAATTTGGGCGTCGGTGGACAATGTCTGTCGTTTATCATTTTCA
>JAOXNR010000001.1:17700338-17710582 GCA_028571225.1 Parsonsia alboflavescens | reverse complement strand
TTCAAATCCAAAAGTAGCTATATTTTGAAAATTTTTAAGAGGTGATCATTTTAAAATGAGATAATAAAAGTGACCATTTGATGCAATGTCCACTAAGGAAAATTATGATATGGACATGGTTTATATCTTTATACATAGATCTTGTGATTTATATCACGTTAATGGGTATTATTTATATTTTTCAGCACAAAGTATCAAGATGCATTATTTTTTTTCTTTAAAAAAAGTTTCAATGTGAGCCACAAGATTTAATGGACCCGATCCATAATGAAATTTTTCATTCATTAACTCACAAATGATTAGTATTGCTAAATTTGAGAGTTTATCTAAATTATGTTATAAAATATTAGTATCATTTTTGTATACTAGTTAAATATATTTATAAAATAATTAATGAGTACTTTTAAAATAAAACAAATATATCAAACCAAAACTAAAAAATTAAAATAAATGTGTCTTAACTTTCAATTTTAATTCGAGCTTCAGGGTGTGTATGTACTAAATTCATTAGCTTGATGACCATGTTATCGTCTAGTTCTCAATTTTTTTTTTTTTTTTTTTAAATCACCAATTTTTAAATTTCATGTGGAAGGAGATATCATGGTATTTTGGCAGCTGATGAGAGAATTCATGAATTTTGAAATTCGAAACGGAAATAAATTAATTGATATCATGAGCTATGTATGCATTAATGTACCTAACCATATGTTATTAATTTTCATGAGTTTTTACACTTATTCCTTTGCATGAATATTCAAATTTATCATGCAAATCCAATGACTCCGTGAATTCATGATAGTAATTTATAATTTTCAAAAAAAAAAAAAAAATTCTATTTGAAAATGCATAATAAATAGAAATGGACTCTATAGTTTACAATAATGCCGAATTATAAAATTTTAAATATAAACTCATCAAAATACTTCTACCTCCAGATTTCTTTTCTAGTTTGTTCCAAATTATAGTTTAGCTTTTTTTCTTTTTTTTTGAAAAGAGGTAATTACGTGTTAAAAAACTAAATTAGCCTCATTAATTCTTTCTTGATATCTATGACTTTTAATTCCAATATATTTCATTATTAAATGTTCTTGTGAACTGAATGTACTGTATAAAAGTAAATTTACTATTAAAAAAAATATTAGATTAACTACTTTTCTTAATCTGTGTAATGTAAACTATTTTAGAATACGGAGTTAGTACTAACAAATTATGAACTTGTTTATTTTATTTGGTATGGATGAAGTAAACAAGGTATTTAATCTTCTTTGAATTGGGCTAAGAGGCTGAAGTGGAAGGGCAGAGAAATCCCTCCAAAATTTACATCGACTTTCTTTTTACTTGTAAAATGATGATAATATCACTCAAAAAAAGAAAAAAAAGTAGGAGAAATTTAAATCTTTTTGCATTATTAGAAATTAAAAGTAAATATATTTATTGGGCATTGAGTAGACCTTTATAAACACAATATCTAAGATATTAACATAGTAGTAAGGAATAACAGAGATCAATTTCATCATCCATTATCTAAGGGATGTAAAGGATTAGCATAGATTTTAAAAACTAAAATGAAACCTTGAATTCAGTGTTTCATAATAATCCCACACAAATCTTGAATTTCAAAAAAAAAAAAAAAAACTCATCCAGCTGATGTAATAAATTAGTATTATCATAATTTTTTAAACTAAAATGAAACCTTGAATTCAGTAATTCATAATAATCCCAAATACCTAATACAAATCTTGAATTTCAAAAACAGAGAAAAAGATAATGACGTGTATAGAAAAAATATTTTTAAAGGAAAATCTAATCAGCACTCAGCTGGACTGCCGGCGCAAAGAATCTACCTGCGGACTGCCGCCATCTACGCCGTATAATAATACGCGTGGCCAGAAACCTTCTCAATGAGGGTCCCACAAATCAAGTCCCACGTACGAGCTATCTCCAATAAAAACAAGCCACATCATCACTCATGTTGTCAAAAAATATAAAAAATCTACGGTTTTTTCATCGGTTAACTGTTGCTGGAAAAATTTTGGCGGGCAAATTTCATTTTGCTAAAATTTCAAAATTTAACCCAATAAAATTAGAAAAAGAGAAACCCTAGGATTCCTAACTTCTGGCCCATCTGTATCATTTCTCCTTTCTCTTCCCTCCCCTGCTTTTCTTTTCTTTTCCCAGAGTTTCCCTCCCTCGTTCTCTCTCTGAACTCTTCCCCTTATTGAAAACTACTCTTTTTTTTTTTTTACTCTCTCTCTCTCATTTTTTTTAATGATGTTTCTGGCATTCTGGGCACGCTTGTGTTGATGCGGTGGGTAAACTTTTTGTTTTTCTCTGTGGTGTTTACAGATTACTAGCTGTTTTAGTTTACTAGTGTTCTTGATTGTTTGCATCGAGGGCAATTACTCTTTTCTTGATTTTGACCCTGGATATTGGTGTTCATAGAACGCTTGGAATTTGTGGATTTATGACATTTTTTCTGTTGTCCTTACATTGAATTTGGTTTAGATGCTTACGGGTATGGTCTATTGCCCTAATGATGTCTTGCAGTAGTGAACTGCCAGTTGCAGGCTGTGACCTCTATTCTTTTGTTGTTTATGTAACAAAACTTTATAAAAACAAATTTTTTTTTCTTCAATCAAATCGTTGAACATAGTTTATAGTGGAAACTGTTCTGCGGGTTGAAACCAGGATGTTATGTGGAATTGTTTGGATTATATGATTTTCTTCTTAGAACCTTCAAGTTGATATTCCCTCTTCTACTTAGTTGTTTTTCAATTCCTTGCTTTTTCCTATCAAGTTTCAGTTGGAATAGTCTGTTTGTGATTTCTGTCCTTCAGGTTGAAATTAAAATTTTCATTTTTTTGTTGGATTTCGTCCAGTTGCTAATTTGAGAATGCATAAATAGAAGTTAATAGATTGGTTGGACTGTGAAGACTTGACGAATACTGGTAATATGGGAAAAGTTTCTCCAAAAGACAGGGAAAGCAGGACTGCCAGACAGAAAAGGCGCCTAAGGAGTTCAAACAAATATCTGAGGCCAGGTGCTCTTGCACAGCTTCGTTACACTAAGGCATCGGCTGCTAAATCTTGTACAGATATTGGAAAAAAAAGGGTTGCTTTGATGGATTCTGACAAGGAAAATGATGATGTTGCATTTGAAAATAATACTCTTGATGGAACCCCAACAGTTTTATCACCTGTAAGATTTGGATTTGGTGCTTCTACGGAGAAAAGCCCCCCTTCGTTATCACCTAAAAGATCTGGGATCAGTCCTTTCTATGGACCCCTTGATCTTTATAGGCAGAATTATTTGCAGAAGACACCAAAAACACCCTGCGCTGAAGACTGCAAGACCGGGTCGGAATCAAGGCTCGAGTCTCTCCCAATGGATTTGCTGGTATTGAATTTTGTCATATCTGTTTTTGTTATAACAATTACTGATGGCCTAGATAAGTGTAATCTATGGTTGAATATAACATGAAAGATTTATTGGTTAGTAGATTTCTGTTCAGCCATTTTTTATTTCTATTTCTGAATTTATTGCTTGTCAATGACGAGTTGAATATAGCCTGAAAACTTTATGTTGTCTGTTTTGAATGATGTTTAGATGGTTTTGCATTCCCCTGCCCTGTTTTGGCTTAGGTAATTGCATTTCAGTCTGTTGTTACCTGTTTAATAAATGCAAAAAATATAGTCATCTTTTATTATGTTGCATTTGGATTACTAGATTTCACCTGACTAATGCTTGGTTGGTTGTCTGACAAGGTTAAAATATTGTGTCACCTTCACCATGACCAGCTTAGAGCAGTTTTCCATGTCTCCCAGAAAGTTAGGAAGGCAGTAAGTCTCATTCCTGCTTCTCTTTCTCTTGCAGTATTCAATTGACTGTCTATTTGTTTAGCTTACACAATGACTAATAGGAGACAAATTCTTATGGCTGCTGGACCAGGTTATTCAAGCTAGACAGTTTCACTTCAATTACACCACTCCTGATCGAAGTCGTCAAGAGATGTTAAGAACAATGACTCCTCGCCCTACTGATCACTGGCCTTTCTTGAGGTCTTAATTCTAAAATCCTTAAAACTTAGTTTACTTGACTTCACTTCTTTTGAATTCACCTGAATTTGCTTTTCTAATATAGCAAAGTCACTTGCAGCAGGGGAGATGGAAAAGGTGTGCTGATTTCCAGTCCACACACTCCCAAAGCACCAAAACATGGTCCCCGGCCCCCTTCTCGTCTCAAGTTTGCAGAGATGCGACAGATTGCAGCTGTTCTGTTCCAGGAGTCTGCATTCCCTTCAAGGTGTCTGGTGCCATCTGTATTGTCTAAACCATTATGCAAATCCTTGGCTTCAAATAGAGTTCTATTTTATGAGGATGAACTGTGCCAAGCCGTTGCACAGAATAAACTTCGTTGATTATTGTAACTTAATATTATTATATCTCCTCTTCATATATGTGTATAATATGAAAATTTATCCCTACTCGTTAACAGTTATAGTTGGAGGGACTTAAAAAAGGTGCAATTTTGTAGTTCTGGTTGGTTTGGGCACTTGATTCAAGTGATGGAGCTTGAGAATGGCAAAGCTTTAAGAGGATTTCCGAATAATATATTCAGAGCTTAGTCTCTTGTATAGTTACTTCTACATAGTATTTGCCTATTTGGGATGGTCTGGTTTCTTTTATTTCTCATCAATTTGTTTTGTCCTCTTCTCACCTTATTTTTTGTTTTTAAGGTTTTTGTATATACCGTGAATCCAAACTTCAAAGTGTTAACCAAATCCTAAGAGATTTGCTCCCTGCCATCATACCATTAGCCGCATACTGAAGCTCAAAGCCCATTCAACCACACATGAAGGGACAGCTGATTCTTAACCACAATCTGGGTACATGATGGGATCAGGGGAGTGTTATAATAAATAACCAAATCATAAGAGATCTGCTCCCTGCCATCACACGATTAGATGCATACTGAAGCTCAAAGCTCGTTCAACTACACTTGAAGGGACGGTTGATTCTGAACCATAATCAGGAGAGTGTTATAAGACAATAAATAAACTGTATCAACTATCAGGACAGGATAAAGTTTTCCCATGGATGAATAGACATAGCTTACCATTTACTTGACTTGTAAAATTCTAAGTAGAACAAGCACTAGCAATGTTACGTGTTTACACCCAGAATAAATACTCGATCCTCTGACATTCATAAGTACTTGAGACATCCTTATTTGGTACAGTTTGATTTGAATCCAAAGAACATTGAATGAAATGCGCATGACAACAATGTTTGGGTGAAGGATTTATATTATTAATTATTACCAAAAATACAATAAGCGATTTTTAGAGAAATCATTCTAGAAAAAAATGGACAAAGAAACATCACTGTCAATACCCACGAAACAGAGAAAAAAATTATGGGGCTTCAAGCAGGTAGCTTTCATGGACAGACATTCATTGCTCAACAGGTCAGAAGAAGCTGCAGCTCAATGAGCATCAACTCGGAAAGCATGTTGGCATACACTGCATTCAATGCTTTCAGAACCTGATGCTGGAACTTCCACCTACAAGCAATCCTCGTAAGATTCCATTAGATGCTATGCGATATATAATTTAGCTTCTAAAGTAGAAAGTTGCCCCGGTCAATGATCTATAACCTTAAGGTTTAACAAAGGGACTGGCTACATGTACTAAATTTGCCCATATGAATTAGGATATTGTAACTTGGATATACAATTGCACATTGACTACAGTAACAGTTCCCACTTCTCTCTTTAAATAATGTGAAAAAGATTAAATAAAAGAAAAAGGCCAGATGTATGCAAACCTGCAGATGGACAGTACAAGTTGGACAGGCGACATCTCTCATATGCTTCCTTGACGCACTAGAAGTAAGACCTGTGTAAGTTACCCAGTTATAGCTTAGTTTTTGCTTGATGAGTGCAAATGGCATTCATATCGATCAGAAAAAATATTTGCCATCCAAATAGTGTTTTGTAACACCCACAAAATCAAGGTTTGAAGAACAATTTTTTAACCATTAAGTCACACAATAAGCAACAGAATGGTAATACCTGTTGAACCCTGTCGATTTTTTTCCATCTCCTCCTACAACACATGAAAAAACCGAGGAAACGTCAATGACAGGAAATAAAGAACAATGGAGGAAAGAATTAAATGAGAATTTGACATTGGCATTATCACTCTCATTTGAGTTTTCTTTAATACTCAAAACGATGACTAGATTGTGAAAAACAAGCTGCCAGGCTAATCTTAAGTCCAATGCAGCCAGAGCCTGGGGAATTCCTAAGAACCTGTTCCGGGTGTACATTAATTTGTACAGCCCACTTCTTAAGAATTCACCAAGGTAATGAAAGCATGAAAACCACTGCTGTCTGTCTGTCTGTCTCTCTCTCTCTATATATATATTATATATGCATATGCGTGTGTAAAAGGACACTAGTGATCCTTTTCTCATGGATTTATGTAAATGCTTCTAGGGTCCTTTTGGCAGAATACACTTGTTTACTCTGGCATGTTGAATAATAGCAAAAGAAACTAATTTATCATCTCTAATGCCTCACCAAAACTAGTGAAAGAACTTAACTAAATGGTAATTTTCAAACCAAAATGTTGCTAGCACAGCAGTTACCTTAAGTTTTCTCACAAGCTCTTCGTGACTCTGAATTCCAGTAACTCTAGTGGCAGCTTCCTTTGAGTTGCTCAGTCTTTGAGTAACTTCAGCCTGGAATAGTTAGCCAAAGTAAGAGACTACTGGCAGATCAACTATGAACATTTAGAAATAATTTTCTTTTTTTTTTTTTATTACATCATTCAACATTGAGGCATAGGGAAAGCAATCAATAAGAGGTAGAAATAAAAACAGTTCTTTGAGCATATCAAGATCAGAATCATGAACTTGTACCATGCATTGGTCACAAACTCGAACTGGTTGAGCATTCTCATCTGCGGTGAGGGCAATTCTACCTTGGGTGCACTTGTCACAAAAAATATCCCCACAGTTTCTACAATGATGCTGAAATTTGCATAGAAGTGCATTAGATTCACAACCAAAAAGAAAGTTAATTTTGGAAATTAAAAGGAAGCAAACCTTTCTGAAGAAAGCATTAAAAGCTGTTCCACAAGAACTACACTTCGTAACTGCATCATCAGGAACCTAAAGGAGATACACAACTACTAAATCAAACATGATAGCAGTACTTGTAGAATTGTAGAAAAGACAGGAAGAGACCTAAATAAGTTAAAGGAATAAAAGAAGCAATAAGATCTAACCCAGTGGTCCTTCTCTTCAATTCCAGGCTTCACCAAATTCCTCCAATCAATAAGGACTTTCTTCTTTTCACCAGGTTGCTCAATTCCCTTGCTTTGGTCTAGGGGTTTGTTGGTCCCTCCCATTTCCTTGACCTGCAAAGCGAATATGAGACATCAGATCAAGTACATCAATATGAGGTATGAAACCAAGCTGGAGTTACAGATATCATGAAAAATCAAACAGGATTTTGCAATAGGTAGAACAAAGTAGCATGATTTATCTATTGACTTTCACAACAAAAAAAAGAATGACGTACAGTTAGCTAAAATATTCCAGTAATATTGATAATCACCAGTGATGATGTTGTAAACAACACAAGCACAATATGACAAAACAGTGAGACCCGAAAAATTTAAAGAATGACCTAAACCGTTTACATACCTGAATGCTTGCAACTGTTACTGCATCCAAGATATTGCTAGTGGTATAGCTATTTGATTTCAACCTGATGCGTCTTGGTTCGGCATCAATAGAAGTTTTTGTCCAAAAGGCAAAAATATAGGAATCCAGCACCTAATAGTGTGAGAGTAACAGGTAAATCAGTTCCTTGAATGTATTCAAAGCATAAAGAAAGCTACTAATCATCACTAAAAATGCAGTTTTAAACTTACATCCCATCTTGTCACTGTGTCAAGTGGGTAAATTTTAAGTGTCCTGCTGGTAGCTGGATCAAGTATACGAATCCCATCCAAACCAATCTGCAATCAAATTAGTAAAATTTGACACAACTTTAAATGACTAAACTATTAAATGACGGAATTTAGCACTGCTACAAATCAGAGATAACATAACTACACCATTGCGAAACTCTGGAGGTTTGCTAATTTGATACCTTTACAAATACAACCAATCTTAACTTATGACTATTATCAATTTAAGGATAAAACACAAACCTGGCAAAGCACGTCCATGTCAGTCTGACCAATCCCTTCAGATAGGAGCTTAACACGGAACTTCTGAATGGTGGCCTTGGCATCATTCTGCTCCTCAGCTCTTGGTGCTGCCTTCACAATCTTAGGAAGATTGCCAGACCTATTCTGGTCCCTTTCACTTGGAATATTGATCGGCCTCCCATAATCATCAAACAATACCTCATTCCGGGACTCAGACCTATCCCGTCTACCACCATAAGATTCCACTTTACCACCATTATATTTATAAACACCAGTATCATGCACACCTCGATCACTATAGCCACCAAAACCCGCATTACTACCGAAAGAATTTTGATAATTGGTCACCGCTGGATTTGAGCTGCCATATGAAGCAGCCGACGATGACAGGGTTGAATTATAGTTGGGGTTTGCACCCGAATAATCATAATTTACACCACCTGCTGGGTTCTGATCATAGGGGTAATACGACGAATCGAGATGAGGGAACGAGTATGGCTGGTGGGGTGGTTGGGAGGAAGGAGCGGGACTAGGGTTTGGGACATATGACGCAGAGACATGTTCTGGATTCTGGGAATAAGGTGGGTAAGCGGAAGAAGACGACGTATAGTTACCGTCATCCGACGGCGCATAGTTGGAGACAACCGGAGGAGCAGAGGCATATGCTGCAGATGAAACCTGAGAAATTTGCGGATCGTTTGGGACGGTGGGGCTAGGGTTGGGGTTCTGAAGATGGGGCTGATAGTATTGGTAATATGAAGACGCCATGTCGCTTTGCTGCATTTCTGAGACCGGTTTTGATGGATTTGGGGAAGAAAAAAAATCGAACGGGAACTAGGGTTTTTATAGTACTGGGAAATTTGGGGGGAGATGAAGAACAAAGTTGCCTATTGTTTGAAGGAATCGGATTTGGAGAAAGGAGATCGTAGAAGGCAGAGTGGAAGACACGCGAAACAAGTCAATGGAATTTTGATTCCTTACCGCCACCAACAACCGTTTTCCTACTCGGACTTTCTTATGATTGGATATCCGGTTCGGTCTCACTCAATATTTCCGATTCTGCTTCGGTCAACTTTAGAAGAAATTTTCGAATTATATCAAAATTGAAATAGGTATTCTAATTTTACCCAATTTTTAAAACATTTAATTCCTATATTTGGATCTCTTCAATTTCACTCTATATCAAAATTAAACTTTTAACGTTTTGTATTAGTTTTCCTTGATATACAAATGGAAAATTATATCTTTATCCTTCAGTACATCATTATCCAAATCGAGATTAAAGGGAACCTGAAACCTTTCCCCTTACCATTTTCGAGACCCAATTCCTCCTTCCCTTCTCCTTCTTCACCGAATTCCTTTCACTTCTTCAATCCCTTCCACTGTCAAGCTTCCCTTCCTTCCCTTCTTCGAACACTCCATTATCGACCTACTTGACACACTCATCGATAGTGTCGAAGGAACGTTGATCACAGGTCCAAAAGGTTTTCTTCACCACTTCTCGCTGCTGCCACTGATCACCTGTCGTTGTAACATTCCCAATAGGTTTTCTTCACACTTGAACTTCGATTTTGTTAGACTTTAGACAGTTAAATTGTAATGTTAAGCTTTGTTAGTTGGCGAAATGCGAAGCATGATTTACAGTGTTAGCTTATTGACATTGTATTTTATTTCTTGAAAGCATGATTTTGATTTGAAAGGCTGAAATGTACCGAGAACATGTGTTGTTTAATTTCGATTTTGTAGTGATTGAAAGCATGGATTAAACTATGTTATGTTGTGCATATTTGAGATTGAATATTTGGTTGAAAATGGAATAAAATAAGAACCATTAGGTGTTCCAAATCGTTTGGGTGAGAAATCCCAATTTTGTGTTCCGCAAGCCATTGTACGTGTTCCGGAATCCATTGTGTGTTCCGAAATCAATTCTGTGTTCTGAAATACCATATACAAGATCTGAAATCATAACCAAGATCTGAAATAATCTAAACTAAGTTTCGAATAGTTTTGGTTGTATGT
>JAOXNR010000001.1:17675630-17693197 GCA_028571225.1 Parsonsia alboflavescens | reverse complement strand
ATTATTCAGTTTAAGTTCAGCAAATGGGTTTTCTGTTTTTTCTTGAATTCTTAAAAATGTAATTCGATTACTACTCAACTCTGATCGGCTAATTTTAGTGAATTATTGATGTGCGTCGTGGGTTTTGGTTTTCAGATATGCGGGCTTTTGATGAATTGAGGAAGCTTGAGATTTTCTTTAAGGAGGAGAACAGGCGTGGTTGCTCGGTCGTTGAGTTGTATGAGCTGGTGCAGCATGCTGGGAACATATTGCCTAGACTGTGAGTGGGGAATTTTGACTATTATCGTGAATTGTACTTTGTGGGCTGGATGATTTGGAACACTGAGCTAGTCATTGAAACTAAAAATCATAGAAGTGAGCATTCAATTTTCATCCAGATCTTTACATCTGGTGTGTGAGACATGGTCATTTGTAGGACAATCCAATGCTTGATTCTGAACTCATATTGTGGGCTGAACCTCTCAAAGTCACTTAAGATCACTAATGTACTGTTTAGTTCTTTTCCTGATTTGACTTGCATTGGTACATGGAAATTCAAAATAGTTGCAGACTTATGAACACAAAAAACGCAGTGGCTCTGATGCCAGCATTTAGTATAGCATTGAAATTATCAATATCAAACATTTTTGCTTGAGTATTGTATTGGATTGTAAAGGCTGTTGAGAAGAATGTAGCTTTTAACCTGAGGGTCGGGGGAATCAGCTAATGGCATGTTATTTTGATTTTCAGGGAGAATTAGATGCATTACTAATTTGCATAGATATTAGTTTTGCTGCATTTGAGATGAGAAGACAGAAGAATATGCATTTATTTATTTTCCATTTTGATGACTAAACTGCAGAAATGAAAATTAAAGTTTCTTATTTGGAATGTAATCTTTATTGCTTCTCATTCCCACCTTCTATAACTCAGGTACCTCCTTTGCACTGTTGGATCTGTGTACATCAAATCAAAGGAAGCTCCAGCAAAAGATATTCTAAAAGATCTCGTGGAAATGTGCCGTGGTATACAGCATCCTCTTCGCGGTCTCTTTCTCAGAAGTTACCTTTCTCAAGTCAGTAGGGATAAATTACCTGATATTGGGTCTGAGTACGAAGGGTAAGCTGATGAATCTTTTATTCTCCCTGCTGCTAATGCTGTAATCTAGAACTCCAACTTGATGTTGAATGAGAAAAACATTTACTAATTGTGTCTGGGAAAAGTAGATGTTGATTTCCTAAATATGTTGCAGACATGTGAACATGTGATGATCCAAAATTTTAATTTTCCAAGTGCTTTAGGGGGATGGTCTCACGAAGATTGAAAAAAACAGAGCAAAATTTTGGTTTTTGGACTTGTTTTTTCTTGTAAACTCTTTGCCTGGTGCTAAAAAAATGTTGATTATGTTGAAAAACAATAATTAAGCTTCAGGATTTTCTTATTTGCGACCAATATCCCCTTACATCTAAATAGGTGCCTATTCAACCATAGAAAGGGCTGAGATAAGTTTTAAATGGTTATATTCAATCTTTCTCTATTATTTAAGTTTTTAGGGGATCCAAAAATTTAACATGGTATCAGAGGAGTAGGAGGTCCTGTGTTTGACTTTTCCAGTTTACTGTTGACCACATGTTGTACCTTTATTGACAATTTGTGTTTGGCAGGCCCACATTTGAAAGGGCGTGTTTTAAGTGGCCAGATTTAACCTATCCCTATTAATTCAAAACATAGGCAGAAATTTTACAATAAATAATAGCCATATCAAGATTTTCATTGAAAGTAACTTTTTTGAGTTTTATCTTATCATTGAGGCCCTTGATTGAGGAGAGTTGCAAGAGTTACTTGTATTAGAGCATAAAATACACAGAAACAGCTAAGATCTTAAACTAGAGTAGTGAACTTTCAAATCGTATTATTATTTTTCTTTTGTGCAAGTGTCTCCTGTTTTGTTCATATGTTTGAATGGGCCTCCCTCTTGCAGAGATGCAGACACGGTCATGGATGCTGTGGAATTTGTACTCCAAAATTTCACAGAAATGAATAAACTTTGGGTTCGAATGCAACATCAGGTTGGTTGAGAATCTTATGGAGAATGTTACTTGCTCTCATGCTTAGACATGCATGGTGCCTGCTTGCATGTCTTGAGGGTAAAAGTAAATCATGAGGGCATGATTTGTCATCATGCAGGTGTTTTTATGCTTGTCAATGATTCATACTCTTTGCTGATCATGAGTTGAGGCTTCCAACCGGGCTTTGTGGTCTGCAGGGACCTGCACGGGAAAAGGAGAAACGGGAAAAGGAAAGAAGCGAGCTTCGTGATCTTGTAATAGCCAGTAACCTGAAACTGTTCCAGTGATTCCAAATCAGCTGACCTTGTAGCCGTCTGATAATAAAATTATCCTGTCATTTTTCATTAGGTTGGGAAGAACCTGCATGTTCTCAGTCAGATTGAGGGTGTTGACCTTGATATGTACCGGGAAACTGTGCTTCCCAGGATCTCAGAGCAGGTAGTTCATTATGTCTTCTGTTTCTGTTGCCCAAGGGTTTTCTGGCTTGATGATATGGATATCAAGGGTTTTCTTGCTTTAATCATTACGTTCAGGTTGTCAACTGTAAGGATGAGATTGCACAGTACTATTTGATGGATTGCATAATCCAAGTATTCCCTGATGAGTACCATTTGCAGACTCTTGAAACACTACTGGGTGCCTTCCCTCAGCTTCAGGTAGATAACAAGTTGCTTCTAAGACCTGTTTGAATTCTGTCAATGTTCTGGATTAGCTTGTGAAACATGCAAAATTAGAAATGAGAAGGTTGTTTTTCATATTTTAAAATTAACCAGGTCCAATTTCCAAGAATCAAGCATGCAACATAATTGTCTTTTCTCTCTCTTATGTTGGTGCCTCTTTATGATAGGCTGAGAACCTTTAAAAGTAATAATAGTTCCCTTATGTGTTAAATACAATGATGATGCTTCAATAATTATTGCGTGAGGTAAATGTTTTATCTTCTTTTAAAATTGGAAACAATGTGATTCTGTCATCCATTGTTATCCATTGTTAACCTTATCTTTGATATTTCAAAATGATTTGTATATCAGAACCTTGACTGCTTGTAATTATGGTTATTCACGTCGACTACTTGTTGCATATTACTGTTTACTTTTACTTGTCAGCCCTCTGTTGATATCAAGACAGTGCTTTCAAGACTGATGGAGAGGCTGTCAAATTATGCTGGATCTAGTGCAGAAGTAAGTGTCAGGGTCATTCATTTACTGAGTTATACTAGTTTGAATACAGAATATCCATTATTCCCTGTTATAATACCTGAAATTTTGTGCTGTAGGTTTTACCTGAATTTTTACAAGTAGAAGCTTTTGCAAAGCTGAGTAATGCCATTGGCAAGGTAAAGGCTTCCTAGAAGAATATGGAATGCAGAAATGATTTATTGTGGAGGCCATGAGAAAGAAAACTTGTTTTTTTTGATAATATAACCTTGTGCCGGTTCTGTTGACCTGCAATTATGCAATCCCAGTAACCTTGTGTCTGTTTCCAAGGAGCTTTTGCCTACATTTGGCATTGCTGTGTCTAACCAGTTTAATTATAGTCCTTGTATCCTTAATGCTTACGCTAAAAATATACATTCTCTTTACTGGACAAAATAATTGTTTGTGTACTTATTTTGTTCACTCTATTCTTGTTTTAGAGAAAAAAATTCCCACCAATAAAACTTCAAAGCATCTGAAGCTTTTTCTACTTGCTTTTAGGTATTTGTTGACATGTAATTTTTTCTTCTTTGAGGTATTGCATTTTTCTGGTGATTGCAAGGTTTCAGGAAGTCAAAATGCATTTCTTTCTGATTATCTTATTTTTCCTTAAGTTATTTCTATCTTCCAAAAGGCAAGAAAATGTCAACCATATAATTCCTCCTGATATGGCTTGGGATTGATGTTCTTTGTCTCAATTAAGTTGATTCAATTCCTGTGGCTAATGCAGGTGATTGAGGCACAAGAGGACATGGTGGTTGATGGTGTTGTAGCTTTATATTCTTCTCTTTTAACATTTACTCTTCAAGTTCACACAGAACGTCTTGATTATGTGGATCAAATATTGGTGCGCAACTGCACCCAACTCTTTCTTATGAATCTTATACTATTTTGCCCAGGAATTTCTATGAATTACGAACCTAGATTATTGATTTTTTATATTGAATGCATGTCAAATTATTTCTCTGCAAGTGACCAACATGATAATGTTAACTACTCAACTTGAAATATGTAAGTTCTAGCCCTGGGAAGTAAAGATTTAAAATTCTTGAATTTGAAACAGTTCTTTGTCCAGGCGTCATGATTTTTATTGAAAAAGTTAAAGGATATGATATATGCTAGAAAAACTGTTGAAGAAATAGAAGGAATCATTTTGGTGAAATGTCTTGCATGAAGATCTGCATCTTTTACCTAAAAGCAGATATAATTAAGTTTGCATTTTTTGGGTTCACTTCTTTAAAGTCGTGTGGGCTAAATATTGAGACAGGATAGCAAAAGAGTATGGCACCTCTGACCCTTGGAAAATTATACTGATAATTCAGAGTGTATTGCTAGTTTCTGAGGATATTTAATGGTGTATTTTAATGCTCTTTGCAAAAGAATGCTTTGATGCTCTTTTGTTTGTTTCTATTTAGAATGTCTGATACTGTTGTTATTTAGGTTGATGTTTTATAAGATTTCATATGTGATATCAATGCGGAAAATATTCTTCACACTACTCCTGCAGGGTGCATGTGTTAATAAACTATCAGGAAAAGGAAAGGTTGAAGACAGCAAAGCAAGAAAACAGATTGTTGCACTTCTGAGTGCTCCACTTGAGAAATACAAGGATATAGATACTGTACTGAAGCTTTCAAATTACCCCCATGTGATGGAGTACCTAGATGATGGAACCAAGAGAGAGATGGCCAATGTGATAATTCAAAATATAATGAAAAACAAGAGTTGCATTTCTACTTCTGATAAGGTATGTGGGCTGCTGTTATATTTTGTTCTTATAGGTAACATCTTGATGACTTTATACCATTTTGTCTCTGCAGGTTGAAGCAATGTTGGAACTAATAAAGGGTCTCATTAGAGATTTAGATGAGAAAATAGAGGTGCTTGATAAATTTGTCCTACAGATTTTATTTTCAACTTATTCTGAGCTCTTGTTTCTATTTCTTGCTTGAATCTTTTGTTGATTCTTTCATTTCAGTTCATTATTTCTATGCTGATGGAAAGAAAACCTATATGTACTTGTTATCTGTTTGTCAATCTTATGGTGTTGTCATAGGTCTTAATTAATCTAATACTTTCTGGGCCTGTTTTCAGCTTGATGAGGAAGATTTTCAGGAGGAGCAAAATTCTGTTGCTCGGCTCATTCAGATGCTTCATAATGATGACCCAGAAGAAATGCTGAAGGTTGTTACTTCTGCTGTCTAGATATGTCTTTATGTTTCCTGCTTGTGCAGTGTTCATTTTTCGTTCATTCTCTAGTTTTTGGGTTGAGTATTGCCAAGATCCTTTCCACCTTGTATCTGCTTTATATTGGCCTGTACTGATCTGATAAACTTTGTTGTTTGAATCTCCTTTTTGAATGCTGAAAAGAAGTTGGAAAAGATGGGAATGCCACATGTTCCTTTTTCTTTGCAAATCTTGCAGTTCAATACTGTAAATTCTGCTTACCAAAACTGTTAGGGTTAACACTTTCAATCTTTGCTTTTCAGATAATCTGCACTGTAAAGAAACATATCTTGACAGGAGGTCCAAAGAGGCTTCCATTTACAGTACCTCCCCTAATCTTCAATTCTCTCAAGGTATCTCTGTTGTCTTGTGTAGTATTCAAGTCCTTTTTGATGTGTTACTGATGCTATTTATTTCACTTTAAAGTTGGTTAGGCGCCTCCAGAATCAGGATGAAAACGTATCTGAAGATGAGACATCTGTTACTCCTAAGAAAATCTTTCAAATATTGAATCAGGTACTTGAGCAGAGCTGGATTTTCTTTTCAAAGGGAAACCAGAAAGAAAATGCTGAGGAGGGTTTTGAAAAGACATGTATAAATAATGAGTTCACAGTTTGTTTATGCATTGCAATTTGACAGTCGCATATGAAATACAATACTTGTTGTATTATTCAGGTCAAATAAGTTTGCAGTGTTCCTCGGTGGCCTGAATGATACATGTTGAAATATTTGAATTCTCATTGTTCCAACAGTAAGGTTTTGTAGTGGAAAAAATCAATCATGGTGACAACTTTGTCCATCCACCTTCTTTTATTTTGGGCATCTTGCTTGTTCTTAATATCTTCATGTAATATTTCTTGAAGTCTTAATTTACCCCCTTAAATTATCTCCTTGTTCCTTTTTCTGTTTGCCTAATTTCTGTAACTGTTTTATTCCAATAGGTTTGTTTCTGGTTGTTTATTTTAGTAACTGGACCATTACTTTTCTGCTTCAGATAATTGAGACTCTGTCAAATATTCCAGTTCCTGAACTTGCAATGCGGCTTTATTTACAGTGTGCTGAGGTAAAAAAGTTTTTTTTCGGAACACATGATGATATGTTAGTGCCTATTTTTGGTGGTTGGAGTTCTTTTAAGCTACTGAAAGAAGTCCTCTTGATGAAGGTTTTTAAAAATTTAATATAACAATATTTTTAGCAGTAGCAAGTAAAGCTTTCTTGAAAAGCATCCATGGTAGCTTTTCCAAAAATAGCTTTTTCAGCAATTTTGAAGCTAAAAGCAGAAGTGAAAGATAACCGAAACCATCCTTAAGCAGCTTATCATTGGTGTAAAAAAGGCTAAAAGCTGCTTTTTTAAAGAAACTGATAACAGGGCTTTAGTATTTGACTTGCTAGGATTATTGATTCTCAGGCTGCTGATGACTGTGATCTGGAACCTGTGGCCTATGAATTCTTCACCCAAGCTTATTTATTATACGAAGAAGAGATCTCAGTAAATACTGATTTCTTTTTCCAATTAGATGTTTGTTTTTATCTTGGCTCAACTTTTGCTCATTCCTTCTTACTTTTATTTTGAGTTTTGTAGGATTCCAAAGCTCAGATAACTGCAATTCACTTAATAATAGGGACCCTACAGAAGATGCATGTCTTTGGTGTTGAGAATAGGGATACTCTCACTCACAAGGCCACAGGGGTAATAGTTTTGGCATATTTTCCACCCATTCTATTAACTAGGGTGTAGTTGCTAAGTTATGCTTTGCATGGCTAACTCTCTTCTACTTTAACGTTTATGTAGTACTCAGCAAAACTTTTGAAGAAGCCTGATCAGTGCAGGGCTGTTTATGCCTGTTCACACCTCTTTTGGGTTAATGAGCAAGATAACGTTAAAGATGGGGAAAGGTAAATCTTAACAGGCAATCTCCAGAAGATGTCCATATTATTATATTTGCATAAGTACGCATTTCCCTGTACATCTTTACGAAATGTTAGGTGCAGCATGCTATCAATATCTGTGTGTTGCTAGTGGTTGTATCCACTTGTTTGGACCATGTAAAAATTTGTTACATTGGAGAATTTTCTTTATGTTTCTTCACTTTTTGTTTGTTAATTTCAGTTGTTTAGTTGGATCTTCCTTTTTGAGCTTTATTGTTTCATCACAGGGTCTTGCTATGTTTGAAGCGTGCATTGAGAATTGCAAATGCTGCTCAGCAGATGTCCAATGTAACTCGTGGCAGTAGTGGATCAGTCATGCTCTTCATTGAAATATTGAACAAGTGAATTTCGCAATCTTGATCTTTTTAGTGGTTTAAAATCTCAATATCATGTTTTGATGAGTGCAAAAGATATCAGAAGCATTCTTATATTTAATTTTTCTTTTCTTGAAAATTCCCAGGTATCTGTACTTCTTTGAGAAGGGGGTCCCTCAGGTCACAGTTGCATCAATCCAGAGCTTGATTGAATTAATTACAACTGAAATGCAAAGTGAAAATACAACACAAGATCCAATTGCAGATGCTTTCTTCGCAAGTACACTACGGTATATCCAGTTCCAGAAGGACAAAGGTGGTGCCGTGGGTGAGAAGTATGAGCTTATTAAAACATAACTTACTGGACATACCCTGAGCAAAAAGCATGCAAGTTTTCTGATATTTCTCTGTGTGAAAAATGATCTTTGTATTTCAAATTTCTTAGACAATGAAGAGAATGGTTTTCGCGAAGGACACTGTGTACCATGTGCTTAGGTTCTTCACATTCTGGTCACACTCTCTTACGTTGTTGGTGGGAAACCTGTATACTAGTAGTTTTGTTGAGTACAGATTAGGTTTGAGTTTTAACTTTTGTAAGGATTCTTTTCTTAGAATAACTATGAATTTTTTACCTTTTGCAGTTGGAAATTTAAGGTTGGAAGAGCCTTGTTTTAGCAGTTTTTGTTAGGGATCTACCCACTCATAAGATATTGTAGATTTCAATAAAATTCATTAAATACAAGTCATTTTAACTAATTTTTCTGATCTCTAATTATAAATCATTATTATTACTTAATTAGGTATTTGATGGTATTTTTTTTTATATTATCTCCTTAATTATGTATTGTGAAATGGTGTTCAAATTTTTTCTATTTTAAGAAAAAAAATTTACATTAATTTTTGTAAAATAATGACTGATAACATATATTTAGTGATAGAATGAGTAAATAATTTATAAGTACTCTTTGAACAATGTTTCTTTTGTCTCACAATATAAGTCGTTTTTCAATTATCGATGTATTATTATAATACTTTTTTATTCTTATTCCATTGGTATTTTCATTTATTTATTATAAATAAAGAAAAATGCATTTATTATTGACGAGAAAGAAAATGATATTTTAGACATAGTTTCATTTAGGACTTTTTAATGCATGTGAAATAATGATTAATGCTTTATATCTTGAAATAGAGGTAGTATATTTTTTGGTTAATCAAAAGAGGTTTAGATGTAGGTTTTCCATATTGAAGAGATATAATTTGTAAAAGGAAATACTCACCAAAACAATTTCTAAAAAACCTTTCAAGGAAATTTTTGAAGATCCTTTCAAAAATCTTAATAAATTTTGTCTAAAATTTGATTTCTTTATTTTCAAAAATTTAGTTGATTGATTATTAGGAGATCAAGCCTAATAATGCTCTTGTTTTAATGTGTTTTATTGAAGTTCTCACGTTTTCTTCAAAAATCTACAAATATTCGAAACATTCTTTGACATTTTTTCATAAGATAGAAGAAGTGAAAATTTCGATAGGCATCAATCAAGCATACATGAAAAAAAGCTTGTTCGAATATTTGTTCTACAATCACAAATCAAATTTGATATCCTTGTTTTAACGTATTTTTACTTTACATATAAAAAAGTTGAAAGGATTTTCATGGATTCTTTATTAGACACTGAATAAAAGTCATTTTAATTAATTTTTCTTATTACTAATTTGTTGTTAATTAATTAGCCTATTTTAAGGTATTTTTTTCTTATGGTATATGCAAATTTTTGAATGGAGGAAGTATGTATAAGTTTCTCCAGTGAGTCATACACGATGGATCCTCAATGATTAAGACAGAATTCAATATGTGTAATGTTTTGATCCCATCGGAAATGCACTTCCAATGTCAATTAACCTGATCATCACCGGCGAACATTCATTCAGCCCCTCTCGTAATCGTAATAACAGGTCAAATAATCCGTCTTCCTTCACATAGAGAGCGGCGTTGAATTTTACTTCTGGCTGGCTGCCGGCCAATGATCAGTTTCCAAGTACGTGAGTGCTTTTTAAGTGTTTCCGTGAGCCACATGCCAACTGTTAACTTCAATTCCAACGATAAGACTTAGCCCCAACAATATTTCTGGGTCCCCTGCCCTTTCTGGACTATGCTTTCTTCAATTGGATAAAATATATCTTCGTATCTTCATCTCTAAGTAACAGTAATACTTGGATAAATAGCATTGAGTAATTATTGATGGAGGGATATTCGTAATTAGGAGGAGTTTTAGGATCAAATGAGGCCGAATCTGGTATGGGCATGTTTGGGTAAGCTTCTCAAAACGTGGCAAAAAAAATACCATTCCACGTGTACGGATAATTTGCCCACACCGACTTCCCCGAGTGCTACTGTTACTTTTACGTCCTCCCTTTTCAATCCTCTATATATCCCAGAGAGATGATTCTTCCTTTTGTGTTTTCAAGCCAACTGCTAATTAGCTTTTCCCACTCCTTCGTATTCATAATTCAAAAGAAATCAAATTGAAATATTTTGAGTCCATACCATACACCATGGGAGTTCTTGATCACATCTCCAACATGTTCGAATGGCGTAACGACAGCAGAAAGCTCAAGAAACTCAAAAGGAAACCTCTTCAGGTAATTAATTAATTAATTGTCTTTTTATTTTTTTGCTCTCAATTAAATAATAATGCATGCAAATGTATAATTAATTAATTAATTAATTAAAAAGCTAAAATATATATATATATATATATATTTGCAGACGGTGGAAATAAGGGTGAAGATGGACTGCGATGGGTGCAAGAGGAGGGTTCGTAAATCAGTGGAAGGGATGAAAGGCGTGACCCAAGTGGAAGTGGATCCCAAGAAGCACAAGCTGACCGTGGTCGGGCACGTGGACCCGGACAAGGTGCTGTACCGGGTCAAGCACCGCACCGGGAAGGTAGCACAGTTCTGGCCGTACGTGCCTTACGACGTGGTGGAACATCCCTATGCACCGGGGGTTTATGACAAGAAGGCTCCAGCCGGTTATGTTCGGAATGCTCAGAACACCGGGCTTGCCCGTGCAAGCTCTACTGAAGTCAAGTACACCACTGCCTTCAGTGATGATAACCCCAACGCCTGTGCTGTTATGTGATCTTGTTCTGAATATCTGATTCAATATACTTTGATGATCCAACGTCTTCTAAGCTCTAATTCGTTGGTGTGTCAATTTAGTTTTGAAAAGTTAGCAAGTCGCATGTGCATGTTCGCTGGTTGGTATCTAAACTATACTTTGTAGCGTTATTAATTGTAATTATTTTCTTAATTACGAAGGACTTAAGTCTTTTAGATGTTCTTAGATATAATTCAGAGGCATTTTAGCAAAGAAGTTTTTTTTTTTTTTTTTTTTTTTTTTTTTTTTTTAAAAATTTATTTTTTATTTTTTGTTTGTACTGATGATAAGTACGTAAAATAAAATATGTAATATTTGTAATTTAATCTTTGTGTTATATATATATATATATGATCAGTTTTTTTCATTTTCATTTTCGATCAAGTATTCAGCATTCTTCTGTGTATTGAAGGTAGTACGTGTGATATATTCATTTTTAAGTATCATCTTTATTATTAACCTAATCTTTCTTGTCGATAAGGATATCTAAATTAGAGGTTATCATCATTAGCCTCTCCTTTGTTTCTTAAAAACTTTCTTCTTCTTCTTTTTTGTTTTATTTAATTTTATTTTCCTTAAAATGAAGGATTTAATTGTATGTAACTCATGAAACATAATCACATTGTTAATGAATACTTATTCCTCTTAATTCTTTGACACTTACGTCCATATAATGATACCTCGTGCGAATATTCGAAAAAGGCAATTTAGTGATCCAGGGGTGATGGAAAAACAACTTAAAAAGGAATAAAAGTTGGGGTTCCTTTTTCATTTCGAATTTTGCTTCTCTTTCCCGAAGTCTTCTTCAAGTTCATTACTATCACCAAAGTTTCAAATCAGCCTACTTGCTCAAAGTCAGCACTCGCCTATGATTAGAAATCTTCGTTAAACTTCCTGATACAAAAACCATCGAACGTCAAAGCGGGAAAGATTGGGTTATAGCCCAAAATCATTAAAATAACTGCAGCATCGGAAGAAGAATTATGAATTACTTCTTTATTGTCAATTACATATCCAATCTCCAATTGCTGAAATATTGTAAAATTTTAAAAAATTTAATTGAATTTAAAAGAAATCAAAAAGTTAATAGAACTGGTGGATTGTATCGCAACAACAGAAATTCCTAATATACAACATAATGACGCTCTGGGGTCTGAGATAAATAATATTGAGAGAGCTTCGGGTGGTTCAACACTCCGGCATCAGAAAAGAAGAGGTTGTGAAAGAAGAAGACAGACAGAAAATTAGTTTCTTAAAGTAATTTTTGAGGGCAAAAGACAAGAGGTGATTCGATTTTTGTGAAAGTGGCTCCGTCACCGACGAGTTCTTTATATATATATATATATAGATGGAAATATTATAAAGTGTATTGTTAACTTTTTAACGATCAAAGTTAGGGTTAATTATTCTTTTATTTTTTTAAAAAAATTAATCCAATATCTTTTGGGTTGAATTTATTCTTTTAGGGTATAATATATAAACTTATATTTAAAAAAAAATAATTTATTTTATTGAAGATTTTATTTTTTAAAAATAAAATCAAATATTGATCGTTATCTTTGATGGTTAGAAATTTAACTATATACTTTATAAGGAGTGTATTAGTACATTCTAGAGTATGACCCTTAACTTTTATATATATATATAAATATATATATATATATGTATATACAGAAATACTTCTCTGTATGCTACGTAACACATAAATTCGTATACTACTGATGGAAAAAGTAATGGCAATCTTCTACGACGTCGATTTTTTTCAAACTGTATATCTCACTGTGCCTCGATTTTCTTTTTATAAATTGAAAAAAAACCGACGTCGTAGAAGATTGTCATTACTTTTTCCGTCAACAACACATGAATCCGTGTGCTACGTAGTATACAGAAATATTCGTGTATATATATATATATATATATATATATAATTTATATATATGAAGTTTACAACATTCACGAAATGAATTATCAACGTTTATCTATTACTCTTTTTAATTAGTAGTATGTCTATAATCAGTAGAATAAGATTAAAAAGATAAACAAAGTCTCTATTATCGCTATCTAATGTACTGTTAAGATATTATTTATAATAGTAATTAGCATGTCTATAATAATTTCTAACAGCAAGATTACAGTTGGTACACGTTTCTTGTAGATTCTGTCTATCAACAACAAACAGTTTAGATGCAATTAGCTCTAGCATATCAAGTGGTAAATCTGAGTAATCTCTTTCAGGTTCCATATTCATTCCCAAAATATAGAAATCATACTATTCAAAGATCATAAAATCTTTTCAATTTATAAAGAAAAGGTCCACTATGTTTTCGTACCTTTGCTTCCGCTTTGACCAAAATTACTCCGGGTATCCGATGAAACTTTTAACGTGCGTCTCAACACTAACCTTAAACCAGGTAACTTTCCTACCGTCCCTTCAGAATAACCCAACGCAACTTAAATTCGTTTTCTACCTTTAGGCGTAAGGAGACTTGGGTATAGAGTATATAGGAACTTTTGTATATAAAATGACAAAAGTTTAAGAACAATGAACAATACTCTTTCTATAGGGAATGAAAAGGAAATTATTTTATTCACTCATGCTTGAAAACTTACAAAAGTAGTAAGGGTTTACAACACACAAAAGTTGGAAATCTTTACAAAACTAACTAATACAAAGGTTGAAAATTTTCTTCCTTTCTCTCTCAGTTTTCTCTTTCTCTTTTTTGATTTTTTCCCCTTCTTTTTCTCGTGCCTTGAGCTCTCCAAACACTCTTATTTATACTAATATTTAGGTGAAATAAGTACATTACATTAACTTTGATGTTATCTTCTTTGGCTGAAACTTGGTGAGGTGGCTGTCATTTTGTGGAGTTGGCAGCCTCCATTTATTTTTTTGGCTACATAGAGCTGTTAATATCTTTTGTAGACTCTAATCTTTGCTTGTAAAAAGTCAAGGCTTCATTAAAGCTTGGCTAAATCTTCTTGTTGCTGCCAGAAAATTTTTTTATCATTTTCCGGCTTTCTGTCAAAATCTCATTCGTCGGTTGTACTTGTATCGCATTCCATCTTATCCTTTTCTTTATTGCTCTGACATGCAGGACACATGTTTCCCTTGTGTTGCCTTAGCTAGCAAATTTTCCTTTGTGCTGTAGGGCTGGATTTGATTTGTCCTCTCTTGAGCATTCTTAACTTCATTTTGAGGTATTTGTTCGCTGATGGCGGTGTTGATCTAGTTGGTGCTATCATTATTGAAGAGTGACTTTTCATGCCTCCATATGTACGGAAACCTCTCTTGAAACAGCTTTCCATGCCTTGAAGTACTATTCTAATTCCGAGTGCTCTCCTATAATGAACATCTTCATCTGTGTGTTTGACAAAATCTTTCTTCATATCCTGTGCCTTGATTGCAAAAGTCTCTGCTTTCCCCAATTGAATAAAATGATAAGAATTCTATACTTCATCTTTGTAGAAATTAGGGCCCGCAGATAAAAATTTAACAACCAAGACATCTTGCGGTGTAATCGTCGGGTTAACCATATAACAATCTTTAACTCCCTCTTTCACCCAGAAGGGTAGTGCATTGATCTCAGGGAAACTAGGAGAAGTCATAAATATCGAGTTAATAGCTATAAAATCATACCAATATCGAATTTCATTTGGGTCAGAATCTCATAAAAAAATTTATTCTAGGATAAATCCTAGAAAAATCTAAGTAGCGATTTTCTGTATTTTTAAGAGAGAATAATTCTCTTATAATCTCACTGTGTTTGCCTGGTGGCGAAATATCGAGATTTCTAATAGGAATATCAGAAGGAATCTTTGTCCTTTGTGGACGTACAGAAATATCTTCTGATTTACCTTTATCCTTGCTACTATGATAAGAATCTAAACTATAACTTTTTTATTTCCGAAATCAACAAATGATAATAGACATAGATATAATGGTAATAAATGACCATGTTACATATTTGATTATAAAACAAGATAACATGATAAGAAATGTTATGATTTTGAATCGGCAAACCCCGACCATCTCTCAATGTTCTCAAATTAATCATACACGTTTTGATTTAACAAATATTAATTCATGTCCTAACATATATATTGTTAAACAATTCAACAAAATAGAACAGTTTATATTCAACATGTCTAAAATCAGATAGATATCTAAGCTAGCGATATGATATAATATTTTTTTAATACGACATTATTGTTACCATAAAATATCATGGGGTAATTTTATTTTAATTCCAAAATGGATAAGTGTTTTAAAATTTGGTCATAATTTTAAGTTGTATAAATTTTAGTCAAGAAAATTATTTTTTTGGACCATACTAACCCTGAAATAGATGGGGATATACAAAACAACCTACACAAAAAATCAAGGGCAGGGGTTGTTGGTTATGCAGTTACAGGTTATTGGTTGAAGTTTGACTTCAAATTTCCATACAGAAAACCATATGTACAGGTTATTAGTTATACTCTTATAGGTTATTCTGAGACTGTTTATGTGTTGTGTATGTTATCCTTGATAATTTGATATCTTATGGGTTGTTTCATTGCTTGTATGAGTTGTTCATGGGCTGTGTATGGGTTGTTTATTATGTCCATCTCCAATACTTTGGTTGTTCATTGATTGTGTACAGGTTGCATCTGTCTAACAAAGAATTAAAGATTGAAGGATTGCGAGAGTTTGTCCTAAAATTAATTTCACTTAGAGAGAATGTTTGAGGGTAATATGGATATTAAGTTTTAATTTGATGGTCTTGTGGATATTAACTTTGAGTCCAATCTTATTATTTTGCAATATATATAGAATGAATGTTCATTGGATAGATTGCCTTATTGGCAGTCAACAACTCATAACTCTTTAGAAAACAATCTGGATAAATTAATTAGACAACTCGTATCACTTTTAAACAACCTATAACCCCTTAGAAACAACCAAGTTAAAGAGTCAACTCATATCACCTCTAAAAAATTACTTTATACATCAAACTTGAGTATTTTATACATTATGTTTGATCTAAAGTTCTATTTTATATTTACATGGAGCAAATAAAAATATATGTAGGAAGAATTTTCATTCAATCATGGCTAGAATGTTATACACTTGACTGAGATGTTACAAGAGTATTATAAAATTGAAGTTGTATCTTTTTTCCCTCCTAACACATTCTATCACTATCTTCAACAAACCAAGATGAGTCAAATTAGATCATAGATTTGTATCATCTTCCCATTTCTTGCCAGACGTCAAATCTAGTTAAACCACTTTTAAAGACCTGAAACTAAACCAAGATTAGAACTAACAAACAATTAACTAAACAACCCATAAGGCTTTAGAAAAATTCATACAGCTTTGAAATAACCTATACAGTTTGATCAATATATAAATTGCATAAAAACAAACTGACAATATAATTTATAATGCTTACACACAACCCATACCACATTTCAAATAACCCATAACACTTATGAGAAACAACTCGTATAATAGAAAATACAACCCATAAAGCTTACAGACAATCCATATGGCTTTAAAATTACATGAAAATGCAAATAACATAAACAAAAATAAACTGGCAGTATAATTCATAAAGCTTACATGCAATTCATACCAACTTTCAAATAACCCATAACACTTACACGTAACAGTTCGTACCACCTTTTGCAAACAACTTGTATTTCTTCAAAACAACTTGTGCAGTAGGAAACAAAGAAATTGCACCAAAAACAACATTTTATACCAAAAAGATACAATCTTTGTAAATAAAGAGAAGAAAAATCAGAAAACATGAAACAAAATGAATAGAGACCAAGGCTTTTTGTTGTGAGCCATGCACAACCAAGAAACCAAAAAGGTGAAACCTTTCAAACTCCTATTTTGATAATAAGATTAGGTGAAACCTTTCAAAATCCTATCCATTCATTTTTTAAGATAAAAACTAACCTTTATTGATTCATAAGATTAAATCTTTGTAAAGAAAATGGAAGAAAAATTAGAACATACGATCTTTCAAATGACCCGTAATACTAACAAGTAAAAATCCGTACTACCTTCGCAAAAAACTTGTATTACTTCAAAACACCTATACAGTAGGAAACAAAGAAACTGCACAAAAACGACAATTTTCTACCAAAAAGATTCAATTTCTATAAAGAAAAGAGAAGATAAATCAGATCTTTTTTTTAAAGAAAAAAAGAAAAAAAGAAAAACATAAAGCAATGTAAACAGAGGCCAAGAAGGGTTGTTGGGAGTCATCTACAACCAAGAAAAAAAAAAAAGGACACTTTCCAAATCCTAAATTCATAATATAACTCATAACACAAAAAAATAAAGATACCTATTCATTTTATAAGATAAAAACCAACATGATACCAACGGGGTTCAAGCACTACCCTCGACACAGTTCATGAGTACTTCTCTTTCCCCTAGACGCCCTCCCTGGCTAAGCAGGTACTTCTCCTTTCCTCTAACTCCCTACTCAAGGGATAGTACTTGCGCTCACTAACATGACTGTTATAGATCACCTATAACTGGAGATTACTGACAGGATTCATAAGCTCTTTTGGGAATTCAAAAAGATTTCGGGAGAGAGATCGAAAGACTTAGAATACTGATTTGCACATAATTATGCTAAGTTTTATGATCTTTTTATGCCATTATCTTATGTAACTTAGCTTAATTATG
>JAOXNR010000001.1:17658547-17675530 GCA_028571225.1 Parsonsia alboflavescens | reverse complement strand
AAAAGAAAAGAAAGGAAATGGTGGAACATAGGGGTTTGGGGAAGGGGCACTTGGGGGTGGGGGTTACTGAATATAAAAAAGAAATAAATAAAAAGGAACACCTGAAAGGTAGGACTTGGAAAAAAAAAAAGATAGGATTGTTGGGGGAACTTACCTGGGAGTGGGGGGAGGGTTAATGAATAAAATATAAATATAAATATATATTTATAATAATGCTATTGTGTGTAATACCATACAAACTAACAAGTGTCATAGTTAGTCAACTCATGGTCAATTAAACCCAAAGAGGATAAACTAAACCCTAGGGATATTTGATTAAATTTTAATTAATTGTTTTAAAAAAATAAGATAGCTAACCATTAAGCTTGACCGTTAGTTGACTAACGGTTGCACTTGTTAATATTTATATTATTGCATGCTCTAGATTTTCTCTCTCTCTCTCTCTCTCTCTCTCTATATATATATATATATATATATATAAAGAAATATTGTTGTGTGCTACGTAGCAAACAGAATTTGTGCTGTTCATGCCCAAATGACGTCGTTTTAACTCGTAGCACACAAATTCTGTATACTACGTAGCACACAGCATTTTTTTTGTATATATATTTTTATATAGATGTATTTATTTATTTAAAATAAAATGAACACCTAAAAGGAAGAAATGAAAAAAAAAACAAAAGAGAAAAAAAAGGTATAAAAATTGGAAGGTTAAAGTAGGTTTTTTATAAGCTACCTTTTGTATATTAAAAAATAAGTAGAATTTTTTGACATATTTTTCAACTTGTGTTTTTTGTGTGGGCTTAAACAAACAATATATTTTTTCACTTAACTTCTTTTTTTTTTTAAGAGAAACCCAAACAAATAGGTTCATAGCTTTACAACAACTCATGCAACCTAATCAATACATAGAGGGTCATGGCTTTTAAAAAGTCTATCCATATAGTTTTGAAACAATCCATATAATCTAATAAATACATAAATTGCACAAAAACAAATTGGCAATACAATCCATAAAGCTTACAAACAACACATATCACATTTCAAACAACTCGTAACATTTACAAGTAACAACTGTATAGTAGGAAAAACAACCCATATAGCTTTAAAATCATAACATTTACAAGTAACAACTTTATAATAGGAAAAACAACCCATATAACTTTAAAATTGCATGAAAATGTCCTTAACATAAACAAAAACAAACTATCAGTACAACCCATAACACTTTTCAAACAATCTAAAACACTTATAAGCAACAACCCGTACAATAGAAATAACAACCCATAAGGCTTATACACAATCCATATAACTTTAAAATTACATGAAAATGCCCCAAACATGAACAAAAATAAACTAATAAACTGCTAGTACAACTTATAAAGTTTACAGACAACTCATATCACCTTTCAATCAATCCGTAAAAAATTTATAAGCAACAACCCGTATAGTAAGAAAAACAACTCATAAGGAGAATAGACAATCCACATACCTTTAAAATTTCATGAAAATACCCCTACCATGAATAAAAACAAACTGGCAATACAACTCATAAAACCTATAAACAACTCATACCACCTTTCAAACAATTCGTAATATTTACAAGTAATAACTTGTTTACTTGTTTAGTACGAAAAACAACCCATATAGTATTAAAATTGCATGAAAATGCCCCTAGCATAAACAAAAACAAAAACTTACAGACAACCCATATCACCTTTCAAACAACCCCAACACATTTATAAATAACAACCCTTACTGCATTTGCAAACAACTCATACAATAGGAAACAACTATTTAATATAGTATATTTCAAAAGACAAAGAAACTGTACCAAAAACAACCCATAGCGACTACAAACAATCAATATAACATTCCAAGTATATAGATAACTGATGGATATCCAAGGACACTACTCAATGAGGCTATACACGAAGACTTGTATTTCAAATACAAGTATCCTATTTTGAGAAGAATGATGAAGGCCTTGATGAAATCCACTCAAAACAAGGTAGAACAATTTGAATCCGAAGCCATGCTCGGGAGGATTAAACTTGGAGATAAAATGGAAGAATTGAAGCTATGTAATACATGTTCATCTCACGACTTCTGGGAGGACAAAATGAAGTATTCAAGTGAGCTCAAATGCTTGGAGAGTTTTGGGAATCAAGTGGAGGAAGGCCAAGAAAGAAAGGACCAAGAACAAGCCTGAATATGCAATACATAAGGCTGAATTTTCAGAGTTCTTGGCCTTAGAAGCAATGGAGATCATGCATGATCAGTTGGGAAAGGAGGAATGAAGCATGGAGTGGAATAGCCTTGAAACCAAGTGGACAACCATGACAAAGCTGGAAAAAGGCAAGACATCCGGCGACGGATCAGTCCATCCGGTGTGGGATCAAGCAGAGTAGCCTTGACAACAATTCCAGAAGGTATCCGACTTTGCATCCGGAGTCGGACACTGTAGTAGTTCGATTACTGTAGCAATCCATGAACAGTGCACGATTTTCCCAAAACTCTGCTTTTTGGTCCCGAATTTTCAGCCTTTCTCTTGTATTTTTCTCAGCCTTTCACCCAGCCTTTTTGTTAAGTTTAGTTAGGGTTTTGTTAGCTATTTAAAGGCTTTGTTTCAGCCATTTGAGACATAGAAGTTTAAACCCAATTCCAGAAACTTTGAAGTTTCCTTTCTTACAAGATCTTTGATCTTTGTATGAGTGTTCCTAGAACATCCTAGATTAGGGTTCTATACACTAAACCTTTGGTTCTCAATCACTTTGGGTGAGGTATTGAGTTGTCTTCCAAATCAAGAGGTTGGTTGTTGTAGTTAAATCTAAGAAGGTCTTCCTAATCTCCCGAAACTTACCTTTGATGAGTCCTTTCCTTTATACTGATTTGGTTTTATTGTTGTGTATGAAATTAACCCTTCAACCTACAGGAAAATCACATCAATAACTCACAAACAACTCCTACAAAACTCTTTCATCCATAAAGATTCGATCTTTGTAGAGAAAAGAAAAGATAAATTTGATTTTTCTTTTTTAAATATAAAACAAACATGAATAGAGGCCAAAGCAAAGGATTAGGGGGACTATACAACCAAGAAAAATTTTAAAAAAAGTGAAATCTTTTAGGTTGTTAACTTACCTCAAAACACAAAAATAAAGGTACCTATTAATTTTTTAAGATGAAAACGAACCTTTCCTCCATGATAATTCAACATTTTCAAAGATTTGAGGAGAAATAACAGATTTTTTTTTTTTTTTTAAGCTTGTTGTTGCTTCGGATGGAAAGTTTCAGGTGGGGTGGTAGATTTAGTGACAGAGGGAGTATTACATCTTTTTTTCCTACGAATTAGATAGTTATAAATTTATGAAAAGCCACTTAAGTATTTCCAGCCACTTTTCCTTCAAAAAAGTCACTAGTTGGGCATGTGAAAAAAAAAAATTAGGGTCAAATTGTCACTCCACAAATTTTCTTTTTGGAGAATCCCCATATAGAACTAATCATATGGCCAAAAATCCAAAATGATATTTCATGTTTTTTTTCCTACCAACTAAATACTTATAAATTTTATGGGAAGCCACTTATGTATTTCCGGTCACTTTTCAGTTCAAAAGAATCGTGAACCAAATACATGACAAATTTTTTATTATAAAATTATCAATTTACAAATTTCCATCCCCTCTCTCTCACCCATTTCATCTCCATTAATCCTCTTTCTTCTTTACCTCCTTGCAACCAATCCAATAATTAGATCAAAACCTCCCCACTAATCCAACTTTCTCTACCACATCTGAGAGGCTCAATCATTCAATTTCAATAGCGAAGAACCTATGCACTTTAGGCCAATCTTTCCCACCAATTTAAATTGGTAGGGTTTACCTTTGGTTATGACTATGGTAATGACTACAAGAGGAAGCATCTCAACTGCCACCACACTTAATGTTGGCATCATCCATAGAATAGCAGCTTCTCTTAAAAGAGGATGTTGAGAGCGGCGTTTACTAGTTGATGACACATGAGAAGACAAACTTATAATATGAAATTTGGATTGTAACCTCTCAATATCCCTAGTCAAAAATGACATAAAAGAATTTATTGGCGAGGCTACTGTTGAGAAATTTGTAAAGGTAGATGATTCTTTAATAGTCAATGGTCATGAGGTGGATTGATGAGGACTGTTGTTTTGTAGTTTTGGTGGCTTCGGTTATGATGGATTAGTCATCGGGCCGCAGCAAAATTGAGCATCACTGATTCTGATATGATCGAGAAGGGAAATGAATTTTTTGAATTTATGATGACTAGATCAATCGAAACTTGATAAACAATTGTGAAGGATTTTGAATTTGAAGAAGGATCTTGACAGATTTGTGACTGAGAAAAAGCTTGTGACTGAAATGAAAAGTGACGGAAAATACTTAAATGACTTCCCATAAAATTTATAAGTATTTAGTTGGTAGGGAATGAAGTATCATTTAGAATTTTGGGTCTTATGATTAGTACCATATGGGGATTCTCTCGGAAGAAAATTTGAGTTGTGATAATTTTATCCTCAAAATTTTATCACGTGCTCGCTCTTGACTTTTTTGAATGGAAAAGTGACCGAAAATATTTAAATGGTTTCTTGTAAATTTATAAGTATCTAATTGGCAAGAAAAAAAAACTAGTATCATTTTAAATTTTGGGTGATATGATTAGCACTAGATTGATGATTATCCCATAAAACTATACATATAATGAATAAAAAGTTAATAATAATATATTTCATATTATCCCTAAATTTAAAGTAATAAAAGCGATTTCAACAATTAACTAGGTTTCCTTTCACTTTCTCATTCCCAACTCTCTGTCAACTGTCATTGTCTCTTTGTCCGCCGCTAGGGTTTCTCCTTTGCCGAAAATTCATCCCCGTTGTTTAGTTACGTAGCAGCACCACTATTTCCCAATCACCACTCTAGAGACCAACATGACTCCTCTAGCTCCACACCTTGCTCTGATACAGCCTACACCGAACAAGCCTGCAAAGAAATACTTTAGTAGCCATTGTGAATGGGATTCCTACGGATGCACACCACGAGACTTGTTGGAGCACCAATATGTGATGACAAGACTCCTGTGATATAAGATTGGGGATGAAATTTGCTAGAAGGGATGACCAGAGGATGATTGATGGTTGAGTCTTCATGCTCTTTCAATTGGTCATGAATTCAAGTTACTAGAGAGCAAAAATCAAGTTCAGGGTGATCGATGTAGGTATGCGAAGGATATGCAGTGTAGATGGCAGGTTCGAGCCATTCCAAGAGCTAAGCTGAATGTATGGAAGATTACGAGGATGGAATGTATACTTGTATGGTAGGGTGTCAAACGGATGACTGTTGCATTCTCACTACCAGGATGATCGAGCTTCCTATTGCTTATCTCATTGAGGCCAACCTAGAGGAGAGTGTGGCGTCAATTCATATGCACATCCACGAGGAGCATAAGGTGGTGTCATTTTATAAAAAGTGTTGAGAGGACGTGGATATGTAATTGACAAGGTACACAGAAACTGACCATCTTCACTTACAAATTCTTCTGTGCTACTTTGATGTTATGTCTATGACTAAACGAGGATTGTTGTACTTGGTAGCACCAATGCTGGTTTCACTCATGAGTGCTTTTCTTTTTTCTTATAAAAGTATTTGAATGCAATATATGAAATATATTATTAGTTTATTAATATCATCATCATAATTGTATGCAAACATTACAAAATATTATTTATATAAAAATATATTTATAAAAGTATTATATTTTTTAAAAAATATAATTTATAATTAAATATAGATCTTTTTTCATATATTATATTAATATATAATACTCCCTTATTCCAAAATTGAATATCTCTATTTTTATTTTGAATTATCTTGAAATGAATATCACATTTCTTTAAATAGTAAAAATTTTATTAAGGAATTGATATTGTTAAGTTTAAAATAAATTAAGCCTATTAACTTTTCTTAAGATTTGTATAAATCAAATTAGGATATTCAATTCCTGACGGAGGGAGTACATTTGATTTATCTTATTTTATTTTGTCGAAATGTCTTAAATTCTAAAACATAAGAAGATATTTAGGCGAGCTTAAACCCTAACAATTTAAAAAAAAAAAAAAAAAAATCTAAACCGACCTAACCCCTTGCAAATTGGGGCTCTGGCTCGGGCCTAGTCTTATAGCATAAGGTGACTTTTATTTTCTACCTTTACTCTTGTAATTTTGTTTTCTTTGCAAGAGTTAAGTGGTCAATTTTTTTTTTTCTTTTTTGAGAATTAATGATAATCAAGTTTAACATGATTCCTTATCTTACAATATACTTCTTCTGTTTCAAATTAAATATCTCATTTTAACTTTCACAGATTTTAAGAAAATTAATTGACTTAATTCATTTTAAATTTAATAATATCAGTTTGTTCACGAAATTTTAATTATTTAGGAATCAAAATAGAAATAGTAACTTTAATGAAAACTAACCTTTTCTTTTTCTTCATCATTGAAATTAACTTGTGAGCTCAATAGTGCCTTTGAGACTGTCTCGGATCATTTCCTTCATAGGATTAATTAAGCATTGGCAGGATGTAAAATGCAATCAAGAGTTTTTCAAATAAAACTGATGAACAGAAACAGAAAGGAGCCTATAATCTCCATTTACAAAACAAAACCCCAAAAAATTTTACTTTTTTATCGTTAATTTATGATTCCAATTTTCATTCCCTGCAGTGCTTCTCATGAACTGAAGGGAAGATTGATGATGATGATGATGATACAGAAGCTGATATAGGGAGAAGGCCAAATTACATTTGATGTAATTGGAGGCTTTACTTTAGTAACGTCACTCAGCACATGGCATATTTTTGTGTCCAGCTACGAGCCATGGACTCATACTTGGATCTGTCAGTCTTGTACATGTGAGCAATCTCTGGAACAAGTGGATCATCCGGATTTGGATCCGTCAGCAAAGAACATATAGAAAGCAAAACCTGCATAAATAAATATATATATAAACCACGCGAAAGCCCTTTCAATTAATCGTATAGCTATCCATGAGAGAGTTATAAATTTGTTCAAGAATAAGGATACAGAGGAAGCTGCAGGGAATTAAAGGAGAAACTGAACAAACCAACCTTGGATATGGTGAGGGCTGGACTCCATTGATCCTTGAGGATGTCCAAGCAGATATTTCCGTTATTGTTTATGTTGGGATGGAAAACTTTTGTTCTGAATGCAACCTGCAGGAGCCAGAGTTGAAAACTGTTGGAATTGGTTGGTTCTAATTACTAATTAATAGTCATGTAATTCAGTGTAGGTGTACCTTGGGCGGTTTAAAAGGGTAATCTGGGGGGAAATGGATGCTAACTTGGAAAACACCACCTGCATAAGGGCTGTCGTTGGGACCAATGATGGTGGCTTGCCAATGGAACATGTCTTGAGCTACTGGCCCTATATGTTATTAATAATCAAATTCAAATTCATGATCATCTCTCAGATCATCACATGAGGAAAATTTAATTAACAAAGATATATATATTTATATATATGTATATAGATGGATGCTATATATTTATAACTGCTACCTGCGCTGCATGAAGTAGGGGGGTCTCTTTGCAAGTCCCTGAGTTCTTTCAGAATTCTCCTGGAAGCCATATATATCTCTGCAAACAGATCTCTTAATTAATTCTTAGAGAAATTATTGAGAAGATTGGTGGGAAGAAGATAGGATCTACTGACAGATATGGGGGCATATATAATGAAAGAAGAGGAGGAAGCGATTTTTATATTCATTGATTAGCCGCCCGCTTTGCAGGTTTCTTCGAATTCTTGAGGGGCCCTCCCTGCCAGGTAAAATGGTATAAGATTCTATAGGCGGAAAGCTTCATTTCTGGACCCAGACATTTTGTGTACACTCCTTTTTTTCGAAGAAGGTCAATATTCCTGCCAGCCATCCATCCCATTGTGGCTCAAACTTTCCAACCATTAATTAACTTAATTTCATTTGTTTATGTTTTATGTTTTAGTTAAGAAGCTTTGTCTAAAAGGTGCACTGTATAGTTTGACTCTGATTGGCGAAGTCAATTTGAAATTTGTAAACCTAATGAGATAGAGTGGCACTGGCAATTGGGGCTCGAGATGATGTTACCATCCAATGTTACAAATACACGAACAGAAATATTAGACCAATAAATAAATTGATATAGTTATACATTTTAATAAAAAGATTATCAAAATCTTCCATTTTTTCACCATCTAACTTTCAACTTATACAATGTCATCCAGAATCCTAAATTTCAAAACGCGATTGTGGACCTGACAAGAATCACAATAAATTACTTGACAATCATTTTCGACAATAGATATTTAAATCTATTCTTATCCATCCATATATAATCATATATATTCCCGAGGTAGGATAGGAGTCTCTCCCTTCCAATTGAATTCTTTGGATGCTGATGTGACAGATATATAGATAGTATTCATTTAATTTTGTTTCTAAGGCTCTCCCTACATATCTAACATCGATAAGATTTTGACTTCAATTAAGGGTAAGTAAATTAGTTAGTGCACATTGTTTAAAATAATTCTCGGTAATGCAAGAGTTAAAAAAAGGTCTTCACGTCATCAAATTCTTTATGCTCCAGTGAAGATTTGGCGTACTGAATCACATATTCAGTCCAAGTTTTCAATGTCAAACCTGTCTTTGCTTTGCCCACCCTTCGTGGCATGCTCGTAGCAGTGGTACTTGTAGTTTTTGAATTTGAAATTACTACCAGCAGCACCCGTTTTTTAAAAAAATACGGTCAACGTGTCTCTTCTCTAAACCCACAAAAGGAAGAAGAGACTTTAGTGGATCACCTCAAAGGAGCGGACAAATCTTAAGGCTTATCCTAACAAACTTTATTCTTTTCCCTCCAGGAATATGTATTTTTAAATTAAAATAAAGAGGAGAAAAGCAACGTTGCTTGAAAATGAGGCCAACCAGTTATCATAAATAGAAGTGGGAAATGGAGAAAAAGAATGGGAAGGAACAAAAGTAGTGAAATTCGAATGAAAGAAAATGCCGCGAACCCAATGCTTTGAGATCTCGAATTCAAACTCCCTTCCCTCACATCCCATAAGTAGTCAATTCTGCGCACTCTCAAGAGAGATCCCTTCAACATAAAGCTCGCCTATGACAGCACCGATAAATATTCTTCGTTCATCCCTTGCCCCGTATAGGTAGGGCCATAGCAGCAGAGCTATACATTAATTCCTCGCGCACAGAGAGACAGAGGCGATGGTCCCAGTTGTGATCCACCAAGAATTAATTGTCCACACCAATCCTGCAATTCTCATTCATCTTTTGCAGCTATATATGACAAATTCCTTTCACACTAATGGTCCATCCAAATCACAATCTAATTATTACGCCCATATAAATACTGTACTGGGGCTAGTATTGGAAGTGAACAGAAAGCCACATAAGCAGATGAGGTTATTGATGAAGCATCAAAATATAGCTCTAAAAATTTCTACAGTGCTCTACATATAACAAAAGCAAACAGCTAAGCTTTTCATAGCAAAATGGGAAAATAACAAATATGACAGCAACATTGCAAGGCAAATTTGTTTTCCTAACTAGATCTCCGGTCTGTTAATACATAAAACAAATGAAAACAAAGCGGGCACAAAACAGTGGCCGACAAAGTAATGGGGCTCAAGAGTAAATTCTATCACTGCGATGCACAATAACCGAGCCACCCAACACTTCACAGAGATCAATAATACTTTCATTGGAAACATTCAATGATCTCCTACTTCTTCTGAGACAAAGAAGTGAAAGAGATACGAGGGATACATGAGAACGGGGTGGATAGAGACATTCTTGAATCAACTGCTGTTTGATCACAAAATGGAGCAGGCCTTTTGAGCCTTTCCCTTCTTTTTCTTTTGCTTTGGTGGCTGGAGGACAACTTTAATTGCAGCATCAAAAACTCCTTTCACATTCTGCAGCAACAAATAATCAATCAAATAAAAAACAGTCTGTACTTGAACAACTTTTCCAAATATATATATATATTATCACATCATCAAAAGGCAAACAAACCTGCTGTGATTTAGAACTACATTCAATGTAGGCAGGTGCCCCAATCAACTTCCTTAACTCCTCTCCCTGGAAAACCAATGAAAAATTTTAAGAAATACTTAAATTTCCCCACCTTAGAAAAAATTGAAAAGGGCAAGTCATCTTCATTTCCATCCATAAACTTATATGTAGAACAGAAGGAAGAAATTTTACCTGAGCCGTGGTGATTGGAACAGCACCAGGATGGTCAATAAAGAATTGCTTATCATCCCGAAGATCTGGATATGAAGAAAATATCAGAGATAAATATTAGAAAATCATGGCTAATACTCGCCAGTTGAAACCTATTCACGACCACAAAAAAATCTGGAACTGGAATGGAGAACATAGTATCAAATTATCGATGGAGGGGTGACTAATAAATATTAACGTCTTCAATGCCTCTACAAGACCATGACTTCTGGTATGGTAGCATTAGATAATTGCTCTGCCGTGAATAGGTGATATCCTAATACGGAATTAAGTATTAAACAAACCTACTTCCAATATTAAATATAGAAACAGAAAAAAAAATTGATATAACATAAAGCATTAGGGCAAGAAACACCTGACAATGACCCACAAATTAAACTTCATTCAAGAGAGATCATGAGAGAATATGCTTGGTTAGAGATAGACAGAAGAAGAAGAAACAGTTCAAAAAACAATAGGGTAGAAGAAAATAGAATAAATTAGTTACAAGTTTAAAAGATTGGCAAGAGAAAAATGGAAATATAGTAGCTACATCAGTTTCAATTTCCATGTGAAATATAAAATACATGTAGCAAATGTAGGAGCAACACAAAAAGAACTAAGAATCTCACCAAGTTTTGTACCAACAAGAACAATAGGAACCCCAGGAGCATAATGCTTCAACTCCGGAATCCACTGGAAAATTTAGCAAGAGCAAAGGGAATTTGTTGAATTCAGAAAAATATATATTTCAATAACCTATGACGGAAAAGGGGAAGAAGACAACTAAAAGAATGAAGGTATCATGTCTGACCTTCTTGGAAACATTTTCATAGCTTGCCTTACTAATGAGAGAAAAGGCCAAAATGAAGACATCTGCTCCACGGTAACTCAGAGGTCTTAATCTATTGTAATCCTCCTGTCCTGTTTCATTTAAACACGAATTCAGTCCCATGTTAGAGGGCTATAAGCATGCCTTTGTGTGTTTAACTCCATGAATAATAAAACATCATTGTTTTAAAGGCTTCATGTGTTTAAATTATAAATCATTGACCCAACATTTAGGGCATTCTGCTCCAAATAATTACCAGCAGTATCCCACAATCCTAGGTTAACGGTACTCCCATTGACAACCACATTTGCACTGAAATTGTCAAACACAGTTGGCACATAGTCCTGTTTCAGCACAAACAACATGTTAGATTTAAATTATAACACAGTTGCCAAATCTCGGGAAAAAGAATCAATTATAAATTAGTTTCTAATATTTCTGCCAGAGGTAAATTAACACCTGATGCTTTTAGGATCCGTATGAAATCCCAAATCTGTTAATTTCTGAAATTCTCTAGAGAATGCAATCGACACATTTCATCTGGTATACTAATTTCATACAACAGAAGGCAAAAGGCATAAAATAAAACATCAAATGTCCAGCAACAATCCAAAAAGAAAAGCAATTAGAGAATAGCAATCAAGGCGTTTTCGCTTCTCCAATCTCCATTTCCCATGAAATTGGTCGTATTATGGAAAAAGACCACCATTCTCTGTCATAACGTAATCTAATTTAACAGATACCACCCCAGAGAAATTAAGGAAGGAACTCCCCGTGCCATCCTGTTTTGTCTTTTCTTCTTTTTAATTAGATTTAATGAAAAGTTCAACGTGTTCATTTGTGTAATGGTAGAAAGCAACCTAGAAACAAATTCAGAAATAAGTGAGGAAAAAAAATCAGAAAGAAGCTGCATGAGCACCAAAAAGGGAAAGAAGGCAAAAAGAGTGACAAATTAGGAATGAAAAAATTAGAATGCTGACCGTGGGGAAGGTATTACTGGTATAAGAAATCAAGAGACAAGTCTTTCCAACAGCACCATCCCCAACAGTGACACACTTTATGAACCTGGAGGCACTCATTTTTACAGGTCTTGGTAGCTCGCTCTCAGATCTTCTTAGAAGACCTGATTCAGTATGGAATCAAAACGTATGTTGTACAATTCCAACTCCAGCAATTAAAACATCTGTAGAATGTAAAAAAAATGAAAAAGGAAAGAAACTGAAACACCAATAATCGCCAAAAAAAACGAATCCTAACCCTAATCAGAAGAAATTTAAACGTCGAGAAAGCTCTGAAATGAAGAGGTTAGAGAAAGCAAAGTAGAAAATGGGAGGTAGGAAATGAAGATCGATAATGATAGATCTAAGGAAGGAGGGAGGGGATGGTATAGAGAGAGAATAGGGTTAAACGGTGGTGATGTGTGGGAGGAAATGTACCTTTTTTTAGCCGGGAAATAATGCCGTTGAAGCGTTCGCCGAGGAGTGAAGGAGGACGACCAGCAAAACGTCTTCTTCACCTTTCTCTCTCTTCAATGCCAACGAAGCCGTACTGTGAATGGCTCTTATTGGTTATTTCTCAACGCTTTTGTCGCAAGTTTAACTACTGTATATGTAAATTTATGGGATGGGCCCCACACATTTTAATTTAAATTCCTCAATATTTGTTGAGTTTTTGAAGGCCCAATCCTCTCCCATTCTCTTCCTTTCCCGTTTCCACGCCCTTTCCCTTTTTTCCTTTTTCTTTTTTTTTTTTGGTTGATAACAGACTACTCCTGGAAAAGTCATTAGTTATTGTTTTTCACATTTTTTTTGCTTGAATAATAAAATTAGAAAGAAAGCATTATCATTTCATAACAATAACTACTTTCCGAAAGAAAGGTCAATTTTAATTTATCTATAAAATAACGAGATCATCTTTCAAATCTTTACATAACACACTTCGGGGTTTCCATTTTTTTTCAAAAAAAAAAAAAAAAAGAAATTATTTATTCAAACAAATCTTACTCCCTCCATCACAAAATATAAATCATTTTAATTAATTTTTCTTATCACTAATTATAAATCATTATTGTTAGTTAAATACATATTTGATGATATTTTTTCTCCTTTAATGATGCATAGTTAAATGATATTCAAATTTTGAAAGAGTATTGAGAGTACATTTTAAAAGAAAAAGTTAAATTAATTTTTGTAAAATGAACTGATAACTTATATTTAATGGTAAATAGCGCATTTAACAAACTAGTCTTGCTCGCTTGGCAAGCGATGAAACTATGCTTACGACATGATGATATATATAAGTGTTTCTATTTCGTATTACAAACTCATAAAAATTTTAAAAAATATATAAAAGTATATGTAAGTGTTTATTTTTTATTATTTTATTAAAAAAAATTAAAGCTTTTTAAGTTACTAGTAATTTTAATATAAAAGATTGTTCACATTCGTTCAATTCAATCTAATGAAATTTCATTAAATTCAAAAGCGATCCCTTAATCATGCAATAAAATGGAATGGAAAGGAAAGGACTGTCAATTCTACTATGATACTTGAGTTAGCAAAAGAGCTGTAGAAAGTAAGGATGAACGTTAAAAGAAAGCAAAATGTCGACACTTTAGCATGAAACCGAGTTCAATTGTATGACCTTCATTAGACCCAATTTGAAATGCGACAAAATAAGAAAGTTTGGATATCATATTCTTTTATAAGATGAGAAGATTTAAAATATCTCTTAGAATTCTATCTAAAGTATTTCCACCAATAATAGAATCAAGTATGACTGCCTTCTTTTTGGAACAAGAAGTTATTCCATGCATCCAGATAGTTCCATGTAGTTGTAGCTGGGTGGTCTAAATGGTACCCTGAACCGAATAGGATTATGAATGGTTCTAGTCTTCTAGCTCTCCAAATCTAACAATTTAATAATGATAATTCTAGAATTGAAAATTCCTAATTGGTTCTTTTCATGTTCAATTTCAATTGAACCAGTGTCTACTAATACATGTTCATAAAAAGTCTTGTTTTTTTAAGGGATCACTATTGAAAACATAGCTATTCGTTGGTAAGCTTCGAGTAGAATTACTTTCACAAATTCCTTTTCTGGCAAACTTGCAAATATCTTTTCTACTAGGAGAATAATTAAGATAGCCTTTGAAATGAATTCATTTTGTTTTGCTGGATTGAATGGTTGGGATTTTGATTTCTTCTTGGATTTTGGTTCTGGAGTAACTGCTTCTTTATAGTTTTCTGGAATAGAAAGGGTATACTAACTAGTATTCATTTTGACTATTTTGGTTTTGTTTGCTAATGTTCTTTTTTTCTAAATTTTGGGCTTTACTAGTTTCTGGCTTGTTTGGAGTATTTGCCTTGGCCCTGAGATGTGCTGGAGTTATCATTGAAGGCTTCATTTGCCCCCCCCTAAGGAATTCTCTAAAAAGAAAATCTACGACAACATTCTTGTCTCCATTTTTAAATTCAATTTCAAAGTCAAAGCTAGATAAAATAGCTTGCCATCTGGCAAATATTTGCTTTGAAACTAAATTTTTAACATCTTTTAATAAAACTTCTTTAGCTAACTTGCAGTCAGTTCTAATTAAAATTTTCTTATTTATCAAATCATCTTGAAATTTTGCGACAAATAAAACTATTGATAAAACTTCTTTTTTTATAGTACTGTAATTCTTTTGGCTATTAGTCTAGAGACCAGATGGTATTGGATATTTGTTCAAAAGAAGAATCAAGTTTCTTCTGTAAGGGTATCTCCAAATTCGATTTCTGAGGCATCAGATTCAATGATCATGAAGGCATCTAGATCTTATATGCTTAGACAAGGAAGTCCTTTCACAAGTTGCTTTAAATTCTGAACAATTCCAGTCTGTTCTGAATCCCAATCAACTGGATTCTTTTTTAGATGATCATATGAAGGTTTACAAATAAATTTCAAATTAGAAATAAAATCTGTCACATAATTTAGACATCCTAAAAATCATTACAATTGGGTTTTATCTCTAATTTCATTAGGAAACTGCTCTACAAATTCTATAGATCTACTTCTGGGTTTGTAAAATCCTTTATTCAAATCATGACCTAAAAATCTAACTTGAGTTTGAAATAGTTTCATTTATCTGACACTTACCACCAGCCCACTTTTCTTGACTATTTCAAGAAAAATATTCAAGTGTTTAAAGTGTTGATTTATTGATCCACTAAAAACTAATACATAATCTATATATACTATTGTAAAACTGGTATAAGGGTTGAATATATTGTTCAACTTTTTGAAATTCTGATTTGGCATTTTTCAATCCAAATGGCATAAGTTCCATTCATATGGTCCAAATGGTACATTAAATGTTGTTTTATACTTATCTTCTTCATTAATCTCAATTTTCCAAAATCTCGATTTCATATCAAATTTACTGTAAACTATTGCTTTTATAGTTCTTTTAAGTAAATCTTTTTTATTTGGGATTGGATATCTAATCCATTTTATAACTTTATTTAATGCCTTATAATTAATTACTAATTTAGGAGCCCCTCTTTCTTTTTCAACATTATTATTGACATAAAATGCCAAACAACTCCAAGTTGATTTAGATTCCCTAATTATTCCTTTTATCTAATAAATCCTGAATTTCTTTTTTACAATGTTCTATTAACTCTTGATTCATTTGAATCGGTTTGGCTTTAGTGGGAATATTCTTTTCAGCAAATCCTTCTATATAAGGTAATTTTACTAAATGTGGTTTTCTAGTCCAAAATTCATTTGGTATATCTGCACAAACTTCAATTTTAATTCTATTTTCTAGATTTACTATCTTATGTTCAATTTCATTCTTTTGTAGTTGGTCTTTATTCTTTTATATTTAATATCGTCCTTAGAAAGTTAATTTGATTAGTTTTTATTATAATCTTTCTTCTAGGATTTCTATTTTGTTTAGTCCTAGGTCCTATTAAAAATGTAAAAGTAATTTTTATTGATCCAATTTCAATATGGTCAACAATTTGATCTATTTCAAATGGGTAAATTTGGGTAAGAAATCCTAGTATAACTTCTACATTCAAATTCTTAATAAATATAAAAGAATTGACAAAGCAAAATTGCTCATTACAAATATGTGCTTTTGATAATTTGAAGTCTATTTTTAACCTATAAGCTGAGGCAAAATATAATCTAGTAGCAATTTTCCATATTATCTAGTTGATATTAAACCTTCTTGTAAGCAATTCTGATTTACTTCTGAATCTAATAATGCAGTTGTTTTAATGAGAATTCACATATTCTTATTACTATTGGAATATACCATTTTTGAAATGTCGTATTACTAATTACTTCTATATATTTTGAACTGTTTTCAATATTTTCTACTTCCTTAGAAGTTTGAGCTTCTTCTAATGGAAAATCTAATCTTGATAACTTAAGTTTTACTATTTCTTCATTTAGACTACTTTTGTCTTCTGATTGTATCCTATTAGCTTTTTTTAATAACTTAATTTCTTCTTTTATTTGGTTTATTTCAATTTTTAAATCTTCTATAATTATTTCCTTTGTTTGGTTTTAAATTTACCAAATACTTCTTAGACATTATAAGATTCTATACTTCTACTTTGAACATTATTACTTAATAAAGAGTCTTTTAGTTTAGATAAATATTCTTTTTTAACTTCTATATCTTCTATTTTTTCTAATATTTCAAAAAATAGTTCTTTATTTTCTTTTGATACTTTATTAAAACTTATCATATTAATGTTGGGATTTATGCCCAAAAAGACTACCAATTTTCTGTAATTTTTATTTAATAAAATTGAGGTGTTGTTTGAATCA
>JAOXNR010000001.1:17592325-17602432 GCA_028571225.1 Parsonsia alboflavescens | reverse complement strand
TCAAAGGGTATTATTCTTTTTTTTTTTTACCATAAAATATCAATACTTGTAGGGAAAATATGTGATATGACTTAATGGGAGTCACTGGATCCATAATAGAATTTTCCATATAACAAAGACATTAATGAAAACTATTGACTGATGGAGTTTCAATTTCCTTTAATGAAAACCAAATGTCGATATCTTCCTATTTAGAATTTTTGGTCTTGACAAAAATGCCCTTAAAATGGGTTATGTGGATGGTATATGGGTGAGCATAAATAATTTACTGCCCAAAATGGACAGAAGGTTATTGTAATGTAATTTAGAAGTTGAGGTTATGATTGGATCATTTTAGAGTTTAAAAGTTTTTTAAGGTAAACAATAAAAGTTTAAGATTATGACGAATAATTTTCATTACTTATAATAACATAAAAAACAAATAATTATTCAAGCTTAGAATCTTATTCCTTAAAACTTTAACATTGTCACGTACGTTTATTTTTGTTTAATATAAAAAAACATTCTTAATATTCTCATATATTTTTGTTTTTTTAGTAAGGTAGCTCAATTGTATGCTTACCAAGGGTCCAAGCCATAATAAATATGAGAAAAAATAAAAGAGAAAAAAGAAATTATTTAGGGGAAAGGGTTACTGTTTGTTCGGTAAGAGTGAAAAGATGATATATAATGGGAGGGGGACATGAATAGTAGATCAGCAGGTTAAGAAAACTGAGGGGAACTCTTGCCCTCCACGTTAGATATTTCACCTCTCCTAATTTAGATGGATTGATTATTTACTTTTTATATGATTACTTTATTATACTTTTATCTCATAAATTTCTTCATTTTTTTATGGAAAAAAAAAAAAATCTTTTTCCACTCTTTACCCACTTGTCTTCTTTTTTTTTTTTTTTTTAACGAGAATTCAGTTACAAATTGCTTTGGAATGGTTTTAGCTATAGAGTCCTCACAATAATTCCTATTGATATATGGAGTTCTTTTTCAAATAATAATATTAATAATAGTTTTTTAAAAAAAATTGATTCAATTGTTGATAACAATCATCATAACATTAATAATATTGATTCTGTTGTAAAAATAAAGAAAGAGCATAAGAATGTGAGAAAAGCAAAATGGAATGATCTTTCATTCATATAAATGAGAGCCTTCCTATTTATAGAGGTTATAGACAACTATGAAAGGCCTTTGTTCACACTATTCGTAGGACAAATACATGTATCAAGAATATAATAATCAAGACTCTTCAATATCCAAAATATAATCATCAAGACTCTTCAATTTCTAGAATTTTATATTCCTCTTGTATGTATCAAGATGTATGAACTTACTCAAATGATCTTGGTCAAGTGTGGGACTAAATACATAGTATCTAGCAATGGACATTCATAATATTTAATTAGGCCTAAATGAAATATTTATAACACTCCCCCTTGAATGTCTATTCATAAGATATGTCTTTTGACGCGGGGCACAAAATTGTACCACGGCACCGTTAAAAACCTTTTATCAAGAAAACACAAATTTGGGACAAAAACTTGATAAAAGGGAAAAAGAGTACCTCACATTTCTTACTCCCCTTGAATTAAACCACCATCTATGTCATGGAGTCAATATAAGCCCATTCTTTTTATCAATGACTCAAACGTGCACATAAGTAAAGTTTTAGTGAATAAATTTGCCAAATTGTTGCATGACTGAATTTGTTTGACATTGATTTCTCTCCTTTTGCATATAACTCATTAGTGAAGAAGAACTTGTGTGATATGTGTTTTGTTTGATCCCCTTTGATGAATCCTTCCTTCAATTATGCAATACATGCTGCATTATCTTCATATAAGATTACGTCACCTTTGGTTAACGCTTCCAAGCCACATGAACCTCTCATATATTGATCCATTAAGCACAAGAAAATGGATCCTCAACTTGCTTCAAAGATTGCAATAACCTCAGCATGACATGATGATGTAGCAATTAAGCTTTGTTTGACAGATCTTGAAGAAATTGCAGTTCTTTTCAATAGTAAATATATATCTAATTTGAGAACGAGCTTTCTGTAGGCCTGATAAATATCCAACATCAACATAACCAACCAATCTTGATTTATCATCTTTTGAGTAGTACAACAACATATCCATCGTCCCTCGAAGATAACGGAAGATATATTTAATACCATTCTATTGTCTTCTAGTCGGGTTTGAGCTAAATCTTGCCAAAAGATTTACTATTAAAGCTATATCGGGTCTAGTATTGTTAGCCAAATATAGTAGTACACCAATAGCACTAAGATAAGGCACTTTAAGGCACTAAGATCGACACAAATAGGCAGTAACTACATCCATCATTTACAAATTGAGTCCTTCTCGTATAACCAGACTAATCAAATAACGATAAGTGATTGCATTCACCATGGGGGGATATGTCTCCTCAAATCAATTCCAGGATGTTGGGCAAAACCTTGTGCAACCAGCCTGGCTTTATAACAAACAACTTTATTTTGTTCATTTTTCTTTAGCACAAATACCCATTTATACCCAATAGGGTTTATTTCAACTAGACGAAATGGATCCTTTTTTATATCCAGAGATCTCATCACCATAGATGTACTTAATAGATGAGCCTTGTCCATATAAAACTTCTTAAGAATCTTTTCAATATATCTAGATTAATGGATAAGTACTCCTTTTGAAGTACAAGTGAGTTGAAAACCAAGGCACAATTTGGTCTTTCCAAGTACTTTCATTTCAAACTCACTTTTCGTGCATATCATTGTTTTAGATAATTGATCAGGAGTTCCTATGAGGTTTATGTTGTCCACATAAAGAACAATGATCACAAATTCTATGTCGGTTTTTTTAATGAAAACATATGGGCAAACAGAGTCATTATTATAACGATTACTTAATAGGTATTCACTAAGGTGTTGATACCACATTCGCCTAGATTATTTTAGTCCATAAAGAGACAGATTCAATTTAGTTGAATAACTATCACAAGAATCCTATCTTGTTTCCTGTGGCAATTTAAATCCTTCAGAGATTTTCATATAGATGTCGTGATCCAAAGATCGATACAAATAGGTAGTAACTACGTCCATCATTTACAAATTGAGTCCTTCTCGTATAACCAAACTAATCAAATAACGATAAGTGATTGCATTCACCATGGGGGGATATGTCTCCTCAAATCAATTCCAGGATGTTGGGCAAAACCTTGTGCAACCAGCCTGGCTTTATAACAAACAACTTTATTTTGTTCATTTTTCTTTAGCACAAAAACCCATTTATACCCAATAGGGTTTATTTCAACTGGTATTTGGATCACTTGTCCAAAAACTTTTTGTTTTTCTAAAGAGTTTAACTCAGCATTAATGGCTTCTTTCCTCTTATCCCTCAACCCACATGCCTCAATCGATGTAGGTTTAGATCCTCATCATCATGTATAATATTATATGCAATAGTATTAGCAAAATTTGTGTCGATGCATATTTTTCATTGGTCATATCTTTTTCCTTTCAAAACATAATTCATAGAGATCTCATCATTCTCATTGTCCTTGTTCAAAATATCAATGTATTCATTCACAACATTTACAATATACCTGATTATCATCTTTAATATGAACTGTACTTGGGGCTTTTTCGAGAAGTGATATACCCTCAACTCCTTCTAGATTAGATGGAGTAATATGTGCTTCCTTTCTTTTTGAGGGTTCTTATTTTTAGCACCAATGGACTTGCCATGTTTTTGGCAAAATTCATTTGCTTGTCCTTAAGGGATATCAATTAATGGAAACATAAGCAACCGGAATATTTGTTATTCGCTTGAGATCAGTAAATGCGTTTAGTAGATGATTAGCAGGTTCTTGTAAGTGAATCGTTTTGTGAACCTCATGTTTAGTTTGATTAGTACAAGGATCAAAATAAGCCAAGAAGGGAACGCTCCAATTGATCTCATGAATTTAGTTTGCCAACCGCTTTTTCAATTCTCCCATTTAATGTAGGGAACACGGTCTTAACAAAATGAATTGTTCTCCCGTCATAGGCTCAAGTTATTTAATTATTGAAAGAGACTCACAACTAACATATATTTGCAATTTCCTATGCAAACCCTTTTTGTCCGTTGTGGTGGAGCAATCAGTACATAAACTGCACATCCAAATGTGCGGAGATTAAAAATATTTGGTTCCTTTCTTTGAACTAATTGCATAGGAGAAATAGAATTATAACTTGTTGACCAAATTCTTACTAATGCAGTTGCATGTAAGATGGCATGTCCCCATGTCAAAGATGGCAATTTATTTCTTATGCAATCAATTGAATCCTTTTAATGAATGATTCAGCAAGATCGTTCAGGGTATGAACATAAGGCACAAGATGTTCAACCTTTATTCCAATTGATTAACAATACTCATCAAACTTTTTTGATGTAAACTCTCCGACATTATCAAGAGATATACTTTTGATATTATGGTCCGGAAAATGTACTCTTAGTTTCATTGATTGTGCCAATAGCCGTGGAAAGGCTCAATTCCTTAATGAGAGCAAGCAAACATAAGATCATCTTGTAGAAACATCACTAAGGACCATGAAATATTTAAAAAATCCACAAGGTGGATGAATTGGTCCACAAATATCACCTTGTATTCTCTCTAGGAATACTATGGATTCAACATCAACTTTAGAAGCTGAGGACCTTATTATTAGTTTGCCTTTCAAACATGCAACATATATGAATTCACTAGACTGAAACCTTCTTATTTTTCATTAAGTGGCCAAGATGTGTTTTCAAGAATACTTCGCATCATGTTTGAGTCTAAATGACCACAACGATAGTAACACACCAAAAATTCATTTTTAAGCTCCAAGCTAATCGAATTGTGTGCTTCAATCATTTCTCTTTGGGTATAGTACAATCCGGAGGATAAACATGATATTTTCTCGACCATTTGCTTTGTTCCCAACTTGAAACTTGTAACATAAAGATAATCAATACTTTTGTCTTCCATTGTTTCAATATTATTATCTCCATTTGCATGAATATCGTTTAAACTAATCAAATTTCGATGGGTCTTAGTCGAGAATAGAATATCTTTAATGCTTAATTTTGTGCCACTAGGTAACAAAATATATGTCCTTCCTTAGCCATCAATAATTTGTGTACTATCAAAAATAGTTTGAACATTTGAGACATTCATAGTCAAATCAGAAAAATAATCTGAATGTCTCAATATTGTATGGGTCATACCACTGTCCATAAGACGGATTTCCTTTCCTTGTTCCGAAACAAAAGAGAATTGATATATATAATTAAGTACATAAAATAAAACAAAATATCAAAAGTAACATAAATAACAAACTATATTTCTTGGATCGAGCCATTATAGTTATCATCAATAGCATAATTGGAGCCATAAAAAAAACATCCTTAAAGAATGATTCATGATTTTCTTTAACAATTGCCTATTTGAGTCGAGTGCCCTCCTTGCTTAGTTCACTATCTCAACTTCCTTGCTTAATTTCTAATATCAAAGGAACCAGAAAATATTTCCTTTTATGCAACACCATGATGATCTAGAAGAAGTCACTCATACATAGTTCAAAGACAACAAAGAAAATCTTTTATTTATACTTAAATCCATCTGAACTAAGTAGCCAAAAGTTCAGAGGACTTGTTGAAAATCAAAAGAAATCCCGGAAGGAAAATTATTTGATAATCAATCAACCATCTCGACTCCATCATCAACTCTTTAGAATATCCCAATTTTTGTATCCTCCATACTCCAACCAAACCCAGAGGTTTCAAAATCAAACCCTTCATTTGCAGTCCACAAACACCTCAAGGAATAAAATTAATCACACAACATTAACTAAATTAACATTTAAAACTAGAAAGGAAAGAATATCAATTCAATAATGCCAAGAATAGAGCTTGTCGTAGACAACTCTTCTGAAATCAAGAAACCAATTTGAAATTTAAAGACGTCATTCCACTCATCCATAATGCAACATTTATTTGAAACTAATGCCTCGTGAATCTACATTGATTTGCAACATTTTTTGGAGAGAACTTTAGCCTCTTCAAAAGCTAACACTTGTGAAGCACAGCTTGGTGTTCTGCAAATTCTCCAAACATTTCTTTTAGCTCCATTACCCTATTGTATTCTTCAGTTCCTGAGGCACCATCTTTAGTGAATCCTCGCTCATGTAATCACTTCGATACTATCTAAAGAGGTGAAATAATAGTTATGCAGATAATAATGAGGTTTAGGAATGAAACTAACATAAAAAATATAAAAAGAAGAAACATACTATTGGCTTCCGAGTAAATAGAATTGGTCATAAGAGAAAAAAAGTTGTGAGGCTGGTCCACATGTTCCATTGTGTGACATCTTCTCAACGATCAATGGCCTGGAAATAATTAGAATTAATAATTATTGAAACAAAACCTTACAGTCCTTAATCAATAATTACCAAAAAAATTATAGAAAGAAAAAAAAAAGATTTTCAAAAAATGTAAGTTCCTTCCCCTTGTAGATACAATTGCAAAATCAGTGGTATTCAAGAATTTGAATAAGTTATCAAGCTCTGCTTGAGAGTGCAAGATCATGGCTCCACTTGCAAATGTACTTGATGGATAGGTTGGGAATACCACTACTTCTACTAGAATACCAACATTTTTCTGTATGAAGAGTTGTATCACCTCTAGATAACAATTGGTCTCCAAGCGGGTGACCATTAGAATATGATATGTAGAGTAAAATCCAAGAGGAGCTTCACGAGAGACTTTCCCAATCCCCGAACTTGTAGAATCAGAAAACGAAGAATTGAGATCCATTTAGGGCGAAAAAAAGGGAAAAATAAATAACTATTGCTTCACTCATTCAAGGTCTTGTTAGACCAAACAATAAAAAAAATTTTGCAAGGGAGTGGAAAACAAAATTGCAGGAGAGACAAATTTTTCTTAACATGTGCATAACAGAATCAGTTTCCATTGTGCTTGATATGATTTATTTTTCTTTAGTAAATCAATTCCCTATTTACACACAAGTTTATGTAATATCTCTTGTGCCGTTAAAGGATTTTAGTTCAAAATGTTAATCAAACTTAAGCATTCCAACATTATGTTACCCTAACAAAATTTACTCATACTATATCAACCTAATACTTAACAAAATAAGCAACATAGCTTTTCTAATGTGCCATCATGTCACATAATTTACATTACAAAAAAAGAAAAAAGAAAAAAAATACTTACATGAAGTTGAAGCCAATTTGATATGAAACGCCTGTTTTGAGTTCCTCATCAACTAACCTTGACAGTAAACTCAAGCCCTTCTGCTCTTCCCTGACAAAGTCCTTGGAATACCTAAGGTGCTTGGGTCCAGAAAGTACTAAAAACTTAGCATAGCCATTACCAAAAATAAAGCATTAGAATGAATTTGGCAATTTGCATTATGCATGCTAAGTATCTTAAAACTATATTTTCTAGTTCACAAAACTAATCCAAGTATTTCATAGATTTACACACTAGAATTAACGGTAGTCTAACTAAAGGGCTATAAAATTGAACTAACCACAAGGATAGAAATACAAGTGAAATTAATCATGAAAATGATTTCACGATTCAAAAGCAAACAACTATAATGTCACGTAGACAAACAAACTTCAAATTGTTATTAAAGGTTCTGTTGAGCTTTAGTAGTGCTTTAAAATATCAATAACATGGAATTTAAAAATATTAACATGCCCTTTAGTAGTGAGACAACAAAATTCCACTTTAAGCCCCTCAGCTTGGGACCATCTCATGGAATAATAGTGTAGAAAAATTAAGAATGCATTAAGATATTACATTTTGCGAAACTCGAAAGGAATATAAATATTACATTCTAACACCATTATATTCTATGTAAATTATTTCATTCTTTCCAAAATACCCTGTTCATTAATGTTATCTGCCTTTGCAACTATAAAATACAAACAAATATCTACATCCACTAGACTTAACTGACTACCATAACACCCGTTATTATTATTTGGAAACAAGCTAATAACTAATGAAGATTTGGGAAGCATAATTAAACCACAAGCAGTTGCAGATGGATGATTTTCATTACTGGTGTGGATCGATCGAAGTCAAAATGGGTTTTTTAAGGTCAACTCAATCACTGCGAAAAGCGAAAGACCAAATCACCCTTATTTTATACAAATGACTACCGTAGTACTATTTCTTCTTAGCTCCTAGGAATTCATTGCTCATGAACAGAGTTCTTAAAACACTTGTTCTGATCAAGTTTTTCACCAAATATAATATCAACTCAATAGAAGTTACAGCTCCTATTACAAGAACACAAGTGATTAGATGTCATTTCTTTTAACTGCAAACACTTCACAGTTTCCTATGTACAACATTTTCAAGTCCTGCAATTAGTTTCATTCTCGTACAAGTTATCACAAACCAAATACTAGTTAAATATGTCTTTCACATATCCTTTCTTCCAACAATGCATTTCCAAAAGATACAACCATAAGTAAAATCAATATGCCTGATTTTCTTTTATGATGAGTCTATTTTTATTAATTTACGTATTGGAAATCTTATTATTGACTTTAAAAGTAAGAAGCATGCTTTAATTTCAAAGAAAAACTAAGGGGTTATAAAGAATAACCAATGAGGATATTCAACTATTTTTCTAAATGTCATATTTAACTAAAGGTAAGCATAACCAGCATGCCATTATTCAATTTGCAATCACAATTGATCTCATTGTCATTCCCTTTTTAGCTTGCTCGTTGCTTATTTGAAATTTTCCCCGTCTCTAGCAATACTAGAAATGTCCCTTTTCCCCTTATACATCCAATCCTCAATCACAAAAATGAAAAACGAGTCGTAAATTTCATAAAATTTGAAAGGGAGTATCATACTTGGAAATTTTGAGACTTCCTTTGTCATCCTAATACAAGTGAAGATGCTAAGCTTGGTGCACCAACGCTCCCATGGCGGGCTTCAAACTGAGATTGATCTTCCTTTCCAAAGGGAGTCTAAGATATGGAATTTGTTTGGCTATATCCTTCGAGAAGCTTCTCTAGTCCATAGTGAGCTACCAATTTGAGACTGAAGGTTGTAGTCCTACACTTACCACGGTGAAGCTTTCCAATACCGGTTAGTGTTACGCCGTTCAGGTCTGAGAATTAGATGAAGAGAGTGAACTCACCAGAGAGAGTTTGGGTGTCGAAAAGAAGAGGTTTAAGAGTCCAAGTTTGACTAAAGAAAGAGAAAAGAAGAGGTTTGGGGTTTTGTTTTAGTAAAGAAAGGGAAAGTTTGAGTTGGTTTTGATATGTGTCCAGAAAAAGACAACTTAGGAAGTCTTGGTTTGAGAGGGAGTTTGAAATTGGGGGGGGGGGGGAGTGAAAATAAATGGGGAAAAAGTGCATTTTTGTGCATATTAAAAATATCCTTCTTACAACCCCTACAAGTCTACCCTTCTTAATTACAAACCCTACAACCATTGTAGATTATTGTAGGGGTTGGGCCCTCCTGTAATGGTTTTATGATAGAGATTAGGGAAAACATATGCTTGTATATATTACTACCTTTAATCATATAGTCAAATTGAGTGAACATTCCAATGTTAAAAATTACATGCTTACACACAACGAAATCCAACTTCTTTAGTTTATTAAAGGTGGTAGATGATTATAATATATTGTTGAAAACAGTATCCTCATTGGATATATAAGACATTGGACACGGGACATGTTAATTATCAATTAAAGGATCTTTAGGAAAACATTAAATAAGTTTAGAGGTTCAACAATCAATATGAAGAAGACAACTATTATCAAGGTAATTGGTGAATAATTAAACAATGTTCATTAGAGAATTTATATATAAATATACATAGATTTGAATCGTTAATTAGAGGAGTTTAATTTGCTACACTTCAAAAGCATGTTATATATTTAAGACCGTCATTATCATCTATTTACTTATTTTTTTTGAATTTTAGAGTATACTCTATGCAAATGGACCAATAGTAGAACTTATTTTTTAGAATTATTTTAAAATATTTATTGTATAATTTTTTTACATCTTTGTATTAGAGTTT
>JAOXNR010000001.1:17567479-17592225 GCA_028571225.1 Parsonsia alboflavescens | reverse complement strand
TGTTCTAGAAGTGGCGAGTTAGCAAAGAGGAAAAAAAAGAACAAAAAGGAATTGTTAAACGAGTTTAAAAACAATGTTTGCTATTTGCTTTTGGATTTAATGAAATCCTTATTCTTTTAGAATTAGGAAATCCTTTTACCATAGTCTCTCTATATATACCAATTTCATGACTACCGAGGAAAAAGAAGAAAGAGGGACGAGAATGGAGTTGAAAGAAATTGGGTCGATCTTTCCATTAAATTGTTGGAGTTGATTGTTTCAAAGTTCTTCATTGTTGAAGCAGAATCCTTCCAATAAGTATATTCTTCATGGTACAATGTTTCGAAGGCTTATGAACCTTTTGGTTTCGGAGAACAAGAAGTTAGATTTTTTCTTTAAAAATATTTAGATTAGTAAAAGTCAAGGTTTATTTAAATAAATAGATGTCGAAGGTTTGTCATATTTCGGAAGAGTTGTATATAACTTTGCTACCTATGTTTTGAAGTAGAATTATGCATTTGAGATAAAGTAGAGATAGACTATGTTATTGATTCTCTTCAAAATTTGAAATGCATTTCTGTCCTTGCAAATGTTGTGGGATGTGGCCATGGAGCTTGGAAAATGTTCTATTTCAAGGGGGACTCTGTTAAAATTTTTCTAAAAAATGTGAAGTGTAGTTGAAGAAAAAAGAATGAAGTTGCACAAATTTTGTAAATGAGATCAATCAAAAGGCATTGGAACTCAAAAGAATTGAAGATTGCAAGTGCTCAAATGAATATGTTTTGAAGCGGAGAATGTTGCAGCTTTTGGTAGCGTTTCCTTTAGGAATTTCCTTTTGACAATAACATATTCATTTGTTCTCTATTTTTCATGAGTAAATTGGCTTCAACTCTTTGTTATAAATACAATAAAAACGATAACAATGTATAATTTTGAATGCAAATGGGCTTAGGTAATGGCTAATTAGAGCTTGAGGGACTACTTAACTTTTTTGGCTTAAACTATAAAAAAAAAAAAAACAAAAAACTCTAACAAGTATTAAATTAAATATTCTCTTTAACTTACAAAAATCAAATATATGATCTGTTGGTTGATAATTTAGATCTGAATGTCATTCAAAAATGAATTTTGTAATGAAAAAGGCATATAATTATGCTCAATTTAAAAATGTTACATCAATATGGAGAATGGATATTTATTTGCTAGATAAATTAGACTATGTTTAATATTATAAATAAATATTCGTATAGACATCTATATCTTAGTTGATTAGAGGTAAAGATATTAATTCCTAAACATTTTTAAGAATATAAATTTATAAAATAGATCATATCAATTCAAATAATAAGAGGTAAATGAAAATATCATGGTGTTTAACTTCATTTTAGAATTTTATAATAATATATATCTATTTTTTTTACGTTGGCTTATAGTATATAATGCACCAATAGGCCAAATTATGGTATATATGTCATTATTTGTTACAAGTCATCGTATATAGTAAAATTATATATGGCGGCTCTAGGGCCACCGTTTTAGATACACTTTTTACTAGAACCAATCGTTTATACATAGTTATATATAACGGTTTGTAATATAAAACTGAACATATATATAATGGTCTGGGAACCGTCATATAAAATGTCATATATGACGATCTGTCGTATAAAGGGATCATTTGCAACAGTTCCATGACCACCGTAAAGCTCTTGTCACGTATGACCTAGTTTCTTATAATGTAAAAAAATCAAATTAAATAACTGAACATTTGAACCTCTATCCAATACACCCATTATGTCTAAAGTTTTTTCTTTTTTCTTGCCTTTGAAAATGCTTATAGATTCTCACCAAAACATGGTTCTCCATTTCGAATTTAATCTCAAGGATTTTTAGTTTTAATTTCATAAATTTCTTATATCAATAATTATATAATACCCTTAAAATATATATCTATATATAAAAATATATATATATATTTATTTATTTATTTATCACTTAACATGTGAGAGTTATGGGGATTGATACCCTACATCTCCAACTTTTATAATTTTTCAATTTCGCACTTCCAGGCATAGACCAACGGGGTAAAGAATGGGGAGGAAAGTGCACAGCCCCTTAATTAGCACTTTTATCTTTCTTCAACCCAACTCGTATTTCTTTTCTCTATCAAATTTCTCGTGTTCTTCATCCACATATAATTACTAGCTTTTCATAAGACATTCAATTTTTGCTCAAATTATCACTCTCTCAAAAGCATTAAAGGAATATCAAGGTAGAAAACCAAAAATCGAGGTTTGAAATCAAAAAAATAAAATTGTTACAAACTATTCTCATTTAGGTTCAAATATGGACCAAAGGTCATTAAGGTAAAAAGGTAGGCTAAGAAGGCACAAAAATATTAAAAAAGGGCTTATGTCATCTCCGAGTTAAATGTTTCTCTGGATTTCACCTCATGCATATGTAAAGAATTTTTAAAATCATAAGAATGTAGCAAAAAGTGAAATTCAAAATTAAGATAAACTTTATTGAATTAATCCTTCTCCTAACCATAATCAATTAAACCTAAGTTAGCGGAAAATAGATTAAAGAAATTAAGTTTTATAAAGCACAAAGGCATCACCAACGTCAAATTACGTCAAACGAAGTAGCTCTGATCTCATGCAATTCGATTCATACAATTCCCTATTATTTAATCAAGATAGTATAAGGAAAACCTGATTTAAACAATTATTGCTAATTAATAGATTTATCAGTCTTAACAATAATATTTAAACCTTCTAGTCGTATAATCATGCAAATCAATTTAGGTGATCAAACTAAATCAATATGACACAATTAATAATAGGAAAACAGGAATTGCATACATACTCATTATAAAAAATCAAATCTGTAAGAAGAAAGAAACCAAATCTCACAATTCCATTCACGTTCTTGTTGACAAAGAGAAATCTACACACACGAAATGATTAATAATAAAAATGTAATATTACACAGAAAAAAGAGATAGATAAAATTTTCATATGGGAAATAAACTCCCTCTCTGTCTTTAGGATTGTTTGGGAAATTGATGTGGTTTTTATAATGAGAAAAAAGAAAAAGGGAGCCATATAAATAGGAGTTTAAGACTCCAAGATGCTAAGTAATGTTCTAACTAAAGTATAATAACTACAAATAAAGTTCATTACAAAAGAAATCCTAAAAATCATTGAAATCCTTTGAAAATTGGGAATTTTTTTGAGACCCGACCGGTTAGGCCATTGGCGCTCATCAGCCTTGAAACCATCTACAGTGAAGAGTTATTGGGGATCATCGGTACGTGTTAGGCTCCCTATGCGCATGTGGTGCTCACCGGTGAAATCACGGCCCCGACGTCGTTTCATGACTATTTCTGAAACGCCATCAGTCGTATCTGAATGTTTTCAGACATTTCTCCATTCTTTTCACCTATAAGAAAAATCAAAACATAGAGACGTAAAATATATGAAAAACGATGTAATCAACCTAAATTATATAAGACAATGATGCAAAAAAAAAAAAACAAACAAAGCCTAATTTATGCACAAATCAGGCTCCAGACTTAGACTTTTATTTGTCCTGAAACAAATCAAAACATGGATATAATCAAGCTAAATTATATAAGACAATGATGTAAAAATCATACCAAACAAAGTCTAATTTATGCATAAATCAGGCCCCAGACTTAGACTTCCATTTGAGGAAATTCCCAAATATATCTAGATGGATTGATCCAATTTCAATTATAACATTTTTGAGTAATAACGAGTAAAAATTATATCAGAAATGAAAAATTACTTCCTTACACTTATACCTAATCGAGACAAGTGCACAAACGGTCCCCTTCTTTTTCTTCCCCTTTCGAGACCCATTTTTTTTCTTCCCCTTTCTTTCGAGACCACCTCTCCACCTTCTTCACCGCCAACCGCCGAGCTCTCCACCTTCTCCACTCTTCATTTTCTTCCATTCTCGCCCATTGTCTTCCTTTCTTACCCTTCTTCCAATCTCACTTTCTTTTTCTCTTCCTTTCTTCCCTTCTTCCCCTCTCACTTTCACTCCCAACCCGTACCGCCGCAACCTAAGCCCACCCGATGCCAAGGAGAACCACCGACGCAAGCCGAATCTGAAGCCAATCAATGCCCGATATGTTTTCTTCAAACTTAATCTTAATTTTGTGTGGAATATGCTAGAATGTTTAAGATTTGTAGTTGGCAAATGCGAAGCAACATTGTACATATTTTTGTTTCTTAAAAGCATAATTCTGTTTTAGAACCTTGCAATGCACCAAATGCCTGTGTTGTTTAGCTTCGATTTTGTATTTTGTTGAAACTATATTGGATCGTGCATGGTTATGAGTTTGAATTTTCTATTTCGAAATGTTGGAAATGTGTCTCGAAAGAGACACATTCTATATTGAAATTATGTGTCTCGAAATCATTATTGTGTGTCTCGAAAGGAGTCCTTTGTAGAAAGGACTTCCTTTGTGTCAATAAAGGACCACTTTGTGTCTCTAAAGGTCCACTTTGTGTCTACACATGTTTAAATTGTGTCTAGAAAAGGTTTCTTTGTGTCTCGAAAGGACCACTTTTTGTCTAAAAAGGTTCTCTTTGTGTCTCGAAAGCTTCACTTTGTGTCTAGAAATGTTTAAATTGTGTTTAGAAAGGTTCTCTTTGTGTCTCGAAAGGTTCACTTTGTGTCTAGAAATGTTTAAATTGTGTCTCCAAATGTTTACTTTGTATCTAGAAATGTCTACTGTGTGTCTTGAAAGGTTTATTTTGTGTCTCGAAAGGTTTAAATTGTGTCTCGAAATGTTTACTTGTGTCTTGAAATGTTTAAATTGTGTCTCGAAATATTTACTTTGTGACTAGAAATGTTTTAACTAATTTAGAAACTATAGAGATACGGATCCCACCGACCACCCCTTTCAGTTCCGACACAATCCCACTGTGCCCACCGGGAGCATGCTTTGCGCAAACGCTATGTTTTCGATTGTTACACAGACTGTGGACCAGCTACGGCGCCACGAGGCACTAGAGCGTTTTGAAAGGGGGTCTTTCGGATACATGGTGGATCTTCTCCTTTATCGTGGAGGGTACTATTCCAAGGCCACCCTGCAAATGTTGAGATGAGAGGTCACTCTGGAGGATGCCAGGCCCAACGAGATGTGGTTCTTCATTGGAGGCCGGTTACACCGACAGGGCTTCCAGGAGTACTCTCTTCTCACAGGTCTACGTTATAAGATAGTAGACCGAGGTATTATTGAGAGGCAACCGAGGACGGATGGAGCCATGGGTCAATTGATTAGGATGAATCGGTTCCTCCACGAGTTGTCTTGCGAAGGTGGCAGGTCATGGTCGTGGGATAGTTGTCTGTCGATGATGCCCTCAGACTAGCATAGAGCATCATTGTAGGTCACTGGATATTGACTCGAGAGTAGACTGCAGACATCCCTTTTTATGTATGGAGGTTGTTGGACGATTTGGAGGTTGTAGAGTCGTTCCCATGGGAAACCATCGGGTGTAGCCACACGGTACACTCCTATCGACAGACCATCTAGGAGGACACCCCAAGAGATACTTGTATGCCAACTGTTGGCTGTTATTAGTATGTTTTCATATTATTAATTACATTGGTTTATCAAAGGTGTTTTTTAGACTCTCTAAATAATTATTTGAAATTTTTTTATTCTTATCTTTAATTAGTGGTGGGTGTACGAATACTTCCCATGCCTACGTCCTCAGTTGTGTAAGGACGCTCAGGCTTTGGCTAGACGTGCTTCCTCCCACGATAGGCCACGATGCCCGAGGTGCGTTGCCCTTCGACATCCCTGACTTAGGAGCTTAGTCAAGTGGCCCCAACTACTTGACCAGGTATGTGAATGCCTTATCAATGTTCACTTTCATTTATAAATTAGTTATTATCACTAAATAAAACTGTCAATCACATGCCCGTGTTAACTCCCTATATATGGAGGCTGATCAGAAGGAGCGGCAGCAACCGTACTAGGCCGATTTCAGCCGCATTCCACATATTACAGCGATATGTAATTATCTACCCAGCTCATTCTGAGAGGCATGCGGACAAGGATCGCTGACTTCGCCATTTGATTAGGTAAGACTAATCTCTACTTCCAAAATTTAAGTTAATTTTGTATAAAGTTAAATATGAAGATCGATGATACTTTACTTTTATTTTATTTTAGATCCCACGTCCTGATCAAGATTCGGTTGAGGAGAGGATTGATCGAGATCGTTCAATCAGTCCGACGAGATCTGGTAGCGAGGCTGCACGGTTGAGTGCTTCGATAGAGGATCAGGGGACCAGACATCCCTCTCCCATCCCCTCTCCATATGAGGGGAGCCGACGTCAGGTATGTACCTCTTCCTAATTAAATGAACCTCACTCCCGGAAACCATTACAGATTGATTCTAACTAGGTTTCATAATTACAGTCTACCCCGGTGACCGATCTACCCATGGCCAGGGTCGAGGTCCTATTGCGGTAGCTTGAAGATTAGTTACTCAAGGGGCTCACTCAAATCGAGATGAACCAAGCTGAGGTTCTAGAGTGGCTCATGCATATCAAGGCTCGATGTGCTAGAGAGGGATGACCAACCCCTGCATTCCATCTATACCTTATTCCGACTGATGGCCACCCCCCGCCTGACATCTCTCATAGTCTCCGACGACACCACCCAGGTAAATATAGTATTGAAATCTCGTATTAATTCAGTCACTGTTCTTTATCTAATTTTTTATTTAAAAATGGTTCATCTATTTTTTACATAATAGGTCAATGCACCTGTCAATCGGGTAGAGGATCCAGGCGTTCCTCTTGCTCCTCCGGCCACTTCGGCTCCAGCCCTAGCCACAGCCCCAGCTCTAGCTCTGGCTCTGGCTCCGGCTCCGGCTCTCGCTCCCGTTCCCTCTCCCGCATCTCCCATAGTCCCAGTCGCTACTATCCAAGTAAAATTTAGGTCGCTGGATCGTAAATTTTAGTCTCTGTTACTCGTTCATTTTTTTATTAAGTAATTCTATTGTAATTTTCGTATTGAGTAATTCATTTTAGTAGGAGTTTGGTCGTACACATTAGGCCAAGGTCCCGTCAGCAGGTGTACGGTCACCTTACATTGACCCAACCCATCACATCGAGTCGTCAAGGCTAAAGAAGAAGCCGAGGAAGAAAAAGGCGAGGATGACTCGAGTGGATGAGGTGTGGAGCGAGATTTTCCCTACCCTAGATCAGGCATGGTTGGATGCCTTTTGCAGCTCCGGAGGTTCGGAGAGGTAATTCAGTTTCTTTTCATGATTAATTTGCATGTCATAACTTTTTCGGTTTATTGTTTTGACCCAAATTTTTGTGATAGGCGCACGATTAAGGGGACCTTATCATTTGTCTGGGCTGACCTCACAAAGGTCAGGTAGATAACGGAGAACATTGAGGATGACCAAATTGATGGGTTCATGGTGGGGTTGCGGAGATCGACAACGGAGGCCCCATCACTTTACCCTAGCCGGTTCTGCTTCACACTCGCCAGGATATACTTATACGTATATAGTTAAAAAATTATATTGATCTCTATTTCATTTACTCTAGTTACAACTTCGATTTTTAACTAACTCCAATTACATAGCATTCTTCGAGATGCGTGGGAGCAGACTAATGCATCTGGAGCTAAATCGGGGTCCCACGTCCTCAAAGACTATGTCACTAGATGGGTCGGGGAGAGGTAGCATGGTGGGAAGCAGCAGAGGTATTTAACTTCATTTTCTACAGAACTCTTGGTTTCAATTATGATTTTTTCAGTAGTAATTGATTTAATATTTGTATTGTGTATATATAGATATTGATGCCCTGTTGCCACTATGAGCACTGGGTGTTACTTCGGGTCGATCATCACGGGTCTCGAATCATGTTGTATGATCTGAACCCATCTGCCGAGGCAAAGGCCTCTCGATTTGACTTGATGGAGCCGGTCAGCTGGATGTTTCCACGATTACTACAACACATCGGATTTTATGAGAGGATGGGTAGGCCCCTAATCGAGACATTCACTACAGCTTTGCTTGACCCACTTGATAGCTCGAAGCACTCCATTATTATTCAGTCAGCTACGGTGCTTATGTGTGCTATTATATGTCACAACTGATGAGGGTGCATGTTAAGGAGATGCCCCACATGTCTTCTATGGAAAATGTGGCACAGTTTATTATTGATGAGATGGCCTGGCTCCTGCTGCGATGTAGCAGATAGGAGAAAACTTTGCACTTTTTTTTTATTTTATAGTGTACATAATATAGTAAGGATAAATGTATATTATTTCAATGTAAATAATAAATGTGTGTGTATATATATACATATATATATATATTTATATATATACATAAAATTTTATATTGTAAGTAATACAATGCAGTCCTAATATAACAAATTCACTGTTTGTTAAAATAGTAACATTCAATGTTTGTTAGTTTTAGGGTTTAGGGTTTAGTTATAACCACTTGTGTCACTGAAAAGTTAAATGACAAATTCACTGTTTGTTAAAATAATAACATTTACATGCTATGAACCGTGTCAACATTGATATTGCTGACATAAAATTCCACACCCTCCACAGAGATGTTGACCTCAACATTAACAAAATTTGCCAAAGCTTCATGATTTAAGCCAGTTGATGATGGATCATTTCCTTTTGAATGTGGGGCTTCAATGTCATGCGCATTTGGACAGGTGGCACGATTATGTCCTTTTCTCTTGCATATTTTGCACTTTTTTCTTTGACGGTATTGTTCGTTTTGAGAGAGGAAGCGGGCCTCTTGTGGTCTTCCAACAGAACTTCTGCGAGTAGGAGGATTCACAACCACGACATCTATACTTGCAAATGAATGCAAAGACGAACACAATGGCATATGGTGGATCGAAGGTGCATATGTCATCCTCAGTTTTTCCGTCTCAAGTGAATGACCACGACATAGGGTGTAATAATAAGCCCCATTTTCCCTATAAAAGAATTAAGGTAAATGAGTTGTGAAAATATTTAATTACATACTTATAGAATTAAACCAAAAAAAAAAAAAAAAACCAATGTCTCTTAAAAAAGGCCATTCTATCTCAAGTTCGAACCGACTTTAAAAACTGACTTTAACCGAACTCGAACCGAAACCAACCCAATGCTTGTTCTTACTGCTTGTTCCATTGTCTTTTGTGCTAGCTTTCAAAACGCTCTTGCAATAGTTACACTGAGCCTTTTCTTCCTGTTTGTCATCAACTAATGGGGTGAAATGAGTTCAAGCAACTGACCATCTCTTGGGATCTTTTTTTTCTACCTTTATATTATTTGTACTGGTACTTGGTGGAAGTGGAGGGCGTGTTCAGCTCGGAGTTGCATCAGAACTTGGACTTTGAGATTGAATTGTAGATGGAGTATACGAACCAACATCTGATGTCCATCTTGCCAATTCGATTTCGTTCGAAGCCATTTATTTTGCTTAACCCAAATTCCTAATGAAAAAATTACAAAAACTTGAATTAGAACAAATTAGAACATAAAAATCATGCACTTTTCTTTAAATCAACAATGATAATAGTTGAGGTCTACCGCTCTGCAGTTCATAAATTAATGAATTAGAAATACAAAATTAATGATTGATGACAAGTTTGGATTTGATATCATGTTTTGTATATTTTTCTGGTATACACTTTTACTGTGCATGAAAATTTCAAGGGAGTAATTTGTTTCTGATCTTTTTGGCAATCATTGAGTGGATCATAATCTTCCATTAATCTTCATTATGGTTTCACGTGGAATTTGTTATTTTGTAGGCTACAATATTCTTTTTAGTTGCAAAAATTATGGAGAGTAGTTTGGAGTCTTGATATCAAACGTCTATGAAGTTGTTGAGAAACCTGGACCCAATCTTTGGGCTCTTTCTGTTGGCATTTTACAGGTAAAAGTAAACTGTTGATTCTTTCCTTTTAATTTTTTTCTTCTTTATTAATCCTATAATATATCTGTATATCAAATTAAAATAACTTTTTATGTCTAGAAATTTAATTTTTCAGTTTAAGAATAATGTTAATAATTAATCATTGATAAAATTTTGGCTTTTTACATTTTGGTTTTATTCGGTTGCTATTAACAACAGAATGGCTACAAATGTATGCAGTTTCCGGCAACAATTGACAAACACTTAAAAGTGAATTTGTATCATTTGGTAGATCAAGATCAAAGTTATGTCCCAAACCCAGAGGCAAAAAGTATTTACCACCTGTAGAAGGAAACAAAGGAGAAATGTAATAATTTGCAGATTACAAATTACAGTTACAGAATTTCTTCATGCAGGCAGCAGTTCTGACTATGTATACAGATTACAGAAGAATATATCATATATGCATCTACTAATTGAACGAGCCAAAAAATCATTATCTTCTAATTTTCTCTGTTTCTCTTTTTATTTTCTCCCATTTTTCCTATTCTTTAAATTTTACCTTTTCTTTTCCTATTTATCAGATATTGACATTGCCAATCAACAATTTCAACACAACAATAAACACTATCAATGCCAATCATTACCACATTAACTACCTCATTCCATGAATCCATAATTATAACACATGAGAAAAGCTTCAAAAGGAATCTTTAGATGACTGAATCAAACTCATGGCACCGACATTCGATATTTCAAAAATTACAAAGAGGATGCTCACCCCTAGAAAATTTGCAGAAACCCTATGCCAATGTGCTGCTCAATTTTGACTTCACCGAAGGAAGTAGGAACACTACTGAAGATGGTGCTTGGTTGATTTTGTGCCGATTTCACACAGCCCGTTCTGAGATTCCGCCAATGGTTGAGATTCTTCTCTCAGCTATCCATTTGAGCTATATTCTCAGAGCTTGCAAGTTGCGATGAGGATTCTCGCTAAGGTGAGGATTCTCGGTCTGTAGGGTGAGGATTGTTGTTCAGTTGTTCGGTCGGCAGAGATTAACATTCAACAGAGAAGAGAAAACAAAGCTTAGGTTTTAGAACTTGAACTTGTCTTCGGTCGCGAAGGAAAAAATAATGTAATAGAATTGTAAAAAACCGTCGGTTTTTTTTCATTCATATAACCCAACCGAACCCAACCTAAGTATAATTTGGTTCGGTTTCAAATTGAACCATTAATCGAAAAACCCAACCCATCTCAAACCATTTAAGGTCGGTTAACCGACCCGCTGCTCACCCCCAGTACACACACCTTTCAAGTGTGTTTCATCTATGATAATTACGGGTCTCATGTATTTGAAACCCTCAATCGAAGGACCAAGTGCACAGAATGAGCTCAGAAACTGGTCATCTCGCATATGTATATCGGTCACCGTCCCCGGTATTACATGCTCTAACATATCAAGGTATGACGGTAGCTGTCTGTATGAATTTTTTGGAGTTCCATAGGCTATATCTTTTGCACACTGTAAAGATCACCAAGCCTTGGTGTATCCAAACTTCACACCATGATTCTCCTACATGTCCTGAATCACATTTTTAAGGGTGTGATTTGCATCGGTGAGTTTATCAACGTACATACGACCAATCATCACAGAACTTACACTCCTGTTTTAGCTTTGCTATAGAGTTTAGATACAAGTGCGAGTTGAGACAAACTTGTGAATAACCCAAATTTGACATTCAGCTCTACAATTTGCATGTATCATGAAAGTACAATCTTTTTGGTTCTTACATCATGCCTCAAATCTTCCCTTATCCGAACGTACCACATGATATGGAAATCGATTATTGAGTGAATATTCACCGACTGCCGCTGCCAATTCATCCTTGTTGTTAAAGACTGCATCATTTCCAATACAACCCACTAGTGGAACAATATTGTCTTCTGAAAATTGCATTTGTTCATCATCATTCCAAACCATGTTTGCAAAGTGAGTAGAAGGCTCCGATATAAATTACTCAAATGGAATCACGTGTCTCATCCCATTGTGGATGTTGGCATCATCATCATCATCAACAATGCTGCGAATATATCATTCATCGCATTCATAATTATCATGTATGCGAATATATCTAGATGTCCTTGCTTCATCATTTGGAAATGAAAATCCCTCCCTTGCAAGGTCATTTGGGCCAAATGGACAATTGCAGCCAATATCACCACCGATGCCACCCTCGTCATAGGGTCACTGAATTTTGTTCACGACCACAATTTTAGGATCCCTTTCCCCCTTCAAATACTTGATGCCATTCATGTCTTTAATCTCTATTTATTTCATACTTCCATCAAAAAATTTAGAAGCAATTGACATTTGTATGTCAAATTGCTTTAAGTCAATCTTTATGCAATCTGTCATAGTTTTCCTAATCTTCATAGTTCACATCGGATGGTATGACAAGTGGACGCACCCTTCCATTTAGAGAACCCTCCTAATATTTGGCATTGTAGCTACTGCTTCCCTCCGTTTTTTGAACCCCGCCTGACACAAATTCCATAAAAACTCATGAACAGATGCAATGGGCAACTTCCGAGCCTTCTTGATTGCATGGTAGAAAGACTCCATGATATTGCTCATCATTTAGTTGTAGCGATTCTTTGGACAACATGCACGTGACCAACTTGGGCATCCTACCTTGACATCCGACCAATGATGAACACCGGGGTGTATCCCTTTCAGGTCTTTGAAGTACAAGTCATATGTTCACTTGTTATAGGCATATGCTGCATTTTTAAAAAGGAGTGCAGCCATAGGATTTTTGCACTTTGTCGTTATGTTTTCCTTCAGATGTCGATAGCAAAATGCATGAGAAACTTTGGGATATACTCTCTTCACTGTATGCAGTATGCCTTTGTGTCGATCAGATATAATAACCAAATCATCCCGCAATCCATATGTATTCCAAAATTTTTTCAAGAACCACTCCCATGAATCATTACCTTCCTCCTCTCCAAACCCAAAAGCAAGGGGAAAAGTTTGCCCGTTTCCATCTGCACACATTGCTACATAAATTTTGCCCACACACACACTCCCGTTAATTGTGTTGCATCTATGATAATTACGGGTCTCATGTACATGATACTCTCAATCGAAGGATCAAGTACACAAATGAGCTAAAAAACTGGTCATCTCAAATATGTATACTACTGGTCACCGTCCCCAACATTACACGCTCCAACATGTCGAGGTATGACGGTAGTTGTCTGTATGAGTTTTCTAGAGTTTTATAGGCTATATCTTTTGCACGTTGAAAAGATCGCAAGTCTTGATGTATCCAAACTTCATAGCATAATTCTCCCGCATGTCCTTAATCACATTTTTAGGGCTGTGATTTGCATCGGCAAGTTTACCAGCGTACATACGACCAATCGTTGCTGAATTTACACTTCTGTTTTGGCTTTGCTGTAGAGTTTGGATACAAGTGTGAATTGAGACAAACTTGTGAATAACCCAAATTTGGCATCTAGCTCTACAATTTGCATGTATCATTGAAATCGATTATTGAGTGAATATTCACCGACTGCCGCTGCCAATTCATCCTTATTCTTAAAGACTGCATCCTTTCTAATACAATCCACTAGTGGAACAGTATTGTCTTCTGAAAATTGCATCTTTTCGTCGTCATTCTAGACCATGTTTGCAAAGTGAGTAGAAGACTCTGATATAAATTGCTCAAATGGAATCATGTGTCTCATCCCATCGTGGATGTTGGCATCATCATCATCAACAACAATGCTGCAAATATATTTTTCATCCCATTCATAATTATCATGTATGCAAATATATTCAGATGTCCCCGCTTCATCATTTGGAAATGTAAATTCCTTTTTTGCATGATCATTTGGACCAGATGGACAATTTTAACCAATATCACTATCGATGCCACCCTCGTTGTATGTTCACTGAATTTTGTTCACGACCACAACTTTAAGATCTCCTTCCCCCTTCAAATATCTGATGTCGTTCATATCTTCAATCTCTATTAATTTTATACTTCCATTACAAAATTTTGAGGCAATTGACATTTATATGTCAGATTGCTTTAAATCAAGCTTTATGCAGTCTGTCATAATTTTCCTAAAATCTTCATAGTTCACATCGGATGGTTTGACTGGTGGACACATCCTTCCACTTAGAGACCTCTCGTGAACAGCAATCCTCATGTAATCCATTTCTACACTGTGTCTCAAAATCCCCTTTATGTGTCTCGAAATTACCTCAGTATGTCTCGAAATCCCCTTTGTATATCTCAAAAGTCCTGATGTGTGTCTGGAAAGCCCCTGTCTTGAAATCCAACATTTGTATCTCGAAAGTCCCCTCTCTTGTCTCGAAAGCTTCCCCTCCTGTCTGGAAAGCCCTTGTCTCGTGTGTCGAAATCACTTAAATAGGTCTTGAAATATACCTGTCTCGTGTCTCAAAAGCCCCATTTCAGAGATCGAAATCTTCTCACTTCGACGGAAATCTCTACAATCCCACCTTCCTTCCTTCCTTCCTCCTCCCTGATAAACAACACAGAACAAACAAACTCAGGCTTCCAAACACCAAAGAAAAGAAATAACAAAGAAACAAATCGAACAATGTACCTTCGAACACCCCCTGCTTTTGTCTTCTTGATTTCGAAAAACAAAAATCAACAACTGAACACAATAAAAAGTTGGTTTTTTTTCTTTCTCTCCTATGAGGGAATGGTTCTTCGAGCAATTTTCTTAGCTATGGTTCAAAACTTCTGATCAAATGAATGATGTTAGTTGTGGTTTCTTCAATTCATTTTATAGATTGTTGGGTTCGGTTGTGTGTGTTAGATGCATAGGGTTAAGATAGTAAATGCATGTTAAAAGAGAATAAATGTTAAGTTTTTTTTTAAAATTAAATTAAAAGTCAAAATGGATATAGAATAAAAAGTTAGTTTTAGATATGAGTAATTATGAAATGTAATGAAGATTTGGGTAAATAAGAAATAACTATTTCAATTTAGATAAAAATGAAAATGAACACTTTAATTTGTCCTTAAACAAATCATGGGGATGTAGCTCTGATGGTAGAGCATTTGCTTAGCATTGCGGGAGGTTTGGGGATTCATACCCCGCACCTCCAATTTTGATTGATATCAATTTTTAATCAGATTTTCTTATATGTTATTCATTCGATAGTTTTATTTTCTTATGTTAGAAGTATAAATATTATTTTTGAATGTAGCTCAATCGGTAGAGTGCTAGCTTAGCATGCGAAAGGTACTAAGATTGATACCTTACGTCTCAAATTTTGATTGATATAAATGTTTAGCAACATCACATAGCATGCGAGAGGATCCATATCCGGCATCTCCAATTTTGAGCATGTGAGATTTACGGTGATCGATACCATGCATCTCCAGCTTTGATTTATATCCATTTTTAATTAAATTTTTTTCCCTATTAATTTTAAGAATTGATAGCACATTATAATTTGAGATTATTTTATGTGAGAAAAAAAAATTCCACTATTTCATTTAATTTTATTACCTTATGAATGTAAATATTATTGGAGATATAATTTAAATGGTGGAGCGTTCGCTTAGCATTGAGAGGTATCGGGATCGATACCGTGCACTTTCAATTTTATTTAATATCAATTTTTAATCAGATTTTCTTATATTTAAGTAATATTCTTTACGCAATACTATTAAAAAATTATACATTTCATTACATTAAAAATGTTAATATTATTGAGGATGTAGCTCAGATGGTAGAGCGCTCGCTTAGGATCGATACCCCGCATCTTCAGTTATGATATCTTATTCATTCGAAAATTTTAACCTAAAATTGATAGCACATTATAATTCAAGATTATTTGACATGAGAAATAAAAAAGTCCTACAATTTCATTTTATTATGTTAGTTATTTTTACTCTAATTTACTTAATTATTTGTTTCTTTCTCACATTAAAATAAAAGGTTTCCTTTTTCGTCTCGAAACAAATGGATTAATTTTTTTTCCCAAAAAAATAGTCTTTTATGAATAAATTAATGGGATATAATTTATTAGTAAAAATTTAAATTTGAAACTTATTTATTTTAACGTTCCAAAATAGAAATAAGACATGTAAAGAATATTTATTTACATATATTTAAGTGTGGATTTGTTAAGGTGCGCTCCGAAGCACGCCTTAATGCGCGTTTCAACTGTTATCGTAACGAAATTTTTGTTTCGCTTGGCTGACTACGTGAGCACTGTAACAAAAATTTCGTTATGATAATGGTTGGAGTGCGTTGTAGCAAAACCGTATTTAAGTGAGCAGCAAGAGGTATCAGTTATGGGAAAGTACCATACCACCACCGCCAGTCTAACTAAGCAGAAATGAAGAATTGGATTCGTTGCTCAGTGGTGTTTTTTTCAACTTTCAAGGCCTGACAGTCCCCATTGAAAGAGACTCGAGAAGGAAAAGAATACCAATCTTTTCTGGGTAGTGGGACGACTCCTTACATCTATATTTATTTATATATAACTTCATTCCTTCCAAATTGAATGTTCTAGTTTAACTTACATTCATTTTAAATTTGACTTAATTCAATAATACATTGTCTATTATCAATTTTCCTAATGAAATTTTTATAAGTTTAGTAAATAAAACATATAAATCTAAATAATTTAAAATAGGATATGAAACATTCATTTAGGATGAAAGGAATAATATATATTATCACATCATGTCAAAGAATAGAAGGATCTTATTTGCCGCTACTGCTAGCTTTTGTCCTTTCCTGTGGGAGATCTAATCATTATACCAAACCAAAAGCATCAAAGCTAAAACGGATCCCATCAATATTTTTCATTTTTCATTTTAAATTAATATTTCATTTTTTATTTTAAATTATCCGTAATTGAATATATCATTTTTTAATTCAGTTAATTTTTATAAACAAATATGATGTCCCAATGTTAAAATTAAATAAATTAAATTTTTTTTTTTATAAAATATTTACCTATCAAATTGAGACATAAAGTGAATAATTAATCATTATTTCAATTTGGCCAATGTCTTATCACCAACCCCCGGCAGATGCCCAAAGCTCCACCATTGTTTTCTTTTCTCCACGAAAAGACCAACAAAGACACGTTCCGTTGAAGCCCCAAGGTTTCTAGAGAGAATAGAGATTGATGATAAAATACTCTACTCTTCCAGATCTCCTTCTTTCTTTATCCCATAAAATATGATCCAATTGTTTCTGAAACTTTCCTTTCCAAAAAGTAATTACTCAGCCGTTCAAAATAAATATCTCATTTCCTGGATTTGATTTAAATTTTAAAAAGGAAAAATTGATACTCTTCACGTCTCAAAATATAAGTCGTTTTAATCTCTTTTGTTTATCTCGCAATATAAATAATTTTCCAATTAACAATGCATACTTATTATATTTTTTCCTATTTTACCCTCCATTTAATATCATGTTTCATTAATTATAAAGAAATACAATTCTAGTTATAAATATGAAAGATAAACGATATTTTAGATATAACAAACATATATTTATTATTTTTTAATTCATAATCTATGTAAAACGATGATTAACTCTTTTTTTATAGTATTACAATGCTATATTTATGTTGACATTTACTACTCATGAAAAGTTCAATAATTTTCTTCCTGCTATCTTCTTTATTTTCATTTAAAATTTATTGGGGGAAAAAACAGAACAATTCACTCCCTCTATTACACATTATCTATGGATAATCAATATTTTCCTTCTTTTGAACTTTTCCCCAGTTAAAACAAAACTTTTAACAATTTGTTTTTATTTTCTTTTCACTATTTTTCTCTTCCTTTTTTATTATTGGGGAAAAAAAAAATGAGACAATTCAATGTAGTTTTTTAAACAGAGTAAAATGAGCATTGATTATTTGAGGGTTAAAATTAAAACTTCATCTATTTTTTGGTATCAAATGATGCGAAAGACAATTAAGATGGAATGCGTAAGGTGACATTTATTTTGGAATAAAGGAATTACTTCCTTTCCTCCAATCAAGTTTTAAATTTTTAGGATATAAAATAACTGATCAAAGATGTACCCATTATTTGGTTGACACAAATTTAAACCTTTTTAGCCGCAAACTTATGCATTGAATTTTTGATAAAATTCAAACACGACAGGGCACTCTTAAACTTAATAAAATATTAAATTAACCGTATATAAGTAAAATTATTAAATTGACTAAATTAGGTTAAAAAAGAAGAACTGAACTATATCTATCAAAGATGGAGAGAGAATATTCCTTCTCTTCCTAATAAAAAATTTAAATATGATTCATATTCCTATTATTCCACTGGATGTCATGAAACAGGAACCAAGGGATTAGGTTTTGCTATTGTCAAGCTTCTGTTAAACAAAATACCTGGTTCCATATTCTGGAAAAGAACCCCTTTTATAGTAATTTATTGGGCTGCTTGAATTTAAGCTGATCATAAACCACTTAATATGACATGCAACTAACCACTCATCATTCCTTAACAATCATCTCCAGTCCTGCTTCCACCCACCCACCCTCCCCCCTAAACAATAAACAAAAACCATAAAATCAAAAGAAAGATAAGCAAGGACAGTTAAAAGCAACCACTGAGAAGGGATTGAAATATTCAAGGATATACCCCAATGACATCACTCTTTTCTGAAGAAATATTAGTGTCTACTTTGGCTCATCAAATACCACAAGGTTCATCTTTGTAAGAAAACAACTGGTAGAAAATAACAGGATTAAAAAAATATCTCTACAGATTATGATGTTTACCAAACTTGCGATAATAATATCAAATGACTATGTAGGAAACATATCACACCATCCTTTTCAACAGACTGGACTATCACATAAGCACTGAGCAAAAAAGAGAGTAATATTTGTCAAGTAGAGATAGATGTAAGTATCACTTTGTTAGTAAAGGCCACAATTGCAGCACCTCTGCGAAGAAAGAGCTCTTAAGGATGACGAATGCCCATCAGAATTCATTAGAAAAACAAATCACACGTCTAAAACCCTGTCACCACAAAAGAGAAAACCCTATTAACTACTCGCGGGGAAATGCAGGACCAAATTTAATTCCTGAAATCCCATAATGAGATCCCTGTCAATCTCTGAACAAACCAGCAGCAGGTCTTGGTTTGAAGTAATGAAACAAGAGTAAGGCTAAGTACTGACATGAAACTTGTTTCCTTTCCTTGTTTTCAAGTGATATAATCTTATTGCAGAACCTGATTGTGTATTTGTATATATGGTCAGCATAATCTACAATTGCAGAATCTGTAAGAGGGGAAAAAAACCAAGAAAAGCAAGTAAAAAAAGAAAGAAAATAAAGTATGATCCATAAGAAGATCTGAGAGTCCGGATTTAAGAACAGAAATATATTATCCACCAAACATCCAGTTCATATACATCAATTCTACAGGGGAAAAAAAACTCAAAAGCATTTTTACTTACCACCACATTTTACAAATTACAACAGCTATTGAGACATTTAAGAAGGGCATCGGAGACATAAAAAAGGCTTCAATTGTTATTACATTAACACCTTATAGTGAAGATTAAGCTTAAGCTATTTGAGAGGAGTGTAATCTATGATCAACTTGCCCACTCACATTTGAGATGAAACACTAGTTTATACTAACAGACCTAATATGTCCACACTTCATACTTTGTGATTTTAATTAGTAGATGATTTGGGATTTGATCATAGGAACTCCCAATCCGGTCAAATTAGCAAATCATCTAAAACCCCATTACAAAGGAGTGTAATTTATTCACTTAAGAATTGCTTTGCAAGAATCCTACTTTAGCAGCAAAACAAACCAACAAAATATCATCCATTACTTTGAACTCTTCGCTTTCTTCTCAGCAGCTGCAGATTTTGCCAATGCACTGGGCTTCAAAACACTTTTTGGATTGAATCCCTTTCTAATCTTAAAAACAGCCCATGCAGTCCCTATGGCGTGCCCTGCAGCATCAAGTCCCTCACTTGTTGCCTTAGCTGCTTCTTCACCATACCTACACAAGAATAAGCAAAATCCTATAGTCTGTCACTCCACCTAGTTATGTAAACCTCTGGAAGATATTTGCCAAGATGAAGCACGGTAGTAAAATATGTAGCTTACAACCATCCATTTCAGAAAAATGGGGATATACGAGCATAATTTACATTTCTGCATTATCATCTAGTACTTTACTTTTTCTTTTGACTTAATTCTAGGAATTTATCTTTAAGAAACCAGGGGAGTTGGATATAATCTTCCAAACAAGCTCAAAATTTTGAAGTTCACATTCACCTGTGTGAGACAAGTCCAGTTGTCACAGTGGACGAGGTCGACATTACATTTTTGCCAGCTACCTCGAAAGCATCACAAACTTTGCCTGTCATAAAAATTTACTCAAACCAATCCTCAAAGAAAAAAAACAGCACAAATGTCTACAATTAGAAAATTTGAACAAGGATGTAAATACAAAGTCACATGCACACAATATAAACGTAATTTAAATGTTCAATGTACTCTGGCAAGAAACAAGTCGCTTTTGCATTGGCATGCAGAAGGTTTATTACATGCTTGAGCACAAAATTGGGCAAGAAAACCTATTTTTCTTTCCTTTTCAAGTGAACTGAGAGTTAAAATAAGTTTCACAAGCATTCTAATTTCTCCAACTAAAAAATTAGTATACAGAGTTAATGGCCAACCATTAACAGTCCAGGTATTGAAAAGACACATTTCCCCTTCCCCATTTCATATTACCAAAAACCATTCAACTAATAATAAGAGCATGAATGTTGTTTGATTATGCAGGTTCCAGCATTTCATCTCAAGAGCAAAATGTACCATTCACTCATTTTTAGAACGAAGAATGAAAAAATAAGGAATATTAAACAGAAAAGGTGTGTTTTATCCACTTATATTCCATAATAGTGTTACTCTAATTAGGAGGCTTGTGCCGCCCATCCACCAACAATGAATGAAAATCAGCAAAGACAAGATAAGGATCATTGACATACTAAATCCATCCAGAGAAGCAAGAACCAATTCCCCTGGCAAGAGATTAAAGAATTTCTTCCCAACTTTGGAGTTTGCAACAGAGCCAGTAAAGAAACCTGAAACTTTTATCACTCCTGAAAGAACCCCAGTTGCCACCTTCTCTGTCATCCTGGTCACCCTCTTAACCCTTCAGAAAGATAGAGCCTATTAGAATTTAGCAGTTGGGGCCAATGGAAAACCATGTTCTTTGAAACATAACTGCACAAATGCAAGTTGGGCAAAATTGTATTCTTGGTTTCTCTCATTAGTTCCTCCTGGGGAAGATTCCTGTATTTTGAAGGTTGTGCTGCAATAACTAAATACCTGTGCATTTTATTAAAAAAATTAACACAATTCAAACGATTGCAATGAATTTGCCTTATTCTAGCTCTTTTAATCTTTCTTAAAATCTGCATAATTTTACTTACAACAAATTAAGTGCCAAAAGTACTATAGAAAGTTGATGAATTCCATATAGTATAATTTATTTTCCCCTAAATCTGGTTTGCTATTCTCATTTCCTAACAGTAAAACAGAACTCCAAATGCATCCTCTCACAAATGTGTGCCAAGACATTTGCGAACAGCCAAATGAGACACGCCTATCAGTCAAAGCCAAATGGAGAAACAAAAACCATGCTAATGTCAAAAGACAAAACAAATTCAAATGCCAATATGAAAAGCAAAGACAAAACCTTTTTATCCTGTTCAAGGTCTCAGGATCAATCTCAGCTTTAGTTCCCGTTGTCATCCTTTTCTTAAGTAACTCGTTCCCCCATTTCAACCTATCCACAGTAACATCTCCACACCACAGAATCCCCTTTATTAACTGCCCTGATCCCATGGCTACTAGCCTTGCCGCTGTACCACTGTACTCCTCCACATTGGGGGCAAGTGTAGTCCAATAGGCAGCACACCGCTCCTCTATAATCTCCCTCTTCTTCTCCACCTCCAAATCTGCTGGGGACACCTGACTGGCCACCCCTCCACCCAATGCCTCTGCCTCTTTGCCAACTCTGTGAACTTGAAAGCTACTGTAAGTTCCTAAAATTTTATCCAACTCCTCCAGTAAACCTTCCTGGCCCTTTGATGCTATTGTCAAACCGTAATTCAATACATCCATCGAATCATTCTTAGACCTCTTCTTCCCTTTTTTCTTTTTCTTCTTTGATTTTTCATCTTCGTCGCTGCTGGAATGCGAATCCGACTCTTCAATAGTACGGAAGGCGAAGAAATAATGCGACTGGTCGAGTTTGACCGCTGCCAAATCATTTGTCAAAGGCCATTGTGTCTCATTGCCAACTCGAGCAAAGACAGCGACGGTGCTTTCACCTTGACATAGACGAATAATCAGCAAATCCCCTGTGGCAAGCTCAACGGAGTATTGTTTATCGATCAAGTGGAGGATGGCTCCCGGAAGAGTAAGAAGAATTTCTTCGGTGGACTCCGGAGGCGCAGAAGGGGAATCGGGATGGTTTTCCGGGAAGAGGTCCTCGACGAGGTCTCTCATGTCAAGGGTTGGGTACAGATTTGAACCAGAAGAGGAAGAATTGGGAAACGTAGTAGGTTCATCGATGATTTGGGGGTACATTTGAGATCGAGTGGGGTTAGGGTTTTCAGAAGCCATTGTTGGATTGCAGAGCTACGATTTTAATTTCGATTTGATGAAGAAGAGGGCATCTATTTTAAAAAAAAATAATAAATAAAATTTTGAGTTGTGTAATAAATAGAAAAGGGAATATGTGGAGCAAACCACCAAGTGCCACGTTCGCGGACCGTTTCAAGATTAACTGTCTCTGGAGATTCCCGCGCTTTTTGTATACTTAAATTAAAGGCTTTTCAATCTATATCATCCTACGATTTCACAGGGTTTTTTTTTGTTATTTTATATATATATATTTGACCCCTTATAATCCTTTAGTATATTATGGATAACCATTTTCTAATAGAAAACTCTTCAGAATAGAAGTCATGTTATTAGAGTCAAAATTATCAATATTATAATTGTTGCACAAAATCTAATCAATCAAGGGTTGTGAATGAATTTGGATTGTCCGGTTAATTAATTTATTTGATTTTGTTAACCAAAATGCAACTAAAATTCTTTTCTTTTCTTTTTTTGAAAAAAATGTGGTTGGATTTTGAGCCACCATGATGGGATTGACAATTTTAGCCCTAAAAAATTTTCCGATATTGGTTTAACATGACTAATTATGATGAGTGTTTTGCCAAAAAATAGTAGTTGTGACCAAAACAACTGCTCATAATATGTTGAAGGAAACTAACGATTGTAAAAAAATATATTATTTTTTTAAAAAAAAAAAACCTTATAGGATCATATTATAGTTTGACCTAAACATGCGGCAGTAAATGGGCTAAAAGGCCTAAATTAAATCCAACTTCTTGAGGATGAAAGAGTAAATAAATGTTCATGTTGGTTGTATTCAAGAATTAGAGTAAATTCCATAAACTATTTTAGTTTTTTAAGTTTGGTCTATAATATTTTATTTTGTCTTCTTTGATTATCCACTAATTTCAACTTGGTAACATTGGTCTATATTGTTTTGTTTTGTCTTTTTTGGTTGTCAAACTTTTTTGTTTTGGCACAATTGTCATTGTCATATAAAACTTGATTTTAGCATTATTTTTTTACGGGAATGAGAAGGATATTTTGGAAAGTTTTTTTTTCTTTTTTAGTCCAACCCACAAATGATAGTTTTTCATTTTTGGTCATCCATCTTATTTTTGCACATTGGTCATGAATGTTTCTTCTTTAATCTTTTTTTGCTCATCATCTTTTTATTTTTTATATTATTGGTCTTGAATGTAAATTCTTAAAAATAAAAATTTTTACTTCAGATTGAATTTGAACCTTGATCCTTTATTTTAAGTAAAAAGACTCTAACAAATCGAGCTAACAAAAACATTAACTCATTTTTACATTTGATAGTATATATTGTTTTTATGAAATCCACTTATATATTAAATATAATGGCACAATAAATAATTCACATAACAATTTTTTTTATTCATATTTCACAAACAAATTTTATATCATATATATGTGTGTGTATATATATATATATATATATATATATATATATATACGGTTTTGCTAAGGCGCGCTCCGGACAGTGCTCATGCAACCAACCAAGCGGAGCAAAAATTCAGTTACGGTAACGGTTGGAGGGCCCATTAAGGCACTCTCCGGAGCACACCTATGCAAATCCATATATATATATATATATATGTATATTCAGAATTAATAATGACATGTCTATAATTATGATAGATTTTTTATGTAAATGAACTTTAAATACTGATTATTTTATTTAATTAAACTAAAATTTTTATTTTTAATAATATGGATGATTAGTAGAGGGGTTAAGGTTAGAAATAAAATAAAATACATTATGGACTAAAAAAAAGTAAAATAACTTAAAATAATTAAACAAATAAAAAAAGAGAAAAAAATGGAGGACTAAGATATCAATCTCTCATATTATTATAATTGAAAATTTTAGTTTAATTTAATAAAATAATTAGGATATAAAGTTTATATATACAAAAATCTTTAAAAAACTATAGACATGTCATTGTTAATTGTGAATATAAATATAAATATATATATATATATATATATTTATACGGATTTGCTAAGGTACTATTTGGAGCGCGCCTTAATGAGCGCTCCAACCGTTACCGTAACGGAATTTTTGCTCCACTTGGTTGGCTGCATGAGCA
>JAOXNR010000001.1:17542204-17553025 GCA_028571225.1 Parsonsia alboflavescens | reverse complement strand
TAGGGACACACAAAGTCATTGTCTACAGGATTCGTGTGGATGATCTAGAGGCTCAACAATTGGGAAGCTGATTGAAATTGTTGATTTACGCGATACAGGTATTTATATATCTGAACCTATAGACATAGAAAATAGTTACAAATGTGATGAGTATGATACGATCGTTTTTCGTAAAATTATTTTGTTTCCGCTGCACGATTTCACGATTTCTAACAGTTATATACAGGAAAATTTCTAAAAAGGTAATTTGCCTTTTTATTGGCTTCAAGAAATTCAAAAATTGAAAAGAAAAATTTGATAAGATCTACATTCTCCCCCAGATACGTAGTATGAAATAGTATTCAACAAATTAATTGTAAAATCGAGTAAGTTAAGCTCATTTATCGAAACTTGTAGTCAACCTGGATCTTGGAGAGCTATTCGTAATTTTACTGTGAAGATGAACACTAGTTTCTCAGGGAATGAATGGATCTAAAAATTTTCATTTTTTTTTTTTAAAAAAGACGGAAATTGAAAAAGATGTGGCAAGACATCCTTTTCCTTATCTCATTTGAAGGCTGAAGTCGGAGATAGGAGCATGGTTTCTTACCAATCTTGACCTTTTCTCTCTTGCCTTTTCATCCAACCAGACCACCACCCTTTGTTTTGCATAAGCATAGTGACAAACAATGAAAGAAGGAAAATACACGACTCTCAATTGCTTTTGCATTAGAACAAATGGCAAAGATCTGTAGGGAAAAAGTGTGTGAGTATATAAAGCTTTGATTTTTATTTTCAAATGAAAAAGAAAATACAGTGAAATGTATGTTCAAATTGAACATTGTAAAAAAGAAAAAAGTGAAAACAACCACAGTTGTTTGCACATATAATTAACAACCATGGTTGGGAGCTGTGAAAATTCAAATAATCAACCCTCCAAGGGGGCACAACAGTGAAGTTGCTCAAGAATTATTATTAGTCTTAAAAAACCATCCCATCACCCTCCCTTTCTCCCCACCAATGATCTCAATGAATAACCCAATTACAGAAGTCACATAAAAGTTAGTAAACTATACATGTGACCCTGCCTATTTTTGGGTTTCCAAAAGAAATTGCGCAGGTCCACATTTTGCAGCATACCCAAACTTGGATGTGCAATACTTTCTGTGAACACCAGTAAGCTTGCCTGTTGCTGCCTTTCGGTGGAATCCCACAATCAAGCTTGAGCATTCCCTGTGATAAGCAAGAGAATCATTATGATAAAAGTCAAATTACTATAGAATTTAATTAATAAACCTATCATAAAGATGTGTATTAAGTAAGTTACTCACAGAAGCTGATCTTCAGAGTAGTTGCTGTGCCACTCACATGTCTTGTTCCATTGTCCAACACTGTAGAGTGTACACTGTGCACTGTAGATTGCGGCAGCAGCCAAGAAGGATGGTGGATATTTAAGCATTTCATACTCCACTAGGGAAAGCTCAATCAAGAAGAAGGACAAAAGCTCAAGCTGCCACAGTGTCAATATCATATTAGAACCTTGTTAAAAACAAGCTTATCGAAAAGTGTATTCTGAGTTATAATTCAATTGGCATGGCTCTATATTCTAACCTTCCTATCAGATTGAGCAGCCTTGAGAAATCTTCTCATGAAAACATATGCAGTTGGAACTGACATGTTGAACTGTAGTGTATTGAGCATTAATCTCTCCTGCAGCAATGTTATAGATATTAAAATTCTTGTCCAGATATGGAAAAATCAAGTATAAAAGAAACATAATCTTGATAAGGAGATTAGTGATTACCATCTCAAGAACTTCTTGCCTTGAATAAGCTTTGTCTGAAATGAAAATCAAATCATCCACAACTGGAACAGAAACTTCCTCATATTTGCATGCTAATAGCATAGCAACCAAACCAACTAGTTGCAATTTCTTCCGGACTACAGATTGCTTCTCCAGAAATCTGTCTATTAGATTTACAGTCAGAAACAAGGTCTCCTGCCTGAGCTCAAATTTGTAGTGTACCTGTTGATTTAGAGAAGACAATGATATATTAATATATGTTAGAATTCTAACCCCTCTAAGATAATGCCAAGAAATTGAAATCAAGTGCATTACTGTATCAGAATTTCCTGTACCTCAATAAGCCAGTCAATTAGTATTGCTCTCATCTTCTCGTTGATGTCAAACTGCTGAGCCATGTAATTAGGTGAAATGCTGCTAGAACTCTGCCAAAAGAGAAAATCCTATTCAAAACCTTCACAAGTAAGAATCACTGAATGATTCTGTAATGAAGATTCCATCTTTATCCTCTTTAAATGTAAAAACCGGATCAGTATTTTTGTTCTCAATTGAAAATGTCAAGAAAGGTGACCTTAATAAGCATGACATTGACATATTTGTCGTCAGATGAAGACACTTATTTCTATCGAAAAGTATACAAAAATTTAAAAAATAAAAAAAAAAGAAAAATAAAGAGATGATGTAAAGTTTGACGAAGAACATTAAATGGTACATACTTAAAAGGACCTACCCACATGGCCAAGCGAAAATTCTTGATGATTTCAAAATTCACCTACCAAAGGGGGTTTTTGGTGCATGGCTTTTTTAAAAGTGCCGTGTCCATTTCATTTGAAGTTCAAACCTGAGCAAACTTGACTAGAACACTTAAGAGGGTCATGTTTAATGGATATTCTACACACCCTAAGATTCATGTTGAATTATATTACAAGGCATCTCGATTTAGGTTCTGAATCTAGATTAATCAAGAAGGCCAAGGTACCAAAGATCTAAATTTTGTGATACTGCCAACTAAACTCAAGATCTATAAATTAATGTTTTGCAGGTCAGATCCAATGAAAGTTCTGACAAATTTCCCTGAAACAGTTGATTTTGTGAATAATTCCCTAACATATTTGCTAAGGGGGAATTAAGAAATGCAGTGTGAATCGGGAAGTAAAAATAGCAAGTAGCTTCATGAACTACCTCCACTTTTCTATAATAGTTATAGAGATCTTCTACATAATCTGTAATTGCCAGTGCATTCTTTGCATCACCACTGTCAATATCCATTACAGGCTCTTCAAATATATCCTCCATCTCAACCTCCTGCAAGAGTCCGGGGATCGCTTCAGAAATTCACAAACAGTAAAGAAGCAAGAAAGAAGGATGTAATCCCATTAAAAGGGCTTAATTCGGAAATAAGAAGCGGTTACCATATTATGTTTTTCAGATGTTGCTTCTGTTTGCTCCAAAGACATTGGCACAGGTTGATCTTTTGGGGCATCATGTTCTTCCACATCAGTTAGAGGAATTTCCTCCCATACAGTAAAGTCATTTGCTGATAGTTTCGGTTTCTTAGCTTCCTGTTTTAAAAGGCAATGTGGCAAAAATTACTAACACATTTTAACGAATTCAAAATTTCTGGAAAGAAGAAAATTGATCTCAATCCGACACTGTACAAGAGGAGTTAGTACCTCATGGCATGTTTGTTGTGAGCTTGCAATTTGTGCAGCAAGTTTTCTTCAGAAAGAAAAAATTAACTCACCATTAGCAAAATTGGAAATAGAAGATTCGAGTTCTCAGACAGAACATTTTAAGCTTAATTAAAGTAAGGAGATGCATCAAGTTGAAGTGCCGCAACTGACCTTGTGATGGGCCTATTAGCTGGAACAGGAGGATTCTTTTCACAAAACCCATTTGTTCTGAAATGGAGAATGGTGCAATTTCCCATGAGTTATAAACAAGGAAAAAAACTTGAAACTGCAGAACAACACAACAAATCTTGAAACAATAGAGCGGAGATTTACTCGGATAAGCCTCTCTTGTTAACAACACAAGGATACTGCTGTGCTCCAAATACATTCTCACTAATCACACCTAGTGCTCTTCTAGTTTGTCTGCCCTCCTGCCCGAACTTTCTGAATCCCATTTCTGTTCCACTTTTCACTATTTCCAAACCAAAAAAGAAAGGAAAAATTAAAATAAAATTAGAAAAAAAAAAAAAATCGTTCTGCTGCTGCTGTTTTTAATTATTATCCTCAAAACCCACATAACTTTCAAATCTGAGCAGCATTTTCCCATCAAACCTTTACCTTGAAAATTTGTGGGTTTAACCATCCTAGGATTGTTCTCATCAGATATAGAGATATTCATCTTTTCTTGCAAAAATCTGAAGAATCAATCACCGACGCGGAACAGAAATTCAAGAAAGCTCGCTTCTTTAATGGACCCACAACGTAAACAACCCCAGAACGTAAACTGGGAGCATTTACAGAGAGAACCCAAAAGAAAAGAAGAAAAAATAACAGAAGAGTGTGTTGCTTTCCGGAGAGGTATCTGGACAAGAATAGTATGTAAAGAAGATGGAAGGAGTCGAAAATATCGGGTATTTGTCTTTGGCAAGGGAATCATACGGTAGGGCGATGGGGTTCGTTTTTTCAAATCCAACGGCTAGTGAAATTAGGCCGTTGGATTATTGCTTAGAAACTACTTTATGGTCCGCTACAACGGTCATCTGTGTTGGCATCTGAGATATTACTTTCAAATTCATTCATTATTATTAGTATTTTCAAGAACCCACCCCTTCAACAGAGCTTTCTTTATGGTTTACTTAAATTTGTTCAGGCCTCCACATTTTAGGTCGGCTCTAAAACCCTCGTATAAAACCCACAAAAAAAAAAAAAAAGTAGGATTAGTGTGTGTGTTGGGGGGTCGGGAGTTGAGGCGCTCTTCTCCACTTTCTTTAGTCTTTGGTGGGCTTCTTTGCAAATTGGCCCCTCTCAATCTTTCACACCTTGAGCCGTTGCGGAGACTGAGAGCCTCTCCAATTATCAAAATACCTTCAATGAATTTCTTACCAACATAATTTAAAAGAATATTTATGTTTTAATTCAAAAAATAAATTTTTTTTTTTTTTTGAAAAAAATCAACTTTTTGGGATATTAAAAAAAAAAAAAATAATAATAATAATTGTGGTTTTTGTTTCTTTAAACTCGAAAGATTTAGTACTGGCAGCGACAAAAATGCATGCTTTTGTCTTGATTTCAGCACTAAAAGAACTCAAACAACAAACAAACTTGGGCGAAGTGACAGAAACACATTATATTATACCACAAACCAAAAGAAAAAATATATATAAACTTTTTCATTTTAGGTGTTGAGATTGTAATGATAGCATGTTGTTCTTGTTCTACTTTTCTTTTTCATTTCCTTTTGGTTAAAATGGATGGGTTGTTATTTTTAAGTAAACTGGGTTGGTTAATTAAATTCTTTTATGGTTACTAAAATGTCACATGTGCTTCTGTGCAGACAAAAATTGTGATTTCTTAATAAAATTATAAAATATTTAATATATCAAAATATATAAAGTAAAGTTAATATGCATAAATTGTTTAGACGGTACCAAGTTAATAAATGATATTTAATTTTTATAAATAACATTTGTAATAGGTAAACTTCGATGGGTGTTATTTTTTAAGTAAACTGGGTTTGTTAATTAAAGGTATTTATTGTTACTAGTATTGAATATATTTACTTTTTAGTATTAATAAATCTCAATAATAGCTCGTCATTCCTTTTCCTCTCTCTTCCATGAGGACTTTGAGGTAGATTTAAACAGATTGGATTTAATAATTAAAAAAGACTATTATATTTCTTTATTAAATTGCTCAAAAGATATAAATATATATATATACATATGTTGAATTTTTTACTCTTCCAAAAGGTAATCTCAGTCACTTCCAGGAAGGAAATAAGAAAAGGGTACGTAATGACAATTCAAATAATTTTGAAGGCATAGAACTACACAAGAAAATGTTTATTATTGAAAAAATAAATAAATAAATAAAATTATATTCCTAACCCGAGTCTTAAAGTAGATAAATCAGGAGTTTTTGCTAGAATTATTAATTTGACCCTAGAATTAACTAGATCAATAACTTTGGTAAAAGAGAGTCAGATCTACTTCCCTTGTTGCTGAATGGGTAGAGTCTCTTATAGTTTAGGAAGAGAAGAGAGCAGTAATTACAACAGAAAGTTGGTTCCCATGATATCTCCAAAAATATTTGTACCGTTGCCACAAAATCTCGTCAGACATAAACAGTTCTGTTAAATATTAATATAGGAGGAGAGAACTCTTCCTTAATTCAAGCAACGGCTATGAGATCAAATAGATAATTTATATGGTGGAATACTCCATTCCTTAACCAAATTCATATAATCAATAGAAGCTACATCTCTCTTATTTAAAGACTCCGTAAATTTACATCCCATAACAATCATGCAAAACATGTAAAGTTGACTCCACCATTTTTTTTTGACAAATATCATCTTAGATCTCTCAAGTGATATGACCTCATTACTCCAACTTTAATAGCTCCCCGTTCCTTCTCCAAAGCTCAAGTTAATTTTCAAAGAGAAGGGAGGGCGGGAAAAGGTTAGAGAGACAAAGAGGGAAAAACAGACTTACCCGAAAATATGTTACAGAGGTGTATTTATATTAGGTTTGTGATGTGGATTGCCAAGTTGGTAGAATCTGATTTATTGTCATGTTGGCAAATGAACATACAATGATGTTCATATATGGAAGTGTATAGACGACATATATACTATATGCCTTCTCTTTTATCAACAATGAAAATGTATAGGTATATACATTATATGCCTTTCCTTTTATCAAAAATGGAAGTGTATAGCTATATACATTATATGCCTTCCCTTTCATCAACAATAGAAGTCTATAGGTATATAAACTATATGCCTTCTCTTTTATCAAAAATGGAAGTGTATAGGCATATACACTATGTACCTTCCCTTTTATCAAAAATGGAAGTGTATAGACATATACACTATATGCCTCTCTCTAAATTTTCTTCGAATTTTCGATCATGTCTATTGATATGCTAGAAGATTCTTGGGATCAATATTCAAAATTTAAATGCTTAAAATAATAGATATGTATCATGTAGGGATGGCAATAGGGCAGGTCAGGGCAGGTTTTTGAAAACCAGACCTGCCTTGCCTTTCCTGGAGCTAGCCCCACACTGGCCCGTGACCTGCCACGGGTTTCTTAATTCAAGCCCATTACCTGCCCTGACTTGTTCTTGTAAAACCTGACCTGTTCCCATTTTGACTTGTTCTGATTTTTTTGGATGGATTTGGATTGAACTGGAACTGACCCTTTTGACCCGAATTGACAAGTTCAAGAATGGAAGGAAAAAAGGAAAAAAAAATCAAGTGAAAATGTAGACAAAATTCATTTCAGCATAAATAAAATAAAATATAGCTTTGCCAATTAAATTAAATAAAATACATCATAATGTTCCAAAAAGCCTGTTTCACAATTAAATAAAATACATCCTAATGAATACAGTGAAATACAGCAAATCCAAATTCCAATTCCAAACATCCATATAAAAAAATTGTCTAATAATAATAAAAGATAGGAACCCTTGACATGTAAACATCCGACATACAGAAAGAAAGGCAAATAATAATCAATGATAAATGTAGACATTTGCAATATAGAAATCTTTCTATAGGAGGATTCAAACCAAATTATTTAACAAATCCATATCTTGAGTGTGTATTTTTCCTTCTTGTTTCCAATCTGTTGGAGACGCATTTATATACTAAATACTTGCAAGGGCTTTTAATGATATGACTCGATATGGATCGAGTTAATTTACATAAAAAATTTTCAAATACAGTATGTCTCTCAAACAAAATAAAAGATATAACTTGTTGGAGTTTGATAGAGCTAAAAGATATAAACATCTGAATCTGGTCTTCTCTTTACACTTGCGCAACTGTTCATCTTAAGGTTTTTTTTTTTAATGAATCTCAGAACGTAAAAAAAAAAAATTTGTGAGAGCCGAGAGATCTGAGAGGCTGACCAAAAAAAGGAAGTGGCTGACCAGATCTGAGAGATGGAGGACAACAGCGACCGGAAGAGGACAACCGCTAGCACCGGAAGATAGCTGACCTCCAGAAGACACATCAGATCGCCGGAAGACAGCAATGGAGGAGATGGGCCAGAAGACCGAGCGACGGAGGACACCGGACTTCAATGGAGGAGATGGGTTGCAATGGTGTCGGAGAATGCTATTGGAAATCGATTGGGATGGCTGGCCACCTAGCGGGAATTAGGGATGGAGTGAAATGAAATGAGAGAGAAAAAGAGATGAGAGATTGAGAGGGAAATGAAATGAGTGAAATGTCTAAAATCTGAATGTTTGAACTACAGCTAGGGTAGTAAATTAGTAATGTATTTTTATATAAAATATAATTATAAAATGTGTATATTAATCAAGGCGGGCCAGGGCAAACCAAGGTGGGTCAGGGCAGGCCAGGTTCCACACTTGCCACAGGTCAGGCTAGGTCACTGGCCAACCCCAGGCCCAACCTGACTGATGCGTGGGTCTCCTCTATAAAACCCATACCTGCTCCATCCTTAAACAAGTCAGGTAAAACCCACCCCAAACAGGTCAAGTCAAGTCGGGTATCTATCGGGTCAGGTCATTTTGTCATCTCTAGTATCGTGTGATCTCCATTTATCGAGGCAAATCATTATTACACTAGGATATGCGTATGAATGATCAACGGTCAAGATCAAAAATAGACTTATTTCTACACTAAGTAAAAATCTCAGCCGTCGAATTTTTACAACCATTGACAGAGGAAGAGTCGTAACAAGAAAAGTAATTTCCTTAACCAAAAGTTCTAAAGATCGAAGTGTTCTTTACTTTGACGAAAGAGAAGTATTCTTCGCTAGGGTTCTTGCCAGAGAGATAAAAGAAAAAACCTAAAAGAGTGTAGAAAAACAATAAGGATTTTTTTTTTTTTTTTTTTGTAAACTATCTTATCATTGTTATATTTTCCTTTTTGTACTAAACTTTATGTAAATATATATTTGTTGTTTGAAGTTTTTTGATGTTTCTCTTTTGAGATCAAGAGACAAACTTATGGATAAATTTGCAAGTACAATCTCATTGCACCACTGGTTCTATTTATTGTGATAAAAAAAGTTCTTTTTCTAATTCTTAGTATACTCCAAGTGAAGAACGCAAACCCAGAGTGAGGGTTTGGTCGCAAGTGAATCTTTGGAAAAAGAACAATCAGAAGAGGTGAAGGTTAGTGAGAGTGCTACATCTGGAGAAATTATTGATAGTTTTGATGATGAAAAAATAGAAGAGGGGGGATTTGTAGATTCAATTAGAGATGTCAAGAAGCCAAATAATATTCCCACTAGACAACGTTACAAATATAAGGAGGAATACTTTGTTTATCCTTTCATAAATGAAAGTATGCTGGAACTTTGTATTAGATATAGACGTCCAATAAACATCAAAATTATGCTTTGACCAGATACTAAGATCTTAGGTTGTGATGAAAAGAGCAGACCTGAAATTCATCAATTTGAGATTACTCTGTCTACTTATTCTTGTAAAGAAGATGTGAGGAGTGATTATATGATCCCAATGGATTATGAAATAATTCTTCCTAAGAAGACTTATAGGATTCATATGCCTCATGATGGATGTGTAGCAACTTATCTTTCTCATATGAGGCTAGTTTATCAGTTTCTTTACATCCTTTCTTTGTGGACATCTTAAAATTTCATCGAATACAGTCGAGAAAGTTGAATCCTCATATTATAAGAATGAGAATAGGATTTCTTTTGGCTTGTAGAGCTTGTCAAATATCAGTTAGTTTAGAGTTATGGAGACATTATTTTTTTCTTTGTAAAAAATTTCAAATTGTGGAAGGTAGGGGAAGATTTTTCTATTTGCAAAAAAGGAATAAGATAAAACTTGTTTACATGAGTCCTTATTCAGCTCATGGATGGAAGATTGATTATTTCTTTATGAAACATCATGGCTTTGAGGAGCTTGGGATTTTATTAGAATGGAATACTAGAAAAGCTTTAACTTGTGGTCCACTAGATGATTCTGGAACCACCCTCCATTGTTTGTCATTGAAAGGAGGAAATTGGATGCATTTATGCATTATGTCAAGCTTTCGAAAGCAGTTCCAAGGAACTTGTTACATGTAGCTCGACAGGAAAATGGAACATCATTGGATGTTCGCAAATTGAGTATGAATCATTATTTTTTCTTCTTAGTTTTACAAATTTTATGAAAAAACAAATTGTTTTAATTTTATATTTTTTTATGTTATACAAGATCTAGGCTTTGTGCAAAATTATTGGCAAATGAAAGAGATACCAAAACTTCAAGGGGTAAGATTCCAGCTTACACAATTGTGAGTAAAATCCCTGAATATGGATCTTATAGTTTTGTTACTAGTTGTCATAATATGTACTACATGTTTGGTCAATTTGTAGAAACCAAAGCATTGATTTCTAGTTCTAATAATAAAAGAAAAAAATATAAAGGAAAGCAGTGACTCAAAAAGTAGGCAACTATCTATTGGGTCTACAACCCCCAAGAGTAGTTTGAGATTGAGGGGTAAATCTCCTGTGAAAATTAATGTGGAGAAAAACATTCTTCACCCAAAAAGGATGGGTAAAGAGGCCGAAACTCTTGATCCTTCTGCAAAAAAGAAAGCCAAGGTTGATGTTGTGGCAAAAAGTGAAGTGTTTGTCCCTAATTGAAAATTTTCTATTGAAGATCGATTGACTGCGAGATCTTCTGGAAAACATTTGGAGTTTACAGAAATTTGTATGAATTCTGCAAAAAAAAAAAAGCTCTGGAAAGAATTGAGACAAGAAAGTTGTTGGATTTGGGAACTTTGAAAGCAACCCAGGTATATTTTGCTTTAAAATTCAATTATTTTATTAGCTATCAAGAATATTTTGAATATATATGTGTGTGTGTGTG
>JAOXNR010000001.1:17516671-17536849 GCA_028571225.1 Parsonsia alboflavescens | reverse complement strand
CAACCGTTACCGTAACGGAATTGTTGCTCCGCTTGTTTGGCTGCATGAGCGCTGGAGCAACAATTCCGTTACGGTAACGGTTGGAGCGTGCCTTAGCAAAATCGTATACATATACATATATTTATATATATATATATATATATATTTATATTATTGAAATTCTACCCATTTCCTTATTAGGAATTGTTAGTTTATTTTTATCCTTTTTTTTATGTGATTTATATATATTATTTTTTTTAATAGAAATTTAAATTATTAGTTTAATTTTACTTTCTCAAAAAATAATTTGTCTTTAACTAGCTCAACCATCAATAACTTTTGTATTATTTTCACATCTAATAGTATATATTGTTTTCAATAAAATTCTTCTCAAATATTAAATATTATTTTGCAATAAATCATTCATATAACAATTTTCAATATTCATATTTCACTAACAACTTTTATATATTCATCCTATATATGTACATATAATTATAAAGACATGTTTATAATTTTTATAGATTTTTTTTATACATGAACTTATATCCTAATTATTTTTTTAATTAAAATAAAAGTTTCAGTTATAATAATATGGAAAATTATTAGAGGGGTTAAGGTTAGAAATAAAATAAAATACATTATGAACTCAAAAAAGTAAAATAAATGAAAATTATTAAAAAAAAAAAAAAGATAAAGGACTAAAGATATCAATCTTTCATATTATTATAATTGAAAATTTTTGGTTTAATTAAATAAAATAATTAAGATATAAAGTTTCTGTAGATAAAAATCTTTTAGAAATTTTTTATATGTCAAAGATAATTTTGAATATATATACATATATATATATATATATTTATATAAAAGTTGTTTGTGAAATATGAATATTGAAAATTGATATGTGAATGATTTATTGTGAGATTATATTTACCATTTGAGAGGAATTTTACTGAAAATAATATATACTATTAGATGTGAAGATAAAACAAAAATTATTGATGTTTGAGTTGGTTAAAGTACTTTAACTCAAATCTTGAGGTTTAAGGTTCAAATTCTCTATTGTAACCGAAAAATTTTATTGTTAATAATTTACATTCAAAATCAATGATGTAAAAACTAAAAAGATGAGGGACCAAAAAAGATTTAAAACATAAAATGAACGTCCAAAATTGATAATTTGCCTTGCGAAATTCCTAAAATATCTCTCAAAACATGTTTTTTGATCATTTGAACCAATTGTGTTAAAAAAAAAAAAGGTAGAGGATCAAAAAAACTAAAATAAGACCAAAGTCATCAAAAAAATTGGAGAACCGAAACTACTAGCAAACAGTTCTGGACCAGACTTATAAAAACTAAAAAGATGGGCATCAAAAATTCCAATCTTCCCTTTCCAAAAAGAAAAATTTTTTATATGAATTTGATTTATTTCCCCACACATGGACCTTGTGGTCCATATCAAGGTAAGATGGGACTAAAATAATTAAAAAAAAGTTTTGGACCAGACTTGAAAAAATTAAAAAGGTGGTGGAGATAAAAAATACCAATCTTAACTTTCCAAAAAGGAAAATTTTGATATGGACCCGATTCATATTCTCACATATGAATCTTATGGTCCATATCAAGTTAAGGGGCATTATTTAGTGTTTTACTACACACGACCTAATACTTTGTGGAAAAAAATTCATAACGTAACTCAATATAAGCCATATGATCCAATGCATCCGGTGCACGATTTCTTTCAAGTTTCAATCACAGAAAACTTGAGATGGATTGCAAGACAATGAATTAGGATAGAGAAAGAGAGACTTATTTAATAGAACAAATGATCTGAAATATTTTAATCAAGTTACCGTAACATTTTACTCCTTCCATCCCATTTCATTTTGCCGTTCCATGGGCTTTGTGCATTAGGATTAAGATGAACAATTCTTGAGAGAAATTTGACTAAAATATCTCTTTAATCATTGCGAGTTTCTAAAGTGAATAAATATAATGGAACAAAAGGAATACTCAATAATTGTCTGCCTTAGCTAATCCCAGAATAAAATCCAAAAACGGACAAATAATATGGAGCAGGGAGTACTATGAGAAAAAAAAAAAATTTATTATGGATCCATTCCCTTAGACTATATGGCTTATATTGAATCACATCACAAAACTTTTCCCACAAAGTATCATGTGTGATAAATAAATAAATAATATCCTTGAACTTGATATGGATTACAACATTCATGTATTAACAGAACTTTCATAACCAGCAATGCAATTTGTCTCTTTACCGTCAAAAAATTGGCACCAATTAAGATCAAAAGCTTTACAATCTGATAAGGCTTTTGCTGCCTTCAGGAGAGAAATGAGGTACTAATATTAGCTGACAAATAAATCAAGAAGAGATCTTGTCTTTAACTACCATGATTTCTACTGATACTCTGCCAAAAAAAACTGGGATCCATATCACCTGAAAAAACCTGAAAGTGTTCTTTGGTTGCCTTTGTGCTTCATTTTTGAATGCACATTCTTCTTCAGACCTCCCTCAGTTTGAGATGGAATATTTCTATCACCTTTTATTGACAAATCTGATTGCTCACTTGAATCCTGTTGCAGACGAGACTTGGACCTTCTTGGCTTACTACTGATAACCTTATCGCTTACCTTCTCTAAAACCTTCAAGTGTTTCTTAGCAATCTTCCTGTCTTCTTGGTTATCAACCAGTTGTGGATCTTCTATTGCCACCCGAAGTTCTGAGATTTGATGCTTCACTGTTTCCAGCACTGATTTTATTTCACGACTCTTGTCCTTTTCCTGCATCTTTTTTGCATAATTCTGGAACACAAGCATCCCTGGAGCCTTCTTAGCCATCTGCAAGCAGATATCATCTTTGAAGAAATCTTGCTCCTCAGGACACACACTCGCAACCACCTTATGATTCTTGTTCATTCCTTCTGCTGAGTTATTGCATACCATCAGTTTTTGCTTCTTAGAAACTTCTTGCTTATGCTCACTACCAGCTGACAATTGGCTGCGTTTCTTTTCTTTCTTAACCATAGAATAACATTTCCTCAGATCTGTAGGAATATTTTCCACAAATACCTCCCTGTTTTGGTGACAAGCAGGTGCATGCAAGTCATTTTTCTCCTCTTTCCCATGTTCCTCCTCTGAAGCAACTCCACAACCCAAGGTATTTAAGATGATTTTGCCCAGAACAAACCTCAACTCACGAAGGTTTCCTTTAAAAAGTGAGTCATAGTTTATCTCGTTATTTTCCCTGTTTGTTTTTAAAGTTGCGACTTCCAGGGCTAGAACATCAAATATCCCCATAACCGTGCTTGCCATTTTCTTGGAAACAAATACCTGAACAATCAAAAAGTTCAACATATTTCAGATACTGATATTAGTTAAAATATTGGAAAAAAAGCCCATTTGGTCCCATATCTTTAGTCCGTCAACATATTACGGACTACCATTTTGATCAAAACCCCCATTTTCTGGCAATTTACATGGCTGAACTCATCACATAACCAGAATGAAACAAGTTTAAGAGGGCAAATTATGTCAAACCCAGCCTTCCCGCTCAAAAGCTGATTGCCTAGGGAACTAATGGATAAAAATAAATTTCCTTGGTTGTTTTTTAAGCAGGAAGACTGGATCTGACATATTTGCCCTTTAAACTCGTCCAGTGCTGGTCAGATGACCAATCAAGCAGTGTTTGTTGCCGGAAATTGGTGGTTCAGACCAAAACGGTTGCTCGTAATAGATTGAGGTACTATAGTGGCTGAAAAAAATACGGGATCAAACTATAGTTTGACCCAAAGATGAGGGACCAAATGGACTAAAAGTCATATGGAAATAAGAAGAAATTATCACAATAACAATTCAGTATGCAAATATTGTTGACAAAAAGTGGTAAAAGGAAGCATCAATTAATCTATTGCTCTTCATTTTCTTTTCTTTTCTTTTTCTTTCAATAACTGGATGGAGCACATACTCTTGGTGTCCTTGGGTATCTTGATCACTGGAATTGCAAAGCAATCACAATCTTACCATATCAGAACAAGGGAATCCTGGGAATTTCACAATTGTCTCCTGAAGGCTGGCTTTTTCCGTCAAAATATTAACAGAACCTTTTACATATCGTGCAAACTGGATAATTCTTTCGCCAAGCTCATCATCTGCAATTGGGTCATGACAATCCAAAATTTCAGGAACATAAGTACAAACTCCTTCAGCATGCTGCCTAGCAAATCTGACACCTTCCTTCCACCTTCCATGATGAAGCACTGATGCAAATGTGAGAACGACAAGAGCCTGTTGGGGGTTATTAATCAATGCCAGGTGAACCGTGAGTAATGCAACCCTATCAAGCACACATTGAGAAAGGAAATTAGTCAGAACCAGCTCTTTGGTACAAAATACATGTACATACATTATAGACAAGGTAAGTAAGAAATTTTTATTCATAGCTGTGGAAAATAGAATGCATAGAAACTCAAGCAGGAAAATTTAGCATAATCTATACCCCCTCCACTGAAAATCAAATATCCACTTTTGACTGGGTACAAAAATAAAAAATTAAGATTATCTTTGACCGTAAATTAGCCACAAGGCCTTGTATTAATGTGGTGAGTGGTAGGACATGTAACGATAGAATATAAATATCTTATGGTTATTTATGAATTTAAGGTGGAAATTATATATATTTTAGGAAAGTAGTCATTCAATTGTTTACATCCCATAATAAAATGTGGACATTTAGTTTTAGATTTCGGGTGAAATTGATGTGCCAAACTACAAACAAATAGAGCTTTTTTCCTTGGTCGATATCGAAAGACGTCCATGGCAAGAAGAGGTAGGGCAAGAGGTACACACACAGGGGGAGAGGGAAAGAGGTAATGCAAAACACAATGACCAAAGAAGAAATATTTTCAAAAGTTGAGTGGGATAAGAGGACAAATCAAGTCATCCCTTTGTTGGGGATTGTATGGCCTTTTGACTTCACCCAAATTTAGAACATTTGACCAAAAATAACTTAATCTCTTACTCTTATTATTAAAGAAGTCAGTGACATGGAGATTCATTTCCAGATGGTGGGGATAATAATACAAAGAGTTGAAATGAAGCATCCTTCTACCCGTATTAGTTTAGGCTACATCAAGAAAAGTTATCTTCTTTATAAATCCAAAATGTGCTTGTCAGTGCCATGCCAAAAGACATAAACTTTATTCAATTTCAAAACCTGAAACTTTAAGCTACAGGTGATGCCATCTGAGAGAAGAAATAATATAAACAGTAGTTTTACACATCATCTGATCATATAGATTGGTTTAAGGCTTTTCCAGATAAGAGAACAAGATCACATAACCATGTCAAAGAACAAGGTTGACAACCATTTGGAAAACAGTAATTCTTATTCCAAATTAGGCAAGCCCCAGAAGAGGATGAATGATAAAGGGGTAACACAGAAGATGACCTTCCAAAGTGGTCTAAAAGATCATTTGAAAACACAAAATCAACCAAAAAAAGACAATAAGTTCCCTTGTGCCCCTCTCATATAGATGTTCCCACGCAGTTTTCCTGCCTTACCAATATGTAGCACAAGAGGACCATTGAAAAGAGCGTAACTGTGAAGTAATACTGCATAATGGAAATATCATATTATAGACACATTCCTGGGAAAACTTATGAAAGAATGATGCATTAATCAATTGTTTCTTAATTCTATTTTTATTCTTTACTTGTGTTAGTCAGTTTCCTATTTTTATTTTCTTTTTATTCTTAGGAGAGTTATTAGTTTTAGAAAAGCCTATGGAATAGGTTTTCTACTGCTGTAATAAGACTTGCCTATATAAAGCAGTTGAAAAACATAAAACCCTAGTCAGAATTTTACTTAAACAAAAGAACGGAGTTCTCTCTCTTGAACTCTGAGGTTTCAGCCTCCTCTTCATAAGCTGAATTTCCATCCAAGACAGGTTGACCTAAGAAGTCCAATACAAGAGAGGTGCAGGGAAAGGGACTGTAATTAGATTTTGCTGTCAATAACCCGGTGACTCAATCCTGCACCAGGAGCGTTAACATATCATCATTGTATCACATATCAACTGGTCACTCGGGTCTCAGAGTATGATAGTAATACAATTCAAATTGGACAGCCAGAAACCGGTGCATAGCATTTAGAATACTAACCAGAAGATAAGAAATAATAAAAGAATACTACTGTTAATAATAAACATATATAAATAGAAGATACTTATGATCCTCTAGACCAGGAGAATAATTCACAGTCAAATCACAATATTTTTATAATAAGAACAGAATAGGCATCTGATTAAAGAAAAAAAAAAGGCAATAATAGAAGCTACCTATTGGATTTCTGAACTTGAAAAATAAACTTAAACTCACCACAAGCAGCCATGTGAAGGTCGATCACAACTAACCAATCGATCCAAATTCGATAATAGTTTCTGTAAAGAACTTGGTTATCAAAAGATTAATATATATCCAGAAAAGCTGAATTCAATTTTTTATTTAAAAAAATGTAAATATTAAATAGTAAGTATAAATAGAGGTTACCATCAGCATCAAGGGATTCTGACCAGATCCTCTAGCGTCTTGTTGAGCAAGGTGTGCTGCCTGTAATCCCAGAATTGTTCAATCAAATAAGCAAAAATATCTGAATTGAACTATTATCAAGGGAGAAAACCAAGAATAGCAAAGCAAAAAGACCTTACTTGAACAGGTAGCAAAATCTCTAGTAAGTGGTATCTCTGAAGTAAATGCATAGAAGCCTCAGCAGCCCCAAAAGACAGCATATAATCCAATTCCATCAAAATTCTAGACTACAAAAACAAATTGTTCATCTCAGCAAAAAAAAAAATAGTACATTAATATACACATGTTCAAGGAGGACACCAAAATAAGAAAAGTATGCTGGAAAGTATCTTTTCGTTTGAACCAACCTAACAAGAAATCTTTGAATACTCAAAAGAAAAAAGAAGAAATCAAACTCTCTCAAAATATGTTAGGTTATATGTAATGATATCTACAATCAAGTAAATTGTACACTTCTTATAGTATTAAATACTCCTATAATACTCCTATTTTATGCACTGACAAAAAAGAAGGAAAACCAAATTAAAACTGCCTTGAACTACAACAAATAAATTGGTTATTGGCTATGATTTCTATATATTACCTTCGCCAAGCTCAGGATGGACAATGAGTGTTTACGAATAGCACACTCAGTCTCTTTTGAAAAAGAGAAGTTAAGGCGAGCTGCTAGTCTCAGGCCACGCAGTATCCTAGCTGATTGAAGAATCATGAAAAAAAATTATCATAAGATACTAGCTCTTCATGTAGTAGCATGACATAACTGTCTCATAAGGAGAGATGCACCTACCACAATCTTCTTTGAATGACACTTCAGCTGGTATCAGAGTCCTTAACTGAGCGTATATGACATGAACAGATAGTAAAAAGTTCACTCACCGACTGAAACAAAGTTCTCTTCTTGGAATAAAATTCTCAGAAATTTTGTAAGCAAATAGCAAACCTTGGAGGAATTTATATCTGACATTGCATTTGCATAATCGAATATTTTATTGACAAAAGGATCGAAGAACAAGCTGCAGAAACAATTTCAGACATGTTCTTAAGTTGAGCCAGAAGAAACCAAGCAAGCTCAGCAAAGTTCAAACAATTAGATTAGAAAGAATATAATCGCTCAGCTGTGCCTCCAAGAATTCTTTCCAACTATACAGAATGTGGAACGATGAAAAAACACAGAGATGTATGGAAAGACCACAAATTTTCAGAGGAATCAGAACCTAAATGCCTACTCACATTGATGGCAAACCTCTCATCCTGTTCCACAAGTATCCAGCCCATACTTACAGTCCCAGCACAACTGTATCAAATAAATGCATATAACCCTATTATGTATCATTGACTTGTCAATTCATCACTTGTAATTGTCTTATGCAGTCTCCAATTTCTTGCATAATTCCTTCAACTAAAAATTGTAATTAAATTGTACAGTAGAAGCAATTCCTACTGCACATCGAATTATAATCCAAGAATAGTTCCTTGAATATATAGCAAGGTTTCAACAAGAATCCTGAAGTCAATAAATGCATATTGTCAAACAACTCAATATAATTTTTATCTTGGAAGGCTCATTGTCCCAAAATCAATGCAACAGAACCTCCCCATATTCATAGGTTCTGGTAATCCTTTTCCTCTTTTCATTCATCTCTTTTTTTTCTTACAGTATGAAGATTTATTCTTTTACCACTGTCATTCATTACAGCAGCATCTAAGAAGGCTAAAATGACACATGATGAAACTAGTTCATTACTAATTTGAATGATGAGATTTGGAGGATGAGAGAAGCCTAAGAATTGTAGTGGAGAAATTCTCCATTTAGGTCCTCCCTCCTTCACTACATCCTTATAAAGATCATGAAAGGCACAATAGAATTCACATCAGTGCTGTTTCTTTTTTAATTTATCTACTCGAATTGCTGTATTAGTTTTTCATTTGTTCTATAAGTCTTACAATAAAATCTTCAAATGAAGAACAAATTGCAGAACATTATGGCAATTTGTTAACTGAAAGAAATATTTGAAGCATTCTCCATTAATATCATATTGCTCTCTCTATCACATTGTTCACCATACTGCAAATATATGCAGATAACATGCCAATTCTTTCCCATGCCATTTTATGATTGTTCTCATTCTTATTTTTGTTTATTTTACAGGTTCATACAACACAGAAAGATTCTGCATAAAAAGCTAGCTAAGTTTGGAAAGGCCTATAACTAAAAGTTCATTACAATTAAGCTTTAGCCTATGTTTCAATTAAAGGTCAAATCAGTTTCAAGTTCCAGCAAATCAACTTCTGGAGCAAGTCAGTACCTATTAACCGTAAAGTCTCGGTGCAAGCAGTTTTTCCAGAGAGTAATATCTTTGTGGTCACATCCTTTTGGCATTTGAGGAAGAACAAATTCATCTTTTCCTTTGTCATTTTTGGCCGCTGTCTCAAAGCTTGACACCTGGAGAGTAAAAAAAAAAAAGGATTGACTTTGTCTTATTCTCTACAAAAGTAAGACCACATATTATTCTAAAAAGAGTAAATGTAGAGTTTATATATTGATTATGCCATCTCTCAGACTACCAATCAGAGCTAATTACAAACCTACCTCCACAACAGTCCCTTTTATATGCACTCTACATATGGGGAATCGTCTTCCAACAATCTCAGAACGATGAAACTTCTTCCTAATCTGCAATGAATTACAAAACTTAAGACTAATGAAATTCTGAAGCAAATTGTATGTAACAATCATCTGGTCATATGAATATCAAATCGAGAAAACAAAGCTACCTGAGTAAGAGCAGCTGTTGTGATCACATCAAAATCTTTTGGTATTCTATTGAGGAGTAGATCTCTTACGCATCCACCAACCAAGTAAGCTTCAAATCCTATAACAAGATTCATCAGAAAATGTGAACTTCTAATAGTCAGATGGTTAGACAATTTCCTTTGCCCAGAAAAATACAGAGGGAGGAACCAGTATGAAGAAGTTAATCAATTGCATTGGGGAGACATGAAGATAGAGCAACACTATGTTTCCTCAAGGAGCACTAGTGGTACAATGCCAGTTAATGATTACTTTACTTTAGATGATAAGAAGTTTCATTTCCTAACACAATGGATAGATATCTGGACATTTAAATTTTGCACAGGGAGGGTAATATGTAAAAATAAATTAAGTGGAAATAATAAGTATTTCAGATATAACACATAACAGCTACAAATACTCAGTGCAAGAAAGATGGACTAACCTGCACTTCGAAGAACTTTTAGAACAATCCACGGGGGAACTGGTATCATCGATCTGGTTATCCCCATTTCCCTCGAATCCAGCTTTTTCCATGGTGAAATCTCAATTTGTCCTACGCCATCATTTTCATCAGCCAAATTTCAATTTCAAACACAAGTGCACCCTATATAGTTTTGCAGGCTCAAAATACTGAATATCTCAGAGAAGCAAGAGCACATACACCAAGAAACATTTTATTTAAACATAATAATAAGGAAACAAACAACTTCTTTTGCACGCACAAACAAAAAAAAAAGCATAATTTCGAGAGGAAAGTAGAAACATAAGGATATTCCAAATCCCACGAAGCATTAAATACAAATTCCACCACTCTTTTTCAATAACTAGAACAGCAATTACAATAACAAACATAACATAAGTGAAAGGAAGACAAGAACAAACGAAAATGCAGCTGAATTGGCGTTCTCCAGCTTATTGCAGAATCATACCTGGTTCAGCAGCTGAACCAGAACCCATACCGGGATACCACTGTCCTTGACGTCCAACTTCAACAAGAGTATGGCTTAATTTCTGAAACAGAAATCAAATAACCCATTAAGAAAAGGCTCGCTTAATCCAAAGTGTTTGACAAAAAAGCCCGAAAGAGAACACCAGAAGCTAATCAAACAAAAACTCCTTCAACAATAGACTAGAGGTTGTTTCTTTCTGAAAATGCTTAGAGTGGAAGTACCGTTAAGTTGACAAGGGCTTTAAGGCCAGAGAACAAAGGATTGGTTCTGCCAGTAAATATTAAAGATATTGCCATGCGAAAGCTACTGCCCAGAGGTTTGGCCGTGGCGGCAATCACAGCCCATTGACACAGGTGGTAGATCAAAAGAGAGAAGGCGCGCTCGAGTCGAGTTTTAGATGGTGGGAGAGTCTTGGCACTTGGGCCCTCGGCTCAGGGCACTGCCTTTTTGGAGGAATGGCCGAATGGGAATCCTGCGGTGGAGCTGAATAGGGGCACAGAGCCCGCTCTCTTTCTTCGTTTCTCGTTTGCACTTATATCTTTTGCGAAGAGTAAACGATTCGTCCCAAGACAGTGTGCTCCTTATTCGGGGTAGGGCCTTAAATGGGCCCCGAACACAGATTTCCCAACCTAGACCCGTTAAAAATTCTGTACACTCGAACCCATCTATTTATCTGATAAGTAATAAAAGAACGGTTTTGGTTTAATTCGCGCAACCCGAATTATTCAAAAAAAAAAGAAAAATTAAAAACTTGTTTTTATATATTCTTTAATTGAAACTAATCAATTAAAAATATAAATAAAATGGTAAAACCTGTCTAAAATACATCCAATAATACTAATAATATAACTTAATAATAACACAATCCAGATATTCAAAATCACAAAAGGTCAAAACAACAATGACAATATAAATTTAAAGTTACGGTAATAATAATAAAATAAAAACGATTAATCCTATCCTTAATACAATCCAAATTTATACTCAACATTCTCATTAAATCTAAAGTTCAAAATTTCTCCATGATCCCTCCTTCACGGCTATTAATGGTGAATATTTGAAAATTATCCAATTAATTTAATTAGTGATAATATTTATGTGCAATGAAAAGAATGATCATAATACTAATAAAATACCAATAATAAAGCTGATTAGAAATATAAATAGATCATATCTATAAGTATAAAATGTCAAGATTAGTCAAAAATATTTTCTAATAGCAAAATAATCTTCTTTGACAAATGTCAATTACCTTATATATGAAAATATTTTCTAATAGCAAAATAATCTTCTTTGGCAAATGTCAATTACCTTATATATGCTTAGAGATTTAAATGACAGTACTTGAAATCAGAGTTCAATCCACCTTAGCAATTTTAACCAATAAAGCATACTCAATATCATCATCAATTGACTTTGAAAATAAATCAAATCATAAGCAATGATAATAAAATTAAACTCAAAATATGAATGAATCAAATATGTTCTTATTTCTCTTTTTCTTTGATTCGATCCAATCATTTGTAGTTATCAATGCTCCCACCTCATCAAGAAGTAATGAGGCACAAGATTCATCAATTACCCTTCCTCCAACACTGAATGCTAATTCAAAAGCAACCATAGTAGCTGGAAGAGCTAAGATACCCTGTTCCATCTTTCCTAATGTGGGAAATTTTTTAGCATGATCCTTCCACCATTCTAAAATATTTAAGGTCTCATTCCTTCGAAACACGAGTTCTTCCAAATACTAATCAATTTCAGATTTCAGATATACACAATTCAAAGCGAAACAAGAATTCTTATCCCATTAGTCAAAAGCATTTAACTCATCTACTCTCCCTTCATTTATATTTCCAGATGCATAATTTTCATCGAAACTCCAAGACCTCAATCTTAAACCATAGTTAAGATACAAATCTCGGAAAGCACTATTCAATATAAATTTCAATGTAATAAAACTAAATCAAATCCATCTTAAATCAAGGATCAAGATACTATAGCAATTCCCAACACCAAACAACACTCCTTCCAATATTTAACAAATTTATTTTTCATAGGACTAGTCATATTTCTAATGCAATCATGCTCACTATTTTCTAATTCCTTCAACTTAAGTTGAATTCTACACACATCAAGAAAGAATACATTTGCAGTAGGAAAATGAGTTGTAGTTTCATAAAAGAATCTCAAACAACCATGAATCAGTGAAGCAACCTTCCATTCCTCTTCACTAGGATTAAACTTATAATTCCTATCAATTTGTTTAAATCTATTGAATGTTTCTTTACATGGCGGTGCAAATTCAAGCATTAAAAAGGTAGAATTTAATCTCATTGTGACATCCAAAATAATCTTTTTCTTGTTTTTCAACTTACATTGTTGTAGTGCACATTCAAACTTTCCACATCAATAGGAGATTTTTTTCAAGTACTTGCATAATTCACTAGTTTTACAAAGTAAATCACCAATTTGATTAAGATCATCTTGCATAATCAAATTAAGAATATGAACACTAAAACAAACATGAAACAAATCTCCATTCAAAGGAACCAATAATTTGTCAAGCAACCAAGATTTCAAATTCCTAACCATTGAATCATTGAAGATGCATTGTCCACAACCATAGAAAATAATTTCCTATCCAAATTCCATTCCAATACAAGTTCTTTGATAAATTTAAATAAAGTCTCACCATCATAAGGATACAGAATAGATCTATAATCAATAATCTTCTTCATCAACATCCAATTGTCATCAATAAAATGTGCAGTTAAAGCATATGCCGTATTAGAATAATCAAAAGTCCAAATATCCATAGTAAGAGTGACTTTACGAGTGAGATCATCCAAGTAGTATTACAATTTTTCTCTCCTTTATACAAAGCAACAACATCCAATCTAATTGTGTTCAGAGAAACAAGCTCGAAATTCGAATTCAAACCATTAAAAAACACCTCAAACCATTCACGTTTACATATATTAAAAGGATAATTATGTTTAATTATTACCCTTGCTAAATCCCGCCTACACTTTTCTTGATCAAATTTATATTTTTGAACTTCCGTTGTTTCAGTAGATGCATTATTTCTAGCTTGAAGAGTCATTTGTCCAGATTTTTTATATATCATATGAACACAATTATCCAAATGTTTTTTCAAATGAGTTGTCCCTGAAGAATTTGATTCAGAAAATAGTTTTCAACACCAATTACATTGTATAACAATTACTAAAAAAGGAGAAGTAAATCTAATCATATCATCCCATATCTTAGAATTTAACTTCTTGGAAACTTTCGTAACCTTATCATCACCTCCAACTTCATTTGAAATGCCCCCGTCAATAACCGAATTTGGAGTTGGAGTTGCATCTGTGGATGCTTTAGAACTTGACATTTGTGGTGGTGATGGTTCTACAATTATACTTGATGACATCTTACAAAAAAAATGTTAAGATTAATTCTATAATAAAATAAATCTATATCTCATTAAATCTCAATACATGTAGGAAAGCCAAATTAATATTTACATGTAGGAATTGGCAAATTATAACCTCAAATTATTTTATCTTCTCAAATTCCTTCAACTGCAGTAACTGCACCCAATTAAAATACGTATGCCAACCATGACTTGTTCAACCCTCCGGAAGTGATGTTAGGACATTGTATAGTCTTGAAGTAATTCAAATCCTTAACCACATTACAAAGAAAATTAATCCCAGCCTATACATCCCAATATCAAGCTGAGACTTCTCTACCAATCTCTCCATAATCTAGGATTATCCACAAAATGTTATCACATACAACAAGAGATAAATCAAGGCCAAAAGAAATATAGCATTCATAATCCTTAAGGCACTTGTATTTAAAAATTAAATACCACAATTATGCATCTAGAGAGCTTATGACTTGTAATCCAAATGGAAAAAGAAAGAGAACTCCAATGCTCAAAAGATGCAGGGGAGAAAATAAAGATAAAGAAATCATGATAGAAAGGATCCCAACACTTCAATCATAATCCCAAAAAACTTACAATGTCAACTCAGTCAACATTCAAATGCTACATTTAGCCAAAAACAGTAGTGACAGAAACCAATTCATGTTCGACTAATATTCAGACAAGAAACTTCTACACAAAACTTAAGCAATTCTGCAATTCCACAAGTGTTCTATTAACCTAAACAAAAATCTAAAGAAACCAGGAACAAAAATTTGGAAAGAAAAGACCGAATTCTTCTCTTCTCCCTCTTAATTCTCAAGACTCAGCCCATAGTATCGAGTAGCCATCGGTCCAGCAACAGTGACAGTGACTTGGCATCAATGTCGATGCCGACGCCAGTAATAGAAGGAGAAGAACTTCAAAGGCAGTGATTTCAGTAGCAGGCCGTAATGATTTCAGTAGCGGCAACGACAAAGACTTCAGCAGCAAACGGTGACTTCATCAGCAGTGGTGGCAACAACGATCGACTATGGTATGAAAGAGTTGAAGCGGCGACTTTGAGATTAAGAGTCCTGTGTTGTTTGTGAGAGAATGGATGTAAGAAGTGTGTAACTAGGATAAAGTTATCATAATTTACGGTTGAAATTACTATCGTTGGATTAAAACAATTCTAATGGCTACTAGTTAATGTATAATATATATGCGCTTCGGAGGGCGCCTTAATGAGCGCTCCAACCGTTACTGTAACAGAATTTTTGCTCCACTTGGTTGGCTGCATGAGCACTGTAGCAAAAATTCCGTTATGGTAACGGGTGGAGCGCGCCTTAGCAAAACCGTATATATATCGGGTCCTAAATGGGTTTGGAATAGTTGGTACGAGGATTGGATCCGTTTGTAACAGTGTTTTTGGATCTAGATTGAGAATTGGTTTGGCTCTAAAAGAAGAAATACCAAACCCAAGTTATACGAGTCGTTACCGAGTTCAGACCCTGGTAAATGGGTACCATTGACAGGCCTAATTAGGGGTGTTTGCCGTTTAGATTGGTTCAATTTTGCATATTTTTCAAACCACATCAAATGTTTTGGTTTGAAAAATCTCAAATCAAAACCAAACTATTTAAGATCAGTTTGATTTACTTAAATTGATTCCATTTTTTGCTTGGTCGATTTTAAAAGAATTATTATTTTTTTATCTTCATAAGATATGAAAATTTTCACTTACTACAAAAGACACGCAATTTTATTTTACTTTTTATGCAACAAAAATGTCCCATCAGGTGCTTTCCTTTGTTTTTTTTGTCCTTTCTATACTAAAAATTTCTCCTACTACTGGGAAGTGGAATAACAAAGTGTTTTAAAAAAAAAAAAAAAATCATGAGTAGTAGAAGAAAAGTAGTAAATGATGCATTGCTATATAGATAATTCAAGTGATTCTGTGAAAGAAAAAAGGGAAAATTCTACATTTTAAGGGAGAAAATCAATATCAAACTATAAAAATTCAAATGCCAGTTCAAAAATGACAAATCCAAGAGGAAAAAAGTTACTCATAAGTCATGCAATCACATTAATTTAAATTTATACAATCCTTAAAAACATTAATTAACTAATACAAAACATATATACAAAAAAATAAAGAACTTCAAATTGATATCTTTTCCAAATATTATTTAAGGAGGCGAGAGGAAAGTAAGGGAATGGAATGAGGATAGAAAAATGAGAATAATTAGAAATTATCATATAAATAAAATAATAAATATAATTACATATAAATTAGTTGTTTGGTTTGGTTTCGGTTAGGAAGTATAAAATTTATAACCAAATTGAATCTTCAATTTGAAAATTTTAAATAAAAAAAAAAAAACCAATCTAAACCAAAAACTCTAAATTCAGCTTGATTTGATCCATCAGATTGATTTTGAAAATTTTTTGAACACCCCTATTCCTAATTCAACATCAAGGCATGACATTTTAGTGAGTTTTTGCCAGATTAGAGGTGTCCCCTGAAATCAAAAAAAATAATGGGATGCGAATTTTTGGATCGGAAAATTTTGGAGTGTGACGCCAACCCAAACTATGTTTTTCAAGAAAATCGCTAGATGGCATGGAGATTCCTGGCATGTCGCGATCCTAGGTGGCGATTCCCTACAAATCGTCTCGTCAGGTGGCGATTTCTCATGACTTTACCCATTCCCAGATCTAGTTGTCCTACTTGGCATCAACACGTGTTGTGATATGGTGATTTACTACACACGCTCCTTGTCTAATGGCGATCTAGGTAATCCCCCTTCCCAGAGTCAAAGCACCAATGATTGGCTCACTTACTTGCACAAACCAATCATTATCAATCAAAAAATAATAATTCTTTCTCAAAACCCTAATTCTTTTCAACTCTAAATTTCCTTTAATTCTCTTTTTTGTTAGAGAAAAAAAACTAACTAAAAAGCATTTGAATTCCATTTGTAATTTTTCTAAATGTATTGAATTAAATTCAATTTAGTCTATTTCGAAAATTTTTCGTTACTAGTTTTTCAGACGATTTTCAGTAGGTAAACTAATTTAAACCCTAAACCTGACACGACATATTATTAACTAAAGAAAAGTTATCATGAGAATAAATCAACTAGAATTGGCCTACCCTCACAGATATCAACACAAAAAGCAAACTGACTTTTGAAACGATCGAGGAAACTCTAACCTTATTATCAAATCTCATATTACTACCCTAAAAATTGTTAATAAACTTTACCAAATTTCTTCTTGTTTCTTGATTGTATTTTGCCTATGCTTGGTCCTGAATAGCATTGCACTAAGTTGTCAATATATCAGTATGTATAACACAGAATAAAATCTATGAAAGATTACCATATTTCATCTTCTTTCCCGATGATCTTCTCTTGCTATTTCCCTTGTCAATACTTTCATGAAATTGTTTTTTCTCTTTGCCCAAGCCCTTTTTTTTTTTCACCGAGGTTAACTTTTCTTGATGATCTTCCCTTTAGATCAGTCCTTTAACTAAATAAACTTGGACCTTGTTGAATCATAACTTTCACTGTGGTTTTTCCTCAACATTCTTGTCTATGGGGACCATTCCTCTCTTTTTTAGGAGTTTTCTCAGTTTCACTCTTTGTGCTATTGAAGAAGCGAAGCAACTCATAACAGGAATAAAAAAAAGGGATTAGGGAGCGAGAGAAGAGAGAGGACGAAACAATGGACCATACAAAAGCAATAAGGATGACACACCTAAAACAAAACTAGTAGTTGGGTCATTTCCTTTTCATGAATCATCAATCTTCAAACCATAGAAAGCATCCAAAATGTATTCCTTTTAGAGAAGGGTTCTGATCTTTTTTCAAAGATTCCAGAGGCTTTAGCAAGAATATAGAACCCACAGAGAGTGTCTGAATTCAATTTTTTCTTTTTGCTGCTGGCTTATAGAATAGGCTTCTAATTCTATCATCAGTATGGAAAACAGGAGAGAACATGATGAATCAGCACAGGAAGAATTACTACGTTAGTTATGAATTCTAAAACGCATTATGAATTTCCAGCTTTCTTGCATTTAAAGGTTGCAGCTTTTTTTGTAGCGATTTGAAGGTTAATTGTGTGTGATATTCTCTGTTCTAGACCTAACTCCCCTACTAATTATATTTTTTCTTTTTTTAACTTTATTCAATTTATTCAAAAGAACAATTTATTTCAATCAAAAAAGGACAAAGATATACTTCACCAATAAATTGATATAGCATATACATCACTAAAATGATCACAAGATAGTACAATATATAATGAAATCTGTTTTAAACTAAATAAAAAAAAATATAAGGATAAAATATGCCACTGTATGTAAACACTAAAAATCATCTTGATCATCTCGAGAGGGCTGAACGGTAGTGGAAAAGAGCAAATGGGACGCACATAATCCCCTAGAAGACAAGGCATGCCCATGTGAAGACGATGGATGCATAACAGGTGGTTGGGATGTAGAAGTTCGAATGATATGGCATAGATAATATCGATATGACTGAAATGGATATGTTTGAGATGATGATGGCTCTCCTAGATATGCCTGAGATAACGATGGTGCTGAGTGCCTCAAAATATCCAAAAACGATGCACTAGCAAAATTTCCAAAAATCCACCACTGATCATAGTAGGCAGATAATATAGGAGGATAATATAGAACCTCGACCATAAGAGAATAGAATAGCTATAAAGGGTGAGTGTCAAGTGTCTAGGTCCAGCATACCCCACTGGTGACACGTCTGAATATCCGAGGGCAACGAGATGAGCTGGCTTCTGAAATGCATTGTGCCCTGTACTCTTAGACTAGTTGAACCCAGTGGGACCACTAGTGTGATTTGCGAAGCCCATAGGAAGAGACATCTCTGAAGGCTGGTCCCTCGGTGGGGTATGACGAAGTCATTATCTCTGGGGCTCGTCAGATGGAAGGGAGTCATCATCAGCCTGCTTAAGAGGAGGACTAGGTGGCATTGCCGCAAGCTCATCCTCATGTCTAGCTGCACATCCATCTCATCTCCGTCTCCAGCACTCACGAACTGGTGTCTGCCTAGTTGGTGTTGGCTAAACCATATAGAGCTCCCTTCCAACACAACACCCTCCATTCTCTCTCTCGAAGTACCGTATGAGGATCGATCACGTAAAGCACGAAAGACTCCTTTCTGAGTAGTGGGGCTCAAGTGAAGTCCCTCTGCATGGTCATAGAGTCTTTGACCGAACTCAGATATCTTATCCATCTACGCAAATAATAGTAAAAATAAGTAAACAATGTTATGAAAGTAGTTGTACTATGTTTTATCACATACGTACAGCATGCTCATGCTCAGCAACTAATCCTTGATATCCTCTATTCGAATAGAACTCTCCTCTAATTCTCGAGTTACCTAATACTAGCACAGTAACCCGATGATACTAACACAAATAGAATTGATGGGATCTCTCCATTCATGGCGCCTCATCAATGATCCATCGTCATCTCTCCTCCCATGTGGTAATGTATTGAGCATGCTCCTTTACGATGTCCCGACAAGCTAGTCTCCGTCTATCTCCATCATGCAAATCCTAATCTACCTCAACATGGTAGTGTATGTGTTGCTTTAGAACAAACTATAGCATCACTTTGTCCGAATGATGCATCTCCACAAAAGCAAAATAAAATAGGGGCACTCGACTCCGCCATAACTCTCAACCTGCTGTGCAGAATGGTGGTAGCGTCGCTAGCTCCATCTCGAAATAGGGCAACCACATAAATTGTAAGAAGTACAAAAAAAGAAATACCTTAAAAAGGAAAATAAAACAGAAGTCAATCACAATTTAAAAAAAATATATATATTAATATACCTCATCATCATCTCTGAGGCTGACTAATTGATCCCTATAAACTAGTAGTGTGTGGGTCGATGTTCTACTCTAATCTTACCATGTGTTCCACCTAGCAGCCTATAATCCTTTCGCTGGGATAACTTAATGGACATCACCACATCCAGGATTGATAACTTGCACATGCTCCCATATCCAAATCTGGAGTAACATCATGGGGCCACATATCTCTCCGGTGCCCTGTTGTGCAGCCCGGCAAAGACATCGGTATAGATAAGTTACGACTGCTGACCCCTAGCTAAGCAATCCACACCCATCAAAATCCTCAAGGAGATCTAGAGATGAGAGCCAAAGTCTGCTACTCGACTTGTCCACGAACAAGTTTCCACCCAAAAACAACAGAAGTATCATGTGAAGGGAATCGGATCCCGAATCCACTAGGAAACGGATCCGGAGTCCCAGGATTTTTAAAAAAAAATTTTCTCATATAAGGAGTTAGAGAACGATACCTGGATTGACGAATTTCGCGGAGATCTTGTCCTGCGGAATGGATCTGGACTTCTTGATCTACTATG
>JAOXNR010000001.1:17460845-17516571 GCA_028571225.1 Parsonsia alboflavescens | reverse complement strand
AAAATCTAAGGATGCTATTGACTAGACTTCGTTCCAAAAATCCTTTAGTTATTTCAAAATCCATTTTATTAACAGATATACCTATCCTTAAAGACATCTCCCATTTATCTATCGCTTCTTCAGTTTTTTAAACATAATTTGGTATTTTAATAACGTTGTTCCTATAGGCAATAATAAAATGTATATATTGTAGATGAATAAATAAAATATATTATGTAAAAATAATAAAATATATTATATAAAATAAAAAAAATATTTAATAAATAAGTTATATTTTATATAATATTATAAATAAAATATTATTTATATTAAAAGCTCATTTAGACTCACAAACCTAATGAATCGAATATCCATAAACTTGACTCGACTCATTTAATAAATAATTCGAGTCTAGAATCGGTTCAAATTCAATTAAAGTGAACCGAATTCAAGCTTTTATCGAGATAAATCTGAACCGTTCGCGAATCGTTTACCCCTAGTCACCGTGCATTAGGTAACGATCGTCCCATGAATCTAATTATGATTCTGACCTAAGGATTCTGAGGATGTAAATCAGCTTAAGCAAGTTCAACTAATGGACTCAATGAAAAAATGACAGTAGACATATGACTTCATACATATAAACAATAGTAAAAGGGTCTTAAAAACTCAACTTGCTAGGCCGGTTTCAAAACTAATTAATTTATCTTAATTTTTTTAAAGTTGAAAAATTATTTTCTGTCTAAAAACTATAAAAAACAACACACAGAAGCAAATGTAGAAACCTATAATAACTATTTACAGATCAACTATCCATATACAGTTTTAAAATGTTACTAAACTAAAAACTAAGAAGAAAAGAAATTCTATGCTGTACAGTGAATGTAGCTGTGATCTAAGTCATTCCCATCCCATCAACTTCTTCCTCACACATTCTTCCATCTCATACCTTGGCACCAAGGAGGCATCAGAGTCATCTACCAAGATTCTGTACAATTCCCACTCGCGATCGTTGACTCTGTGTCTTCCTATCTCCAACTGCAGAAGAACAAAACCATAAAGAGCTGATTTTACCAGAATCAAGAGCATATGAGAGTGTAAGGATAGAAAAGACATTAACTTTCTACCGAGAAAATGCTTATGTTCAGAGTTTTAAGGGCTAATGTAATATCATGGAAGACCAGAGGACGACCCCTGCCAGACAACTCAACAGGATTAGCTACCAGCAGCTCCGTGTCAGGGCCGCGGTTGGTGACATCCACTCTAAGTGGATGAGCAAGCTCCATTCTCAACCGAGAGCATATCGAATTCTGCTTCTCAGGATCCACTATCTTCTTCCCATCTGCTTGCACTATAAACAAATCCAAGCTGCAGCTGTTGTTGGGGTTTGAAAACAAACGCAAGTAGGAAAGCTGGAGGACAAAAAAGTAACAAAATAAGGAAAATCTTAATGAGCCTTATCAAAAGATGATGCTATTCCGGATGCAAAGCTAGAAGAGTTACCTGGATGTTGTAATCTTTTAGTGTTCTCATAATGTCATAGATAAGGCCCTTACGATCTTCGCTAACGACTTTAATTAGTGTACATGAGGGACTGAGGGCATTGTCTACCTCTGTAGAAACAATATTGGAGACGAAAGGTAGTTCTGGACTGAACATATCCTCACTAACTGAGGATGGAAGGAAGGATTGGGATGCAACAATTTCAGGAACAGCTAATTCAAATTCACATGTCATCATAGTGTCCCCTAAAACAGTTGTCAAATGATTAGTTACTTCGGCCTGTCTGCTTCCAGTATGAAGCTCCTCCCTGGATTCACAGACAATACAACTTTGGTTTTAATTTGGACACAAAATAGATACAATGTACATAATGTGATGGATCCAGAGACATAATATCTGTTATTAAATTGTCAAATCCAATAATGGAAGAGAAAAGATAGTAATACCCAAATGGCAATATCAGCTATATTAAATTGCCCCAAAAGTTTTTTTAAGTGCTAGATTTGCTTTGATCTTTATAGGTCCAGCACCAATGATTTTAACTGTCCCTCATCTTCTTGGTTCCGTATACGGCTGTTCAAGGCACATATCAAGTTGAAAACGGATGGCTGACTCATGACAGACATGTATTCCCACGCGGTAATGAAATCAGCAAATACTTAAGGAACGAGTTTTTGGCAGATAGTACCGACATGACGAGAAACATGTATGAGCTTGTGGATACAGCTATCCTCAAGGATAGCAACAAAGAACATAGAAACGGTGCCTAAGCGATAAAAAAAAAAAAAAGAATATAATACGGTGGTTGAAGAAACGTCCAAAAAGGTAAACTCAACCATTCTATATAGCCAGACTCGTTTCAGATGAACAAACAATGCACAAAACAGAAGGGCTCTTGTTTTAGTTTCACGAATGTCTTTCTCAAGGAGCTCTAAGGAACTCTTCTGTATCAACCACATTGCAGATAAGATAATTGCAATGTATCTTAGCAGAGATGTTGAAAAATGACATCTGATCTAATTGTTGGACAAAGTTGCAAACAGTAATTATTAGACTTCAAAAGTCAATACTAATGTTCTGCTTCTGAGCTTTTTAAGAATATTGTTCATACAAAAATGACATTGAACTATGGAATGTACAATGTATGAATCTTAAACAATGTCGTAATATAAAACTCGTATTCTCCTTTTAACAGGAAACTGAAAGAATTAAGGAGACAAAGCAGAAAACAGCAGATAAAAGACGAAGTCAAATATAGAACTTTAAAAAAAGGCAAGCCAACCTGGTGTCAGTCACAAAAAAGAGATCCATGACTCTTCCATCTGGGGTGGTTGCTGCCTTCACCCTTTTGATGGTTAACTCTACCTCACATAGAACCTGGGTTATATCTGCAGAGAGAAATCAAACGAACAAAGGTAACCATTATGTAGAAAACAAAATCTTACATAAGGCTAACAACAGGCATATGTAGAAACAAATATTAGAGAAAAAGGCAAGAATCAGTACTGGATAGTCTAGGGTAGAAAAGTAAGAAGTTCTCTCCACACATTCAACTTGCAATACTGCCATCACATGAAAACCAATTAGCCCTCCTATTACTGCAAATGTATCCTAGGTATTCAATGTGAAGGTCCACTATGCATTAATAAAGGGGAAAAAAAGAAGATAAGAACTAGAAATGAAAGAAAAGATCAAGATCATAAAAAATAACTGTGTTCAATTAAGAGTGTTCTCTATTCTAAATACCAAATTCAATTAAAATAAATAGGGTTTACCATGTAAGAGGCCTTTCCGGTCAGAGGAACACCAAAACTTCAAGAGAAATACATCCGGTTGCCTAGGTGGTTGAAACTCTGGTTTATAATAGAAAATTTCCCGAGCAGAAGGGATACACTTGGGACACACATCCAGAAGTCTCGTTTTCAACAAATCCCACTTAGTCTTTTCGCTCCCATCTACCCAGAAAACTATGTAACACCATTTACTATCTGTCTGAACATCTGTTAAGACCAAAAAAATGCAAATACAAATACTCTTGAGTACTTAGAACCACAATTTTCACAAAAGTACTTATTTAGAAAATGAAGTGTTGATGAATTATGTAAAATCCACACCAAAAGAGTAACAATTTTACAATCTGAGGTTCTGAAGAAGATTCAGGAATCAGCAAGAATCAGCTTAACTTTCACTTTAAGTAAAAGGTATGTAATGAGAGAAGATTGAAACCCTGAATAGTTCCAACCTTACCATAGCGCCAAGGCATCGAAACTTAATCAACCAACAGCTAATAGAATAGAATCAAGTGAAACATTAAACGAAATGCTGGAGACTTGAGAGGAAAATCTTCTTGCGCCCTTTCAAACAATATTTCTCGATTTCAAAAAACAAACCATATGAATTTCAAGAAATTATATCAACATGCAAAAAAGTACAATTGCCCACCAGTCCAATACATGATTTTTAGAACCATAGAAATGAAGGGATGATCACAAAGGAAAACGGGCACCAAATATTACCATGCCTACAATAAAACCTCTCAAGCACAAACTCCATATATACATTAACAAAAATTTCCAAGCCAAATAGCAAAAACTCAACCATAAACAAAAACCAACAACAACAAAAAAACTAAAAAGACACAAATGAGCAAAGAAGATTAAAGAACTACAAGTACCTCCTCTGATAATGCTAAGCCCAAAGAGCAAAATAATCCTGCAGAGATCACAGCCAAGTCCAGTTTTGTCTGGACAATTGACGGTGATCACATTATGATCACCAGCCCCTTCTGCTTGTTTTATTAACACCTCATCTTCACATAACAGCCCCATTTCACCCTCTCAATCTATTTTCTTCACTTCACAGAACAAACACTCCTCTGTTTTCTTTGTTTTTCTATATTCTCAATGAAGCAGAGGACACTGTGTGTGAATGAACACACACGAACCAGAGTAGAAGAATGAGTACAACTCTACTCTGTAATTCACCGCGCCCTTTCTCTCTCTCTAGTTCTTACGGTAAAGAAAGAGAAAAATTCAAAGGAAGGAGATAGAATATAGAGATTCCAAAAGAAAAATTACTTCTCCTCCTTTTTTTAAAAATTTTCGTCCTTGGTATCTACTCTTCTCTTTTTAGACTACTTTTTTTGTTATTATTTTCTATAAAAGAATCAATATATCTATTTATTTATTTATTTTAAAACAAGGAAAGAAAATATTCACGTAGACACGCGGTAAAATGGCATTTGATACTATTAAAAGAAGATTTCTCAGGTTGTTATTTGTATGGGAATGATTGAACTTTTAAAGATCTAATTTGTGATCAGTTTTACATTTTGATTCTTAACTTCTTCTTTTTTTATTGTATTGACCTTCAAGCAAATTATAATTAAATAACTTGATCCTTCTCATTGTATTTTTGAAAATATCAAGTCAACAACCACCTAAACAAATTAATAGGAGCAAATGTAGTACTATGCTATTCAATTGGTTAGAAACGGGTATTAATTAAAATCCTATCGAAATAAATTTCAATTTCTGATTCAGCAAGAAATAGATTTAGTCAGGTCAGAACTATGAATTTAGCTAAGCAAAATTTTAATTTATACCCGTTTTTAATAAATTGAATAGTATAGTATTGAATTTGTCCCTGTTAATTTGATCAAGAGGTCGTTAACTGAACTTTTTGAGGTTTTTTTAAAAAATAGGGTTCGAAGTACCAAATTATCTAATAGTAATTTGTTCGAGGACCAACATGACTAATAAAATAGATTAAGGATCAAAACATTAAAACTAACTAAAGATTATGTCCTTAATCGTCCAATTACTCTTTATATATATTGTATTTTCTTTTTTCTGCACGTATTCATTGATTCAAGCCAATTCTTGGGCTAATAGGTATTTAGAATTAAATGAATACAGTACTATCCTAAAATTTTATGTGTTAATTAATCATTTATTCATGTATGAGTAAACTTTATTGTCCTCATAGGGTTTTGTGTGGTTTAATACATTGAATTTACCATTAATATATTCTCTGTATTATATTAACTCAATGGTTAATATTTTCCTTACATATATAATATAATATTATAATGTAAAATATCTATGTCTTGCATTACTCATCAAATTAGAGCTAAGAATTTTAAGTTTTTACACTAATTATAAAATTCATTAAAAAGTTTAGATTCATGTAGTAATATATATATATATATATATATATATATATATATCAGATTTGCTAAGGCGCGCTTCAATCGTTATCGTAATGGAATTCTTACTCCGCTTGGTTGGCTGCATGACCACTGTAATAAAAATTTCGTTACGGTAACGATTGGAACCCACCGTAAGCAAAATCGATATATATATATTTTATAATATCGTAAAATATTTTTAAAGAGGTCTTAGATCTACATGGGTATGTTCATGAATCATCATTACAATAAAATATCATTGAATTTCTTATGAGGATGTTAAAGAAAACTTAAAATAAATGTTACAAATTTGTTTCATTAGTAAAATATTTTACGTTATCATTTTACAAGATTAATATTACGTAAAGAAATTATATTTTCTTTAAAATTAAATTTTACATAATTATTTTAATGTAATACTTTTATGGTGTGAATTTGCATATTTCTATAGATAGATGTACAATAAATTGACCCAGAATTTGCAAGCCAATAGCAAATGCATGATATTTATTTAACCATCAAGTTACTCGACAATATAGGAGTTCAATAGTAAAAATATTCTTAGAATTAAATATCTGTAAAAAGAAGATACTTTGTTTTTATAAAAACTAAAAAGCACTAATTAGAAAAGAAAAAACTTATTTATTTATGATTTTTATAATATATATAACTTATATTTTAAAGTAAAAAAATTTACCTTATTTTTTATGCTCTATTGTTCTAACTTTATTCATTACTTTTTTTCTTCCTTTCCATTTTTTCTTTCTCGTTGTTTTTTTTTTTCTTTCTTTCTTTCTTAATTTAATTTTTTCTCTTATGTTCTCTTGTCTCTTTTTTCTTCTTCTTCTTCTTCTTTTTTCTCCTTTTTCGGTCCCTTTTTCCCACTTCTTTTTCCCTTTTTTAATATTTCCTTTTAGTCTCATCTTTCTTTCTATTTGATTTTTTTTCTTCTCTTGAGTCATTATTTTAAAAGTTTATTAAATTTATATTTTTACTACAAAACTCATGCATTATGGAATAACAAAAGCATCAACATTTCTTTCTTGCTTCTCAAATAGTACACCCCCAGAATTAGTCCCTTTTTTTTTTATACTACCTTCTTTTAAAGCTATAGAAGAGTTTAGTGCTTAATATATTATGTTTTATGCTAAATAATAATTTTATTTTTATACAAACATACTTTGTATTATTAGTTAATATATTTTATGAATAAACTGGAGATATTCAATTCACAAAATATTTGATTGAACATGATATTAAATAAACACATGCAACGATTTTAAATAAAATTTATTGTTCTTGTTGTATGACATGATTGGTTAAAGATTAAAGTATAATATTCATTTAAATTATTTAGATGTAAATAATACTTTGAATTCAAGAATAATAATCTAAACAGTTTTTCAATAATTTAAAACTAAATATTATTTATATACTGACAATTATTTTAAATAATATTTATTAATTCTAACGACAATTTAAATATCTCCTTTTCCAATTTAAAATAGAGTAGATTTTTTGTCTTCATATATATTTTTAAGAAAAAAAACAAAATAAAATTAAAATTGCTACTTCGTGTGGCACGAATCTAAAGTTTAGCAAAATTTGTAAACCAACAGCAATTTCCAAAACTAGAACATAAACAGGAGAAGGTAACAAGAGATTAAACAATATATTTTTACCCCTTTTAAGAAAAATTATAGAGTTTCATTTGTAAAATAAAAAAATAAAAAAAAATGAAGTATCTTTTTCGGTTAAGAGTCAACTTCCCATTTCGGGAGGTAATGCGAAGTGGAGATGAAAGTGTCTTAAAAAGGAAAGTAATCCAACCACTAAAAACAAGTCACCGTTAACTAAGAAAACTATTTAGTCAGAAGGGTGGAAAACAATCTTTGGTCGTTGTCTCGGGTGCACTTTTAGTTACCATAATTGATATATGTTAAATTTTATTGGGCACGAACTTGTGATTATTGAAATCGATGAAAAAAAACTCCAATTTATTTTTAGAAAATTTGAATTTATTATAGAAGTTTAATAATGTGGGTTTTAATTGGTTTGTTTTTTTTTTCTTTTTCCTTTAAAATCGGGGTGAGAGTTTAGGATGGAAAAAAAACATATATCTAAATGAAGAAGAGCTATTTATGGAATCTCATCAAGTGCGCAGCTAGGACAAAGAGTGAGATGGTAAGACTGGCTGATTTGGACTGCTTTCTCCCCTTTACTTGTGAGTTTGCTGAGGTGGAGCGAAATACATAAGAGCATCTCCAATAACATACCCTTCCAACGGACAAAGAGTGCACAGCTAGGACAAAGAGTGAGATGGTGAGACTGGCTAATTTGGATTGCTTTCTCCCCTTTACTCGTGAGTTTGCTGAGGTGGAGCAACCTACATAAGAGCATCTCCAATAGTGTACCCTTCCAAGGATGCATATTGGAGATCTCGCATGTTACATACTTATTTTAAGATACCTTCCTCTTAGGTACTCATATTCTGCAATTGATCTCCTTTTCACATCACTTAAAAGTGGGTTCCACTTACTAATTAATTTTCCAATTCATTTGCTACATCATCAAGAATAAATTTTTTTCATATTTTTATATTTATGCTATTATTTAAAAAAATGATATATTTTAAAAGTAATATTTTAAAAATATCTAATTATTCTAACATAAATTATAAATTAATTAATTTTTTCAAAACAATAAAAATTAATAAACTTATAAAATTTTATTATAGAAAGACATGGTACATAAAAGAAAAACTATTTAGAAATTTTATTAATAAACTATATTGTTTTGAAATAAACAATTAAAAGAATAAATATGGAAAAGTTTATAAATTAAAAATAAAAGAAGTTTGTGTGTCTATTATAAAAACAAATAAATGTGATTTTTTTAGAAACAATAAAAAATCGATATTATGAATATGTATATATATAAAGAATAAAAAAAATCATTAAACTAATCCATATACACAAAAATTACAATTAAAAAAAATCAATATACACAAAAATTACAAGTAAAAAAAACTAAATTGAGAAACGAAAGGGGAAAAAAAAATCATTTAATAAAGGGAGTGGGCTCACCAATGCCCATCTTAGTAGCTTATTTGGCATTTACCCCTAAAAAATCTCTCCTCCAGCTAACAGTTAAGCACCTCCATTAGGGGTGCTCTAAAAAGTCATTGAGAGGTATAATCAACATTTGAAAAACCAACTAAACAATCATTGTGGAATCCGTTACTTTCTTTTCAGTTTTGGGTGAACAAGGAGTACAAATAAGCACATTTTTCGTAAATAGAGACACCTCAAGATAGCAACACTTTTTTACCATTGAAAGCAAATGATGTCTATATTTATGAGCTGTAACAAGGGAATAGCATGACAAGAAAATCCACAAAATATCAAATGTGGATTTCGTAAGACGAGAATGACAAGAACTAGTAATTATTTGTACACAAAACACCTTATTGTCGAGGAAACAGAGTTGCATATCTAAATGTATGCAATCGATATTAGGTTCAAATTGTATTTTCTGAATAGAAATTTAACAAGGCAAGGGTTGTGTATAATATTTGAAATTAAAACATATCTTGTAAAATGAAAATAATGAAATTTGAAAAGATCAACAAACTAAGAAATATTTTCCTTAAAAGATCAATTTCATGATCACGAGCAAAGCCTCATTTAGCATATTCAATATCTTTGGGCACATGCCATCAGCTTTTCACAAACACCCATTGAATATAATGGGCAATGTTTAACAAATCAAATACCAATCATCTAATGAAAAAACTTAGACTCCAATACGCAAAAAACAAAATTACCATGAGAATCATTCAACAAGACATTTAATTAAGTTGAATTGATTAGTAAGCTTTCAGACAATTAGTCCAAGAATCCACAAAACGAAGCAATTGTGCACAATTTCACACATACATCGTTTTGAACTATACAATAAACCATCAACCGGGTCTCAGAGTTTATGGAATATACAATATCTTTTAACAATTTAAAAGATCAACAATTTGTACCTTAATTTTGCTTTTAAAGGTCAAAAGTTTGAAGAAGAAAAAAATCTTGTCAACAATTTTTTCATGTGAAGGAATTGGCAATATATTTTCTAATATAAATTTATTAGTGAATCAATATATGTAAAATAATAGATTCCAAAAAGAGGTCATTTAATTACCTAAAGAAGGACATGAATGAAGGGATGATATTTTTTTTACCTGGTCTATGTTTACCTCAAGAAACAACTTCAACTCTACATTTATTGATCTCTCCCATTTCGTCAACCTAGTAAACATCAAACAAGGCTAGAATAGCTATTAAACCAAATATTAAGTAAGTTCCACAATCAGGGAATAAACTTTGACACATTTTTAGCCCTCACAATAGAAAGAAAACAATTATTTCAAAAGAATGCAGCATTTATACAATAGGGCAACATTCAGATGTAGAGTCCACAAATTTCAAAAATCACAAACCAACAAATAAATTGTTTTAAGGAAATTATTTGGAAAGGATTTTAAGGTAATATTCAGTTACGTAAGAATCACGAACCATGAGAAAGAGTAGCACGAAAATTGCACATGGGAAGGAATTGCATATAGGAAGAAGTGACTTGAAAATTGCACAGAAATTGCACGTGAGAAGAAGTGACACAAAATTGCACAAAATTGCATATTGGAAAATATTAATAATTTTCAAGGTAAATCATCTTGACAGTATAATTCCAGATGGGTAAATTGACTCGATCCCACCATCAATAAGGCAGGTTATTAATTCCCATGAAAAACAAGAACTGCTCCGATGTAGAAGCAAACAACAGCTATTCATTAATTTCCTAGTAAACAACTCTATCGAATGACAAAGAACGAACCATTGATTTAGAACCTACAATTCCAAAGAAGTAATTCTGCAATGGAACAACCAACAGAGTCAGCAACTCAAGACTTATCATACATGAGCGACCAAAATCGGGGATCGTGGTGTACTTGCTGTGGGGATAATACAATATCCGAATAGGCTTTGAGAGTAAGAGTCCAAACACAGGAAAACCACACTATGCAATCTTTGCTATTGATCCAAGAATCAATTGAGGTATCTCAAGTTTGTTTATGGTCGCAAGTCGTTTAAAGTTGACCTTCTTTTGATTCACTATATGTCACCTGTTATCACCTTTTGTCTCTTCCTTCTCCTTAGTTGCATAGATCCCAACAATACCAGGAACACCATAACTGCTCAAATTGAAAGAATATCTGGAGGATCACTTACTGGTGGATCTCCTCATTGACATTCTCTTGCTTGAATTCTAACCCAAGATCTCATCCACATTGACGGCAGAATCTAGTTTCTTTGCATCCACCCATCCAAAGTTTTCAGTTTGCATCTGCATATAGATCAAATGGGAATATGCACAATTTCTATCAGAGGCCCTTCTTGTATATGGATCAACAAGAGGAATATGCACCCTTGGGATCTTCAACATTAGTACCTAGCAGAAATTTTGTTTTCAAAGAACATGTTCTCAAATTGCTTCACAAATAAATCTTTCAGATAAAATTCACTTTTTTTTATTAACGTTTTAGTACCTAGATCCATGAGTTTGCCACTTTGTACCACTGCTTTGAAGTGAGCATTTCTAACCGTTAGAGATGGTAAGTGGGTAGGGCTGACTCGAAGCCCATCTCAATCCTGGCCCGCACTGGGCCTGCCAGTTAGTCTATAGCCCACCCGGTCCCTTTTTCTTAGCCCGGCCTGGCCTGGACCTGCACGAGGCACAAGGCACAGAACCAGCCAATCTTTGGCCCAAAACCAACTAGGCCCGATGGGTTCAACCATTTCTAATGGCTATATTACCTTTTGAAGTTAAAAATATATATTTATAATAATTCCATTAATGGCTAAATTCCCGAAAAACCTATAAATACCCCCTCCCACACTCTCAAAAATCTTTACACATTCTTCCATACTCTCCTCCTCACATTTTTCTCCTCTCTACTTCCAAAATCTCTACTTTACTCTCTACTATTTTAATTTTGGCAACTACAAGAAGAAATTTGGAGTTTCCATCTTTGATCTTCCACAATTTCCAACTAATTCTTTCAAATTTCAAGTTGGTTATTCTCTACTTACTTTCTAAGCTTTAATATTTATAATTGTTAATTTGTTGTTCATTTCTTTTTTATTGTTCAATTTGAAGTTAATTTTATTTTGTTACTTCTGATAATTTTGTTACTTGCTTATTTATTTTTTCAATTATATTTCTTTGAATTGTTTTTGTATTTGTTACATACTTGTTTGCTTTATTTGTCCTTATTGCTTTTTATATGTTACTTGACTGCATATTATTTTCATTAATCCACATTTAAAGAAAAAAAAATGAACAGATCACGTTCTTCCTCCCATCGCATCAATCTTTATGAGAGTGAGTTTGTTAGGGCTAATAAAGTTTTGATAGTGATATCTACTTTCCCAAACCGAAGATATAGAATTATTAGGTGATGATATTAATGAGGATGATGTAGAAGATATGTCTATCCCCCCGCCCCCCGGCCAATCATCCGCCTCATCCCTCAATTAACTCAATGACAAATAAGACTAAAGGAAAAAAAAATTTATGACTAGTATGGAGTTTATTTACTAAAGTAGGTAACAAAGTAACTTGTAAACTTTGTAGGAAGTCTTATGCTCATAAAAGTGGGAGTGGGATGGGAACCTTGTCTAGGCATATGAGAAATGAACGCTCGGATTTTAATGAAAATTTGCTAGAACAACAAAGAATTAAAATAATGAGGGGAAAAGTAACTTTTTAATTTTAAATTTGATCAAGAATATGCAAGGGAAAGACTTGCTAGGTGATTAATTGCACAAAATCTAAATTTTAGGAATATTGGAAATGGATGATTTTGTACAAGCTGTTTGTGAATGTTTTTACAACTGTCATTTCATAGAATTCCTAAATCTACACTTAGATGTGATGTCTTTACATGCTATAGAAAAATGAAAATAAAAAAGTCTTCTTGAATAATTTCATGAATTAGTTACTACAAAATTTGCTCTTACTTGTGATTCAAAAAAGAATGCTAGCTTTTAGACCATTTGATCCTCTTTACACCAATATTGCTATTGCAAATAATATTTTATATACACGTTGGGAATAAAATTTTTTGGAAAGAATTTTTTGTATTTCTTTTGACAATGTTAGAAATAATGATTCTTTCATTCGAATTATTAAGAATGAAATTCATCCCATTCTAGATGGACAACTTTTTCATAATAGATGTTCTTGTCATGTGTTGAATTTAATTGTTAAAAGTGTATACCAATTTGTAGAAGATATAGTTAATATTTTTCGTAATATTGTTGTATTTATGAAGGGTTCTAGTGTTAGAGATGCACAATTTAAACATATGTGTAGATAATAAGGTTTAAATTACAAATAAATTTAAGATGGATGTTAACACTAGATGGAACTCCACACATGAATGATAGATAGTATTCTTCCTTATAAACACATAATAATTCAATATTGCAATAGTATCGGATTTGAACCTCTTTTAAATTTTGATTATTTTGACAATGTCGCTATTGTATCTTCTTTTTTGAAAATTTTTAAGGATGCTACACAATTACTTTAGAATCAATATTATCCCAACACACATCATATGATTCCTATTTTAATTAATGTATGTCATACTTTTTATGAATTTAGGGACAACAGTACATATAGTGTAATGATAGAATCTATGGAAGAAAAAATATTTCAAATATTATAAAGATATACCATTATTGTATTGCATTGACTTTTGTATGGATCCACGATTTAAGATTTCAGGTTTTGAGACAAGCATCAACTACTTGTATGGCTTGTATCCCAGTTACGATGAAGAAGGATTCTCATGGAAAGTTAAGGTAGAGAGACTAAAGACATATGTGAAGGCAAATTTGAATGTCTTATTCACATCCTATCAAGATCAATCTTCCACAACATCATCAAGAATCATCATGGAGTCACCAAGATCGAGTAGTGCATCTCAAAAAGGAAGGTTGACACTTTGTCAATACTTTTGCACCTCAACCAAAGGTTTGAGAGAGGTGGTTCATCATCATCTTCAAGTAGCGATTCGAGTGAGTTGACAATTTACGACATTGCCACTCAAGAGATAAGTAATAAAGACTCCGAGGATTTTGACATTTTGGGATGGTGGAAATTAAATGAAGCCACTTATCTTGCTTTGGAAAATTAGCATGAGATGTTTTGACTCCACCCATTTCAACCATGGCATTGGAAAATGCCTTTAGTGAAGGTGGTTGAGTACTCAATGATTATAGAAATGTATTGGCACCCACCACTTTGGAAGTTCTCACGTTTGTCTCCGATTGAATCAAAGTCGAAAATAGGTCTCAAGGGATGGTTACAACTATTTTGTTGGCAAATGAATGGGAATATAATGGAGAAGACGTTCATCAAGTGATGTGTATAGCCATTAATGTATTTTCATTGGAATTTGTTTAAATGATTTCCAAGAAGGTTTAAGTAAACATTAAACAAGTCCTCCTCTCAATCTTATGTAATGTATTCTTAATAATTTGTTATTAATAAATTCAAGGGATTTTTTTTCCAATTTCCAATTCTAATGCATTTTACTAAACTTAACGCAAGTTACTTAGTTACATAAATTTTTTTAAAATAAATTAAACTTAAACTTTCAGAACTTTATAGGTGAACAATTAGTTAAATATGTTAATTTTGACCCCTTAGAAATCATTTTATAAAGAAGGAAAAGGAAAAAAAAAGGTGAAACGTTACTATTCCAACAGAAGGGATCCGGAGTTGGCACCAATGCTGGCTCACCCCCCTCCCCCCCAATTAAAAAAAAAAAAAGAACTTGTGAACCAGTTCGAGCCCTAGGACCAGCCCACACGCAACCCATGTAACCGCCCAGGCCAAATCCCAGAGCTCCAACTTGACAGAACTCCTCCCCAGCCCAGCATTGCCTGTCCGACCTGGGCTTCTAGCCCACCAGTTTTCCCCTTACTAACAGTTGTCAAATGATGTACAACAACTAAAATAGTTTTGTTTGGCATGACATTTTCAAGGACATTTTATACTATCTATTCTGATTCAATATCCAAAGCACTTGGTGCTTCTTCAAAGGAGAAGGATTCTTGGATTCTTGAAAATGGCCTTAGCAAATCTGGACTCATTTAATTTCGGATCCGATTATGTATATATATAGGGTAATGTTATAGAGTGCACAGTTAAGTCTTTAACGGTCAAAGTTAAAAGTTAATAATCAACATCTGATTTTATTTTTAAATTAAAATCTTCAATAAAAAAAAAAGTTTTGTAAATATATTTTATATATTATATCCTAAAAGGATAAACTAAACCATAGGGGTACTATATAACTTTGACTGTTAAGTAATGTTTTCAAAACCAGACCGGTCATCGAACCGGAACAGTTACTAGTTCAATGGTTCAATCGCCATTGAACTGTAATTGAATCGGTTAATTTAATAATTAAAAATATTTATTTTATAGATTGAAATATATCAAAATAATATAATATATTTTCAAATTAACAATATATATGCACAAAATAAATGAAAAGAACATGAAATAATTTAGGATTAATTTATAACTAACTATAAAAACCTATAAATTTTATGTAAATATTTTTATATACAAGAACTTGCAAAAGAAGGGGGAAAAAAGTTTTAAGTGGCAAGAAACATTAATTTAAAATGGGACATTTTGTATGTTGGTTGTGCTGAAATTTTTCTTAATCAGCACTCCCTCAATAAAATTTGAAGAGATGTAGAAATAGGATTATGAAATTGTTTAGGGCCTATAGGCACTATCATCCCCAAATTAAATTAGATTGTTTAGGGCCTGTAGGCACCGTCAGGTTTTCAAGAAATGGGGTTTCCATGGCATTATCACCATTCCCCACCACCACCTCCTCTTGATCCTTCTGCACCAACTCTAGGCCCTTTTGCTTCACCCCTTCCTCCCATTACTATGATCCTCCTCCACCCCCAGGACCACCGAACCCATCACCACCTAATTACTATCCAGCACCTCCATCTCCTCCTAATTACGATTCACCGCCCCCAACCCCTGCCCCCGCTCCTGGATTATTATTATTATTCTGGATTTGGACCTCAATAGGGCAAGAAAAGAGGAAGTGCTACAACAAGGGCAGAGCCCTACACAATAAGTAGCTGTGGCAGCAAAGGGAAGCTTCTCTTATCTTTGTGGGTTCTCTTTTCTTTCTTTTGATTTTTCACTATATTTTGTATGTGGGTTGTGATGAAACTGAGTCTAGCAACGAGAGAAGTCACCAGTGACAAAGCATATGCTGGAATTTTGCCGACCGGTCCAACGATTCATTGGTTGAACCGATCGATTCAATGCAGTCTATACAATAGAGAATGGTTTTTAGATTCTTCGATTTTCCCCCTCAAACAGAACCAGTCACAGGTTCAGTTCCCAATTTAACCTATCAAACCGATCGGTCCGGTCTATTCCAGAAAACCATGCTGTTAAGACTTAACAGTAGATTATATAGCATTTTTGTATATTTATATATATAATGCATATGTTTATATTCTTGTTTCAACTTTAATTTTGTTATTTAATTATTAAATTTTAAATATTCCTTGATTAGTATTATAATTATTATTTAATAATTAGTATCGATTGGTTATTTTAAATTTGATTGATGAGTGTGTATTAATTTGATTTTTTAGCATCTTTAACTTCAAATTTTGTTTAACTTATTTAAATTTTACTTTTTTTGATATTTTTATAAGAAAATATCATTTTTGGATGTAAATAAAAAATATAAAATATATCGGGTATATCCGACCCGAGACCCGATATTGATTAGGTAGGATTCAGGTCTAAGTAGATTGGATCCAACATATAATCGGATGGGGTTCGAATCCTATATGTATAATTGGATCCTGGTACGAACTAGTAGTTCCCTACCAGTTTAGTATCGTTTACAATCCTAATTATTTATTTATTTATTTTAATCCTTGGTTTTGTATATTTTCTATTTATTTTAGTATAATGTTAGACTGAGTGGTCAAGTGCAGGATGAAGTACTGCAACAACTTTCAAAGATGATGCCTAGGGGTGCTGCATTTGCTAAGGATAAGAACAAAGATCAACGACAGTCCTGATATTAAAGACCTGATAGCTAAGGCCCATAAGGAGATACAAGAAAAGGAAAGGGTGGAGAGCAAGAGAAAGCAAACTTGAACAAGCTCGTAGGTTGTCTTCAATGTATAGAGAGGCTCTTGGAAGGATAGGGAAGGGAGGTTCCAAAATCCCTCTTAAAAAAAGAAGCTTCTAGATAAAGTCAAAAATGAGACAAAAACATAACAAAATGAAGTTATGTGAGTGAACAAGAAATTGCTTTCAAGAGAAGGCTCATTGTACCCGAGATGCACTTGATTATGAGCAATGAGATTCCTTGAGCTATGCTATATTTGAGCCAAGAAAACTCAACCAATTTAAGTTACAAACAACAACTTATTAAAGCATATATATACTAACAGGCAAAAGAGAAATTACCTTGAAACGGTAGAAGCACATTTCTTTCCCAACTTGGAAGTAGGGGACTTTGTTATTTGTCAACAAGATGAGAGTATATGGTCTTTCCAATTTGTTCTCGTAAATCTTCATGACAAGTGAACAACAATAACTTTGTCTAGTGAAGACATTAATTAACTAAATTTTAAAATTTTTTGAATGGCTTTAAGAAACAAAACCTTAAAAATGATGCAATGGTGTGGCTCCACAACAGCGTTCTCTTTCCTTATCATTGCAATTTTCATGTCACTCCTTTTTTTGTGCAATTTCTATACAATTTTCGTGTCACTCCTTGTCATAGTTCATGATTTCTAAATAATACATACTTGAATATTACCTTAAAATCCTTTAAATGTGCAATTTCTATTTAATTTTCCTGCAATTCCTTCCCACGTGCAATTTCTATTCAATTTTCGAGTCACTCTTTCTCGTATGCAATTTTTATACAATTTTCATGTCTCTCTTTCCTGTTGTTTGTGATTCTTAAATAATACATAATTGAATATTATCTCAAAATCCTCTCCTTAAAGTAATTTATTTGCTAGTTTGTGGTTGTTGAAATCTATTTACTCTGTGTTTGAATGTTGTCCCATTGTATAAATGCTGGATTCTTTTATAACAATTGTTTCCTTGCTCTAGTGCTAAAAATGTATCAAATTTAATTCTCTATTTGTGAAACTTTACTTAATGTTTGGTTTGATAGGTATTCTGCCATTGTTTGATGTTTACTAGGTTGGTGAGATGAGAGAGATTAATAAATATAGAATTGAAATGTTTCATGAGATAAACATAGCCCTGGTAAAAAAATATCTCCATTTGGTAGTCAAATTATCTCTTTTTGGATATATTATTCTGCGTATCTTGATCCACTGAGATATTTATATTACAAAATATACTGTTAGTTTCGCCATATAAAAAGATTGTCGACGATATTCGTTTGTTCTTCAAACTTTATAATCCTTTCAAAACAAAATTACGGTACAAATTTTTACTCTTTTTCTTTAAATTGTTATAAGATATTTATTCCATAGACTTTGAGACTTTGCTGATGGTATATTGTGTAGTAGGAAACTCCGTGTGTGTGAAATTGTGCACAATTGCTTCGTTTGGAGGATTCTTGGATTAATTGTCTGAAAGCTCACTAATCAATTCAACATAGTTATATGCCCCAACATGTATACCAATGATTCATATCAAGTCAAATAAATGGAAAAAAAATTTCCCAAGTCAAAAGCTCAAGGAAAATTTTGATTTTGACCTGTTTATATCCTCACATATAAACCTTATAATCCAAATCAAGTCAAGTAAATAAAAAATTCATCCGATAAAAAACTTACAAAAAATTCTGATATGGATATAGATTTTTATCCCCACGATAGATCTCATTCATATAAATGAGAAAAAAAAGAGGGGGTTACGTATCCACCGTAACTCTGAATTTATCCAAAGTACTCATATATAATCCTAAACTAATTTTCAATCTATCCATAACTTAAAACGCTCAAAATCACCCAGTTGTACCTTTGGTCAACTTGGACTATGAACTGACCCACAAGCAAACCATATGAGTTTCAAAAGGGCATTTTCGTCTTCCAACTCCTATTGCAGGTCAACTGTCAACCTTAGGAGAAGTATTCTTCGAGCCAAATTTTATCGGTAAACTCCTACTCCGCTGTTTTTCCTTCTCAGTTACCACCAAAATCTGCTCCTTGCACTCCCGGACTAGTGTATTGAGACCCTCCTTGCCACCACTCCACCAAACATTTGTTTTCTCCGACAGTAATTTCTACACTACCAGGTTGCTTCAGTCATTTTCATTTTCATTCTCCTCGCCCTTTAGATTTATTCTCAAACTGATGATCCAAGGGAAGAGAACCCCTTTCTAGATGAGCCAAACAACAGAGGGATTTTTGGATGATCTTATCCATTGCTTAGACTCTTTCTATCGAGCTTCTAAAAGATTCTGATTTGGAATTGCTTTCTTTACAGCAAAGATTGGACACTTCTTTTTTCTCATGTCTGTTGCTCCCCCCCTTCCTTGATTCTCAACACACTCAACCGGGGCCCTGATGCTGGCTGGACGATTCTTGATTTTCTCAAACATTTCAATTTAAGACCTAATTTCAAGGAAGAAAACAGAAGGATTTGTTTGAAATCCAAGATGGAAGAGGGTTAAAAGGAGTCATGGAAGGATTTGGGTTCGGGGCTGCTGAAAAGTGTTTAGATCTAATAAAAACTAAAAGTCTTACATAATTTATTATAAACTGTTAGAAGAAAAAAAATGACAAACGGGTGGTCTTCTACCTTTCACTCTTTTCTTTTTTTTTTTCCCAATAAACGTATAAGATTTGGCAACCTGCATCGAATTTAATCACAAAAATCCGTTGGCAGAGGGGAGGGAAGTATTTAATAACTATGTGTTAATTGATTGATACGAATAAATCATTTAATTAAAATTATCATAAATGATTAATTATATATCAATTAAAATTTGTAAATATGCAAATGAGTATTTGGGATTATCCAATAAATACTAATTTTCAAGTCACAAAAAAGTCAAGAATCCCTAATTCAACTTTATGTTTTCCTTTTTCTTCTTTTTTTTCTCTGCAGTTTTTTTTTTTTTTTCTTTCTCTAGATTTTTATAATCTCTTATTCTGTTCTTTCCTTTATTTTCTCTCTTTTTTTTCTTTTTCTTTTTTTTGGTTTTCTCCCTTTTGTTTTAGGTTTTATTTTTTGTTCTTTCCTTCTCTTTTAATTTTTCTTAATCTTGAAAGATTTGAAGAAAAATAAAATAAAATTTGGTATTTATGAATTTTTTTTATTTGCCATAGAGTGTAAAGTTATGCATGTAATTAATTACTCCCTCCATTTGAAAAAAAAAAAAGGGTCGTTTAAGGATTTTTCCATCAAAATTAAGATAATCATAATATTACTCATTTAAGATAAGTTTGACCCTCTTTAATTTATCTTGAATTGCCTCCCAAATCCTCTTTCACCCTTTGCTTTCTCTTTCCTTTTCTCTCCTCTCTCCTTTATTTGATTGGTTAGTTTAAAAATTGGGATATATAGTGTAGTTAATTGCATTGAAAAATATTAAAATGAAGTTTAACTAAAAAAAGAGAGAGGATAAAATAGATAATTCAGTCATGCATTTGATCTTAAATTGTATAAAAAATAATTATTTTAGAACCAAACTTTCTTCCTTAAACGACATTCTTTTTTAAATTGAAGGGTAATAAAAAAATGTATTATGAATAAATAATAGTGCACATGGTTGTGTGTTCTTAAGGCTTTCCAAGACTTTTGCAAGACTTTCCGTAACAAAGAGAGGTTTTTCTATGTTTATTTATCTAAATCCTTGTTTTCCAGTGAAGTTAATTATATTATTATATTCTTACATTATAAACTTAACCTTATTAATATAAATAATATAGTTATTTTGTAGAGTAAAAATATTACCTTCTAAATTTGAAGAAATACAGAATCATTATATATATATATATATATATATATATATATATATATTTATATTTATTTATTTATTTATTTATATATAGGTATAAAGATTGTTTTAAAAAATATATATATTATTTTTTGCACTTTTGTACTTTTGAATTTCTTAAAAAGATATTAATTAAAATGGGTGACATGTGACATGATAAGTTACTTTTAATCAATTATTACAACAGTTGTTATATAATTTAATTTATAAGGATAAGAAGTATAATAACTGATTTGTATATACAATGATAATTATTAAATATTACCAGATAAGACTTTTAAATATGAAGAGAAATAAATATATTGAATTGATATTTCACATAATTTAAAAATAAATTTTAAGATATCAATAATAAATTAATAGTTAAAATATTAATTAATCCTATTTAATAATTATCACAATTCACTTAATAAAACTAAATTTATTTTAAAATACACGAATTAATGTGAATTTTAATAGTTGAATATTTATTTAATAAAAGTTATTATCGTGAATCTCTTCTAAAAAGTCATGTAAATAAAAAAAAAATGCTATTATTGAAAAAAAATAATTTGGAACAATAAAATAGAAAAAAATAAGCATATAGGCGGGTGTTATGTTGAGTTTCATTTCTCTATCAGTTTTCTTTTTAATTCTATTATATATAAAATCATAATTTAAAGTAAGGTTTCTAAAAAGACTCCTCATTTTGCAGAAGGTCGTTTCGTGAATCAAAATGTTTATTTTAAAACATTTTATAAAATAAATTTTGTAAATAAAGTAAGTGTAGAACTTACTGAGAAAAACTACTTCTTCAAATATACTTCAATTTCATAGAAAGAACTTCAATTACAAGAGAGAGTGTTTGAGGGATTTAGCCTTTTTTCAAAACAGGAGTGGAATTGGCCTTGTCCTCCAAACTTACAAATGATGCTATTATATAGCAAATTCTAGAGTGGACTTCAAATTTTCTTTTTCAAGCCCGGAACGCAAATAAGTCAAATAGAGTACAATTATTTCTACCTTAATAAAGCTGATCCACTGATGTCGGCTGCTTTATTAAAAGTAGATTCTTTTCCAAGATGCTAATCTTCAAATCCGCAAGTGGATACCAAATAATTGAAAGTGGACAAGGATCTTTTGAGAAAGTTGTCCACCACCTTGTGAGTGTTGTCAAATCTTGTCTGCCATGCTGTCAAATCTTGTTTGCCAATAGTTTGTGTTTGCTTCTGCCATTCTAGTCGGGTGAGATGTCTTCTCCAAAATGATCCTTTTCGCCATCATACTTATCTCCTTGAACAATAGTTCTTGATATAGCAGACATTGATGATAGATAATCCATGAGGGCTTGATCTTCTTTTACAATATCAAAAAATGGAACAGTGAGCCTTCTCCAGAATGGAATATAAACTTTTATGTTCTTATCGCAATAAGCCAAATTATCCGTCCAAAGGTCTGATTGATGATTTACTATTGCTGCTCTGTAAAATTCAAGTTGATCGTGAATCAAGTGAAGCTTTTCTGGGAACAAATATTTTTCTCCATATTCGCTGTTGAACATTGGCTTCATATGTCTCATATGTTGAATTAGAAATATAGTTTTAGCATCTTCTAGGTGAGAAGGGAAAAAGCTAGGAGGAATAGAGAAAATTTTGAGGTTGACATATCCATGAGCTTCCCATCCTTTGATCATTCCTTGATGGATAACCCAGTCAACTGCTCGGTGTCCTGTTATTTTTTGAAATCTTTGTTTTGGAACAGTGATTCTAGAAATAAAACCATGCTCCAAGAGTTTTGGGATAGAGAGCTCTAGTCTGTCAAATTCTTGAGTCTTCCAATACTTAAAGTTGATGCAAATTTTGACAATTGAATATCCCATGACTCTGGATTTGGGTTCTCCATTGAATGAAAGAATTCAAAATGTTGCTCCAACTAAAGGGTGGTCTCGTAGGGTTACAAATACTCAGAACAATCTTTGGATTGCTATTTGTTCTTCAACTTTTGTTTTTAACAAGTAATCATAAATCACATATTTTACCTCATATAATTTTTCTTGAAAGGTTCTCCACTCTTTCTGTCTTTTATCTTCTTCATTTTTTGCTATGTTAGCTAATTTAAATGCCATCATAGAAATTTCTTTTAATAAATTTAAAATTTGATGTTCTGTCATTCCATCTAAATTCCATTCATTCAAATCATTTCCTACATAAGATGATGTTGTAGTTAAATGCTTTTCTTCAAATTGTAAGTCTGGAAAATAAGGTTAGAACTAATTGACTGAATTTTAGTGCCACTAATACCTGCTTTAGAATTCTGATCTTTATTAATTTTTTCTAGTCTAATGTTTATCTCATTTAACATTTCGGCATCTTCTTTAGTTAGTTTAAATTCCTTTTGGAAACTTATATTAGTGTCTTCTAGTTCTAATGGTTTTAATATTGGAATTTCTTCTTTACTTTTGGAGTATTTTAATTTTAGTTCTAGCCTAGATTTATTATTACTAATTTTTACTACTTCGTCTGCTACTTTTACTAACATTTGGTTGGTATTATAATTCTATTGAATTGCTTTATTAACGTCTTTTACTTTTGCTTCTAAATTTTCTATTTTTCCTTCTAACTATCTAGAATCTCTTAATATTAAACATACATACAGGTTGACTTCGTCCTACTAATGTAAATAAAGGTTTAACTGCAATTTGTACTAATCCAATATGACAGTATTTAAATTTTTTTCTCTTTGTGCAAATTTGTAACATCTTGATTCATCAAATAAACATTTCCAAATTCTTTATCTATTGATATCGTACTTTCAATAGTTTTGATAATAAAATCTTGAGTAAAATCAATAAGCCTTTATGATAAATTTTACTAATCTTTTCTGAAGGAATATTCCATCTAGATAATTTCTTTTCAATATCGTTTAAATAAATACTAATCTCCTGATTATTTATAGTATTACTATCTAATTCAGATAAAGTAGAAACTGACATGATTCAAAATCTTATGAAAATTCTTTCTATCGAATAGCTCAATCAGTCAATAATCTAGAAATATCTCTTCCTATCTTAATTCTTAAGTTTGTCTAGCACAGTCTCCTATGGGAATCTTAGGACTCATCTAAGTCTAGACTCTCCAAATATTTTGTTTGCTTTCTCAGGGGTTCTCTTGTATGGTCTGACCCTAACAACGCCTTTCACCTGTTGCTTAACAATGGACTACTCCAACCGTCTTACAATCCTCCCTGGTACTCAACCTAGCATACACAGATTCTGAACACCAAGTTCTAAATCTTCCCAATAGTTGGCAGAGTGTGGTAGCTAAACAAAAGAGTTAATAAAGAAAGAGAGATTTGAAGATTATCTCATGGATTTGCTAAAGGAAGAAAGAATAAAAGTGTTTAGTCTTTCATCCTTTAGATTTCAAATCATCGAATAACTTGGCTCTGAAACCATTTTGCAAAATATAGACCTGCAAAAATCAATTGGTTAATATAAAGTGTTACTTGACTACAAATTTGTACAAGTCTACTTGTTGATTTCACCAATGATGAGGTATCAACTTCAGGTTTGAATCCTGAAAATAAATTAATAAGAAAAGTATCAAAATTTGATAGATGCTTATCGGAAGGAAAATTGGATTTCTTCTATTTGAGAATACCTCCAAAGCCAATTTCAGAGACATCGGTTTCAACTATGATGAATGCTTCGGGATCTGGAATATTGAGACAAGGAAGGTTTTTGACAAGTAGTTTCAAATGTTGAACAGTTTGGGTCTGTTTTGAACCCCAAAAGACTGGATTCTCTTTCAAATGATCATAGAGAGGTTTGCAAATGAATTTCAAGTTGGGAATGAAATCTACCACATAATTTAAACATTCTAAAAATCTCTGTAATTGAGTCTTGTCTCTAATTTCATTTGGAAACTTCTCTGCAAATTCTATTGATCTACTAATAGGCTTATATAGCCCTTTGTCCAAATCATGGCCTAAGAATCTAATCTTAGTCTAAAATAATTTCAACTTACTAAGGATCTAATCTTAGTCTGAAATAATTTCAACTTGCTGGCACTTACTATCAACCCATTTTTCTTGACAATGTTGAGGAAAATATTCAAATGTTTAAAGTGTTGTTCTGGTGACTCACTAAATACTAATACATCATCGATGAATACAATTGTAAAATGAGTAAAAGGGTTGAATATATCATTCATAATCTTTTGAAACTCAGAGGGTGCATTTTTCAATCCAAATGGCATTACATTCCATTCATATTGTCCAAATGGTACATCAAAAGTTGTTTTATATTTATCCTTTTCAGATATTTTAATCTCCCAAAATATTAATTTCATATCAAAGTTAATATAAATAACAGATCTAATTGTTCTTTTAAGTAAATCTCTTTTGTTAGGAATGGGGTATCTAATCCATTTTAATACTTTATTTAATGGTTTATAATTAATTACTAATCGTGGTGTTCCTCTCTCCTTTTCAGCATTATTATTCATATAAAAAGTTGAGCAACTCCAAGAGGATCTGGATTCTCTAATTATCTTTTTATTCTACAAAACTTGTATTTCTTTTTTACAAATTTCTATTAATTCCTGATTCATTTGAATAGGCCTAGCTTTCATAGGTATATTCTTTTCATCAAATTCTTCTATGTAAGGTAATTCTACTTAATGTGATTTTCTGTTCCAAACTTAATATGATTTTTTGTTCCAAAAAGTTGTTGGGATATCTGAACAGACTTCTTTCTTTAGTTTACTTTCAAATTCTAAAATTTTATTTTTAGTTTCTTCTTTTTGTAATTGCAATTCAATTCTTTTATATCTGACTTCTTCTTTTGAGAAATTGATTTGATTTGTTTTGATTTTTATATTTTCTATTATCTTACATTTAGGTTGCCTAATGAATGGAAAAGTAACTTTAATACTTCCAATCCTGGTGTGAACTCCTATTTGATCTACTTCAGATGGATAGATCTGCATAATAAAACGTGTTCCTGGTATGATTTCTTCATTCAAATCGTTGAATAATATGAAAGAATCGGTAAAACAAATTTGCTTATTACAAATATACACTTTTGATAATTTATAATTTATATTTAATTTATCTTCAGATGCAAAATATAATTTAATTGATGTTTTCTCAGAAGATATAGTAGGAATGATAGTAGCAAGAACATTAAGAGGATGGTGGGATAATTATCTCAACGCAAAAAGTGTAAAAGAAATCAAAAAATTAACTAAAGTAGTTAATAGAATAAAAACGAAGAATGGACAAGAAATTGCAGAACAAATAACAGTCTCAGGCGCTGTCACAAGATTATTATTTGCAATTACTAAACATTTTGTAGGAGATCCCAATGATTTTCAGGATAGAAATAGCGAGATTTTAACTAATTTGAATCGTCCTAAATTGCACGATTTTAGATGGTATAAGGATATGTTTTTAAGCAAACTTATGTTAAGACATGATTGTCATCATGCATTCTGTAAAGAAAGATTTATTTCAGGATTACCCCCTTTATTTGCTGAAAAGGTTAGACAAAATTTGAAAGAAGATTATGATAATAGAATTCCTTGTGATGAAATGACTTATGGAGAATTGATTAACTACGTTAACATAGTAGGATTAAATCTATGTACCGATCTGAAAATTAAAAATCAATTGAAAAAATATCATAAAGATTCTAAAAGGGAATTAGGAAACTTTTACCAAATATTTGGATACCTTTCTTTAGATCCTCCTTCTAGAAGCCTTGAAAAGAAGAAAAAAGATAAAAAACAATATAAGCCTCGATGAAATAAATTTAGAAATGATGAAGAAGAAAAACATTATAAAAGAAAAAAGAAAAATAGTATAAAATGTTATTTTTGTGGTAAAAAAGGATATAAAGCGGATACATGTCCTAAATTATCATCTAAAAAGAAATGGATTAGTCAATTAGAAATCTTGGAAGATATGAAAGAAAAATTATATCAAATACTAGAAAATCCAAAAACTGAATTTGAATTTGAATCAGAATCTGATGAAGAAATATTTGAAATAATAAAAACTTCCAACAGAGAATTAGAAACTAAATCAGATAGCTCTAAATCTATTTGTGAATTTAAAGGAATATGTAATTGTAATAATGAAGATTGTACAATTAACATGATTAGCTTTAATAAAATACCTAAAGAAAATAAAGACTTATTTTTTGAAATACTAGACAAAGTAGAAGATCCAGAAGTCAAAAAAGAATATTTAGGAAAACTAAAAGACTCTATATTTAGCAATCCCAAGCAAGAAATAGAGCTTTATAGTATTAAAGAAGTATTTAGTAGATTTAAAACCAAAAATCAAGAAACAACATTAGATGACTTAAAAGCAGAAATTAAACAGATTAAAGCAGAAATAAAAGATTTAAAAGAAAATGATAAAATACAATCTGAAGAAATTAGTACTTTAAGTGAATAAATTTTAAAATTAAAATTTAAACCTAATAAACCAATACTAGTCGAAACTTCAAAAGAGTCAGAAAAGTATATTGAAACAATTAAATGTACAACTTTTCAAAAATGGTATATACTAATAACCATTAAGATAAAAGATTTTGTAATAACTACAACAGCATTACTAGACTCAGGAGTAGATCAAAATTGCATTCAAGAAAGATTAATACCTTCTAGATATTATGAGAAAACATTAACTAAATTATATTCTGCATCTGGAGATAAATTGAATGTAAATTATAAATTATCAAGAGTGCATATTTGTAATAAGCAATTTTGTTTTACCAATTCTTTCATATCAATCAAAGATTTGAATGAAAAAATCATAATAGGAAAACCTTTTATTATGCAGATCTATCCATTTGAAGTAGATAAAAAAGGAGTTCACACCAGGATAGGAAGTATTAAATTTAATTTCCAATTCATTAGGCATCCTAAATGTAAGATAATAGAAAATATAAAAATCAAAACAAATCAAATCAATTTCTTGAAAGAAGAAATCAGATATAAAGGAATTGAATTGTAATTACAAAAAGAAGAAACTAAAAATAAAATTTTAGAATTTGAAAATAAAATAAAGAAGGAAGTCTGTTCAGATATTCCAATAGCTTTTTGGAATAGAAAATCACATGAAATAGAATTACCTTACATAGAAGAATTTGATGAAAAGAATATACCTATAAAAGTTAGGCCTATTCAAATGAATCAGGAATTAATAGAAATTTGTATAAAATAAATACAAGAATTGCTGAATAAAAAGATACTTAGAGAATCCAGATCCCCTTGGAGTTGCTCAACTTTTTATATGAATAATAGCGCTGAAAAGGAAAGAGGAACACCACGATTAGTAATTAATTATAAACCATTAAATAAAGTACTAAAATGTATTAGATTCCCTATTCCTAACAAAAGGGATTTACTTAAAAGAACAATTAGATCTGTTATTTCTAGTAAATTTGATATGAAATCAGGATTTTGGTAGATTAAAATATCTGAAAAAGATAAATATAAAACAGCTTTTAATGTACCATTTGGACAATATGAATGGAATGTAATGCCATTTGGATTGAAAAATGAACCCTATGAGTTTCAAAAGGTTATGAATGATATATTCAACCCTTTTACTCATTTTACAATTGTATACATCGATGATGTATTAGTATTTAGTGAGTCACTAGAACAACACTTTAAACATTTGAATATTTTCCTCAACATTGTCAAGAAAAATGGGTTGGTGGTAAGTGTCAGTAAGTTGAAATTATTTCATACTAAGATTAGATTCTTAGGCTAGATCAACAGAATTTGCAGAGAAGTTTCCAGATGAAATTAGAGACAAGACTCAATTACAGAGATTTTTAGGATGTTTAAATTATGTAGCAGATTTCATTTCCAACTTGAAATTCATTTGCAAACCTCTCTATGATCGCTTGAAAAAGAATCCAGTCGTTTGGGGTTCAGAATAGATCTACTATTCAACATTTGAAACAATTTGTCAAAAACCTTTCTTGTCTTAGTATTCTAGACCCCGAAGCATTCATGATAGTTGAAACCGATGCCTCTGAAATTGGCTTTGGAGGTATTCTCAAACAGAAGAAATCCAATTTTCTTTTCAATAAGTGTCAATCAAATTTTGATACTTTTCTTATTAATTTATTTTTAGGATTCAAACCTAAAGTTGATACCCCTTCATTGGTGGAGTCAACAAATAGACTTGTACAAATTTGTAGTCTGGTAACACTTTATATTAACCAATTGATATTTGCAGGTCTATATTTCGCAAAAATGGCAACACCTGGTGAAAAAACCTTGGGTCCCTATTCTTTGAAAACTCATCCAAAAAATACCAATTTGTCTTTCAAAAAGGGATTCGACCTCTATCCAACCCATCAATGTATTATTAACAATTTATGGAATTTAAAGACAAAATCTCAATTCCTAGATATCCTAAAAGCATTAGTAGGACATCTTGTCTTTCTTTCTTCCTCTCTAGACCAATTAGAAACCAAAGAGTTGAATAAAAAAGAAATCCGCCAATTTGCAAAAGAAGAAGAAGATAAAAGACAGAAAGAGTGGAGAACCATTCCCGAAAAATTATATGAGGTAAAAGATGTGATTTATGATTACATGTTAAAAACAAAAGTTGAAGAACAAATAGCAATCCAAAGATTTTTCCGAGAATTTGTAACCCTACGAGACCACCCTTTAGTTGGAGCAACATTTAGAATTCTTTCATTCAATGGAAAACCCGAATCCATAGTCATGGGATATTCATTTGTCAAAATTTGCATCAACTTTAAGCGCCGGAAGACTTAAGAATTTGATGGACTAGAATCACTATTGGAGCATGGTTTTATTTCTAGAATCACTATTCCAAAACAAAGATTTGAAAAAATAACAGGACACCGAGCAGTTGACTGGGTTATCCATCAAGGAATGATCAAAGGATGGGAAGCTCGTGGATATGTCAACCTCAAAATTTTCTCTATTCCTCCTAACTTTTTCCCTTCTCACCCAAAAGATGTTAAAACTATATTTCTAATTCAACATATGAGACATATGAAGCCAATGTTCAATAGCGAATATGGAGAAACCTATTTGTTCCCAGAAAAGCTTCACTCCATTCACGAGCAACTTGAATTTTATAGAGCAGCAATAGTAAATCATCAATCAAACCTTTGGATTGATAATTTATCTTATTGCCATAAGAATATAAAGTTTATATTCCATTCTAGAGAAGGCTCACTGTTCCATTTTTGGATATTGTAAAAGAAGATCAAGCCCTCATGGATTATCTATCATCAATGTCTGTTGTATCAAGAACTATTGTTTAAGGAGATAAGTATGATGGCGAAAGGGATCATTTCGGAGAAGACATCTCACCCGATTAGAATGGCAGAAGCAGACACAAACTATTGGCAAACAAGATTTGACAGCATGGCAGACAAGATTCGACAATACTCACAAGGTTGTGGACAACTTTCTCAAAGATCCTTGTCCACTTTCAATTATTTGGTATCCATTTGCAGATTTGAAGAATAGCATCTTGGAAAAGAATCTACTTTTAGTAAAGCAGCCGACATCAGTGGATCAGCTTTATTAAAGTAGAAATAATTGTACTCTATTTGATTTATTTGCATTTCGGGCTTGAAAAAGAAAATTTGAAATCCGCTCTAGAATTTGCTATATAATAGCATCATTTGTAAGTTTGGAGGACACGGCCAATTCCCCTCTTGTTTTGAAAAACAGCCAAATCCCTAAAACACTCTCTCTTGTAATCTCTTGTATTTGAAGTTCTTTCTATGAAATTGAAGTGTATTTGAAGAAACTTTTCTCAGTAAATTTTATACTTACTTTATATCAATAATAAATTAATAGTTAAAATATTAATTAATCTATTTAATAATTATCACAATTCACTTAATAAACCTAAATTTATTTGAAAATACATGAACTAATGTGAATTTTAATAGTTGATTATTTATTTAATAAAAGTTATTATCGTGAATCTCTTCTGAAAAGTCATGTAAATAAAACAAAAATGTTATTGAAAAAAATAATTTGGAACAATAAAATAGAAAAAATAAGCATATAGGGCGGTTGTTATGTTGAGTTTTATTTCTCTATTAGTTTTCTTTTTAATTCTATTATATATAAAATGATAATTTAAAGTAAAGTTTCTAAAAAGACTCTTCATATTCTATTAATAATTTTATATTAAAATAAAACGAAAATAACACTGTAATTATAAATTAATAAATTTAAAATTTATTTATCTTTTGGCTAAAGATTAAAGGTACTAGGTTATTAAAAAAAACCACTTCATATTCTTTTTTATTTGTTTGTATTGTAGTGATATAATATTTTTAATGCGATTAAATTAATTTATATGAATAAAAAGATCATTCAACTTATTTGACTATAATAATAGTTATTAAATAATATTAATAAATAACATTCTAAAACATAACAACAAATAGAATTAACATGTAATATAATATCTAGGTTATTTTTAAAAACAATTGATAAATCTTATGATTCACTCAATTAAATTAAATAAATATAAAAATTATATGAATCTGAAGATTCTTTTAAAAAATTTTTGAATAATAGTAATAATAAAATTTTGCATACCAATTCTTTTTTTTTAATGTTAGAAAGGATATACTAATTTAAATGGGTGATAGGTGGCACATTTTTACCTGTTTTGTTTTTAATTATACTTTATTTTTAATTTTATTTCTTTATCATGATACAATGAAATTTTAATGCCTCTCCGCACACCACACGGGTCCTATACTAGCTTAGAGTTAAAAGAATTAGGGTTTAGTATGAAATAAAATTAGGATTTTGAGATAGAATTATTATTTTTTGATTAGTAATGATTAGTTTGTAGAAGTAAAGGGAGTCAATCATTAATGGTTTGAATCCATGAAGGGTATTAACTAAATCGTCATATGAAAAAAGACACACTTATGATAAATCACCATGTTGTAAGAAGATTTACTGTAATGTAAAATAATCAGAACGTTAAGTGGGTGACGTCATGTGATATGACACTTTACTCAGAAATAATAAGATGAGACGATGATACACCTCAAAATATTCCAATAAAAAAATCGACACTTTATTATTTTCTCAATTTCAGAAAACATTCAGTAAAAACTCAAAAAAAAAAAAACTTAAATGGATCTAAGTCCATATTCCATACATGACTTGTGTCTTACGTTGAACTATTGGTCTAAAAACTATATATACCTTAGGACAGAAATAATAGCACTTTTGGTGTTTTTTTTCCTTCATTTTCTTGAATTTTTTTTTCCTCCATACTTTCTATCGGATGTGGTCTGTGGGCACATCGATGGAATGGAAAATCCCCAAAAGAACGAGGCTCGAGATGTGTATGTGTTATTACTATAATAAAACTTATTATTATCAAGTAAACATACTGACTAACTTTAGAATATTACGGTGAAATCGTTAGCACGAAAACAGTAGGTATCTGGTTGCCTTAACCATAACAACATCTACAGACAAATAATGTCTTTACTTCCCTGGTTTCCGTCGAATTAAAGGCAAATCTGATTCCATTGGTTGATTTTATTTCATTTTATAAAAAGATATTAATATATTTATTGTTTTGTTAAGACTACACTACTATACTAATTACTAGTAATTAAAAAAACTCTTTAAATATATCATAATTATAAACTAATATATTAATTAATAAATATTATATTTTGCCCCCTTTTTCCATAGCCCTGTCTTCATTCAATAGAAATACGCGCAATTGCCCTCCGCAAGTACTTTGATATCCCTATCCATCGCTAATCGAACCTAGTTTTAACGGACTTGTATTGTTATTGTTATTTAGTTTAATTTATTGAATTATTTTTGAAACTTTTCCCTGCAGACTTTCGATTTTTGGTTGTGTTGGAGAGGAGTTAATTGAATTATGGGCGGCGGAGATGCAAATGTTACAGCGACCAGCGACGGCGCCGATAACAACAAACCGGATATAGAAACGGTAGATGCTGCTGAAGTTGAAGGTGGAGTCACAATCAACATCCGATGCTCTAATGGTTCCAAATTTTCCGTTAAGGCGAGTTTAGACTCCACAGTCGGATCTTTCAAGTTAATTCTAGCACAGGAGTGTGATATACCGGCGGAACAGCAGCGCCTGATCTATAAAGGCCGGATCTTGAAGGATGATCAGACTTTACAAAGTTATGGTATGTGGATTGATTATCTATTTACCTATGAAATAAGTATTATATTTTTTAGATTTCGGTGGTTGTTTACTGAAAAATTGAAAAGTTTTATTTAAGTTAAAGAAGAATGAATTTAGAGTTGTTTAATAGTGGAATTTTCTTTGGGATTTTATTGCTTAATCTAGATATAAATTGGTTTTTTAAATTTTTTTATTTTATATCTAAATATTTTTAAATTGAAGCAAAAGAAGAAAAATCTTGGAGCAAAAGAAGGATGCCTTAGTAGTGGATTTTATTTTTTTCATTATTATTTGTGAAAAATGAGGAATGAATTTTTTCAAAAATGGGGAATCTATTTCAGTTTTTCACCAAACTGATTGTACTTGTCCCCGTTGCATCGGATATTGTATTATTTTAGTTTCTTTTAGCATGTATGTATGTTTGGAAAAATTTGAAGTAAAAGATTTTGTATGACATATGGCTATTCGGACTAATGGAGAATGTAGTTGCTCAGATGGGGATGTGTGCATAGTTTGAGGGATGGCCTTAAACTCTTGCATTATCAGATACTCTGATATTTGGATCTTGAAGACTGGTCACCTTTTCAGTTTAGAAATTTTGTCCGTTGCTATGCTGTCAAAAGCTAGCTGGATCACTTGTATAAATATGGACTGATGCAGTTACTAGCAGACATTTAGGTTACTTTAGCGATTGAATCCTAGACTATTTACGATGGCAGCTTTTCGCTGAGACTTAATTACTTTATATAAATTGTTGCAAATGGTAAAGCAATTATGGGTCTCTGGGGATATGGAATCATTTATTAAAAAGTTTTACTTCATAAAAAAATTGCATTTTGGTGTGATAAAAGATGTGCAATCCTGATTCAAAATTTGAGACATGCTTTCTTAATGCTCTAAAATGCTAGCTACGTAACTAAATAATGTAAGAGACCTGATCAGTGATACCATCAAGAACATGCTTTTCCTTGAGGTTCCTTTACTGTTCATTCCATTATGCATTTCTTTAGCTTCCCTGTGGTGCTCTCCCTCCCCCATTTCCTTGTCTAATAGCCTACTTTCTTCTCTGATGTTGTCTGGTATAACTACCATTTGCTTAGTTATTGCTGTATTCATGTTTATATTGTCTGACTTATCTGTGGGCGGTTTGATAGGTCTGGAGGCAGATCACACAATCCACATGGTTCGCGGCTTTGCACCACCTGCTCCTGCTGCTGCAAACACAACACCTGCAGCTAATACTGCTGCACCTACAAATGCTGACCCTAGTATTCCAAGAGATACTGGTTCTACTGGGAGTGCAGCATTTGGTGGAGCTGGCTTGGGAGCTTCATTGTTTCCGGGGCTTGGTTTGAATGGATTAGGATCTGGTCTTCCTAACCTTGAAGAAATGCAGCAACAGTTCACTCAAAATCCCAGCATGATGCGGGATATATTGAATATGCCTGTTGTTCAGAATATCATGAATAACCCAGAGATTATACGTAATTTGATTATGAACAATCCTCAGATGCGTGAGATCATGGATCGCAATCCTGAGCTTGCTCACATACTGAATGATCCTGCTACTCTCCGTCAGACGATGGAGGCTGCAAGGAACCCTGAGATCATGCGTGAGATGATGCGTAATACTGACAGGGCAATGAGTAACATTGAATCTTCGCCTGAGGGCTTCAACATGCTGAGGCGTATGTATGAAAATGTTCAAGAGCCATTTCTCAATGCCACAACGATGGCTGGGGAAAACAGAGGAGGTGGTTTGGGAGCCAACAACCCTTTTGCTGCTCTTTTGGGCACTCAAGGTGGAGCTCCAGGCAGAGATCCGTCTACTAATCCTACATCTGCTGCTACTGATTCAACTGGAAGTTCACCTGCACCGAATACAAATCCACTTCCCAATCCCTGGGCCTCCGCTGGAAGTACTCATCCTTCTTCTTCTGCTTCTTTACCTTCTATACCTTTCCTTTTCTGCTTGAAAATACTTTACTTTATGTTTACTGCTTTGGAAGTATAATCTCAATTAGGTTGTATTTTGGAATTTTACCTTAGTTCACTTTGGGCAGTTGTGTTCTTTTTCCTTTGCCTGCACAAGTATATCTTTTTTGATCATTGTGATTTAATGACAGCTGACCATAGATGGTCTCATCTACAATGACAGTCTGTTTGTGCATTTGTAATTTTATTCATTCATCAGAATATTTTGAACTCCTTTTCTATGCTTATTTTTCAGATTAAGTTCCCTAGTGGACTTTTTGGAGGTTGTCTGCCTTTTCATTGACATGAATTTTACGTACTGTGTGGATGTCAGAAGTACTTATGAATAACTACTATGTGGTCTGGCACCCTTTCAAGGGTGAATTACAAGACAATGTTTGTCCTAATTCTTATGATAAATTTGGTCCAGAATGCACTATGATTGCAGTAACTCTCAAATATATGATTTTCTCTCTGGCCTGTCTTGAATCTCCTGGAAGCTGCTAAAGCATGTGCTATTTATATGGTCCTGCATATTCTTTTATGTTGTTTTTTTTTCTATGTAGGCAAAATTATAATATTATCTTATTTTATGGTTATCAGTTTGTTTCATATTTATTTATTTGATCTTATTCTTGTTATCATTCCTTGGACATAATATTCCTTTTCTTACTCCCTCTTTCCAGGAATTTAATGGGTGTCTTATGAATAATCTGTTAATGCTTTAAATTTTGCAGCTGGAGCTGCTCAAACTAACATCACTGCTAGGTCCACTCCTGCTGGTGATGCTAGGCCTCCCCCAATTAGTGGCTTGGGTGGATTAGCTTCGCCAGAGCTAGAGCGAATGATGGGAACTATGCCTGATCCCAACTCACTCAATCAAATGATGCAAAATCCTGCTTTATCACAGATGTTCCAGAGTTTCCTTTCCAACCCTCAGTACTTGAACCAGGTGATTTCTCTCCTCATCAATTAATTTGTTCTTGGTTGTTGAAACTCTTTATATTAGCTTTTTCCTTTTTCACTCGTCATCTTATGAATTTACTTATGTACTTTTTCCCATCATACCTTTCTTATGTAATCATTGAAGTGTTCTTGTATCATTTTCAACACAAAAATACTAGTATCCAAGAGGTCTAACTAATTTTCAAACCATTTGTTTTGACTTTTTAGGAGAGGGAAAGAGAAAATTAATAATGATGAGAAAACTTATGAAGTTCTCTTTAAAAATCACATAAATTTAAGGATTTCCTTAAGAGGCTTGAAACTCCTTTTTATGAAATAAACAAAGCGAGTGTTTGGCTCTTTTCCTTCTAAAGTTCTTTTCAAGATTCTTATTCTTGATGTTGGTGGGCTTTTTAGATTATTGGCTTTAACCCACAGTTGCGGAGTATGGTAGACTCTAATCCTCAGCTTAGAGACATGATGCAAAATCCAGAATTTATTCGCCAATTGACCTCTCCCGAAACAATGCAGGTAATTTACTAAGTTACTTAGTCTTCTGTTTCTTTCTCTTTCTGCTGCTATCTTTAGTTTTTCCCCTGCCTGTGTGGTTCTTTTTCCAGTGCAGACTTGTTATCAGTATAATCCTTAGCTTTCATCGGATGGGTTTTGTCAAATAGCACTTTTTAACCCTATAGATAGAAAAGATGAGAATTTATTTTGCTCAAATAAGTAATACAGCTATATTTTGCTTAAACCTTAAAAGTACTATGGCTGATCAACACTCCAGCAGAAATCGGGTTGCTTGGGGCTGCTGGCAACTGCAAGTATCAGTGTGAAGTGTACAAATTGTAGTCAAATCGGAACATCTTGCTCTGGCTGCCTTTCAAATTGGCAACCTTGTGAGTTGCTAGACACTTGGTCCTTTTACCTCGAGTGAGTTTGGCTGGTTTTGCTGCGACCATGACTACTACTTAGTGGATGCATATGTTGCAGTTAAATTGGTTAACTAACAAAATAATGCGCTTATGGTCAAGAGACCCTTCCCCACTTGACTCTTTCAAAGTTGCTTGTTTTCCTATGCCTTTTCTGTTCTTCTATAAGAATATGAAGTTGGTTCTGCATTGTCTCCTGTATTGGATTAGTAGCCTGAGTTTTGGATTACCAATCTCCTTCAAGATTATAGTTTTATCCATTGCTTTGTGTATATAGGGTTTGGAATATTTAGCTAGAAATAATAGCTTACTTACTGTATATTTGATATTAACAACTTGTTAATTCGATTAAAATACTAGAACAAGCATGAATTTTCTCTCTCCAGCCAATATGTGTTGAAATTTTTTATTTTTGTTTTGGTTTCGTACTCCTGACTGTTTCAGTTCACTTGGTTTGCTGGCTTTTGATGCTATTCCAATTTTGGTTTCCTCTCACTTTCAGCAACTTATGACACTTCAGCAGTCACTCTTTTCTCAAATTGGTCGGCAACCAACAACACAGTAAGTTATATGTATCTGAATTGGATTTCTGTAGAAGATATTCCATTGATTATCATAACTAATTTAGATCACTCATGAGTGTACCATGGACCAAGCGTTCTAGCTGCCTCACCTTCTGATGGCCTTGCTGAACATTTTTGTGCTGATACTGACCTTAGTTGAAAATTTTCTGACCAATGTTCTTTTATTTGCAGAGACTCTGGTCAGAATCCTGGAGGAGCAGGTACTTTTATATTATTGTTCTTTACTAATTTTTTATCAGTATAATGACTTTTTTTGTTTCTGGCTAGTTGAGTCTTTTTAAGAGGTTCTTCAGTGAAAGCTGATCCAATTTTGGGAGACTTAGTTGCCTCAAAAGCTCTTATGAGGGCTTTCATGAGTTCACTTGTAAAACAACCAACTTATGTCCGAATGTATATGATCAGATAAGCTCTACTGTTTTTACAGTTTAAACTACTGAAACTAACCTGATCACCTGGAGAAAATTTATTTACTAGGGAATTGATACTGGAATAGAGAAAAGAATGCATGTAAGTGTTAAAAGGAAAGGGTCTACTTGATATTTGTACATAAATAGAAGAATTTGCAGAGTAGGTTTTTTATATCAGAGAGAGAATGGATTCAGTCTGCACTGATCTAATATAGCTTTTTATTTTTATTATCATTATTTTTTATCCCAATTCAGCAGGGACCTTTGACATGGAGATGTTGATGAACATGTTTGGTGGACTGGGTGGACTGGGTGCTGTTCCCAATAGACCCAACGGTATGTATTGTATCAGTCTCATATAATATGTTGTCAATTTTTTTTCCCTTTAAAAAGCTGAATCTTGGATTGTATGTTCGTACAAACAATTTTTCTTTGTAGTGCCCCCGGAAGAACTTTATGCCACCCAACTCTCACAGCTACAAGAAATGGGGTTCTTTGATGCTCAAGAAAACCTTCGAGCGCTTATTGCCACCAATGGAAATGTTCATGCTGCGGTGGAGCGGCTTTTGGGAAACCTTGGTTAGCAGTAGTAGATGAAAGTGATGGCATATTCTGTCTGATGTGACTTGAAAAAAATCTTGGTCAGTAGTGCATGGAAGTGATGGCATTCTGTTTTATATGACACTCTTAATAGTTTTTTACCAGAGACGGAAGAATTGGGACAAATTTGGAACTGAGGCATCTTAGTTGGGAAAAATAAATAATTAGAAATCTCATTCTTGGATATTCCTTCCCTTGCCCCCTTTCTCTTTTGCCTGGGCCAGAAGGAAAAAGGAGAAGCAAAAAAAAAAAAAAAAAAGGAAAAAAGGAGAAAACTTGGATCTTGTGCCTTTGTACATACAATATTTGTTGGTCTTACATATCATTTGCACATACAATTTTAATTTTGTTGCCCTGAATATTGTCTTCTCCTGCTCTTGCTCTAGAATTTGCAGGAAACTCGAGAAACAATCGAGTACTAAGTGCTTTAGCGGTTATGGATCCTACTTTTTCTCTACGTGGTTTGGTCTCTTGTGCCTTTGTAGGTTGGATGTTTTTGTTTCCAGCTGCTGAGCTGTTTCCTTAATTTTCTCTCTCTTTCTCTCTCTTTCTCTCTCTCTCTCTTAAAGTGTCTTTATATGGGTTTTTTTTAGCTGTTTTTGCATTTGCTTCTAATATGTATCTTAGCTGAATGAATTTTAAAAAAAACGGCCCATGTCTTGTCTGCCTTCCATTGGTACATCAATTTAAAATATTGAAATCCCTTTTGAAAAAATTAGATTTTCTTCTAGATATTGAAATATTCACTTTTATTGAGAGAAAAAGAGAGAGAAGAGTAATGAGTAGGGATTTAGCAATATGTCAAAATTTTAGATGGGATTAGTTTCCTAAAACTGTCATTTTGTTTCAAAAAGCTGTTCTGGCAACACGATGAAAGCGTGATATTGTCTTTTTTCAAATTGATTTTAAGGGAAAAACAAGAGATCTCTCTCTTAAAATCGATCGTTCTTCTCCGCTGAGCTGAGGTTATTTCAGAGATTTTGAGTCCACTTCCCGACAATCAATGGGGAACAGTAATTTTTATTATTATTATTTTTGAAAATTACGGAGAATCATATGTTTTTTTTAACCTAATTGTAAAATGTCTTTAAAAAGTACTCTTTGATCAAAATGTAAATTTTAATTGTGAGATCTCATGAGTTAGCTAGTAAGATGTAAATTTTTTAAACTTATTAGGAGGACATTGATGATCAAAATTTAAATTAAAAATATATTTATTTTAAAAGTTAATATTTAATTTCAAATTTATCAAAATGAGAGTAGAAACCTTTAGTTTTGAAATGAGAAGAGTACTAACTTAAAAAGTATAATCATATTATAATAAACTTTACTTTTACATATTGTACTAACTTCGTTTCAATCGATAAAATATATATATATATATATATAAAAGAGTCGTTAACTTTGATTTAATATAGATTGAGAACTTTTAAATATAGTTATGTTATATAAAATATATCCCTTTTTTTTCTCAAATTAATGACTACGATTCTTAACGTAGCTATGTTATGCAAAAAAAAATCCCCTTTTTTTCTCCATTAATGAATACAATTCTTAATTCTTTACAATAAATGAAAAATAATATTAATCAAGGATAAGGATTTTTTTAAAAAAATTAACCTCATATTTATGCATTGATATATAATTATATAAAAACTTTTATTTTGGAACCAGTAAAATAACCTCAACAACTTAAGTAATTAAATTTAACCCCTATCTAATAGTGTAATCGTGGGGAAAATTTAACCTAAACAACTGATATTGGGGACGAAATCATATATCTAATCTTGCAATGTCCACAAAAAATTAGGTCCGCTTTCCACAAGAACTCTCCAACAAAAACAAAGCGAGGCAAAAAAAAAAAAAGAAAAAAAGAAGTAATTCAATCGATCCATGAACCTCTTTAGTCTATTCAGTATTAATGAAAAAAATTACTCTCTTAATTTGGAATTAAATATCCCAATTTGACGTGCATGTATTTTAATAAATAAGTTTGACTTAATTCATTAACAAGTTACAATTTTAATTTTCTTAATACATTTTTTATTAATTTAGGAAATGAGACATGTAATTCTGAATAATAAAAAATATAATATGAAATATTCATTTCTGGACGAAGAGAGTATATGCTAGGTAAAACTACATTTTTTACAAGAAAAGAGCTATTGTAAAAAGAAAAAAAATTTTCAACTATATGAAATTCTTAAAATGTAAATTCACATTTATAAACTAATTAGCTTTAATATCTGGTTTGAAATCTTCTAATACAAAATTTATATTACATTTTCAACTACATCAATAAAAAAAAAACAAGTCCATAAAATATTTTTTTGTCGCATATATTTATAAAGGATAAACTAAATTAACCCAAAAAATAAGACACATGATATTCTTTCCCTTCGAAATTGAATATCAATATTTCTATTTTGAGTTATTTCGAAATGAATGTCCCCATTTCCTGAATTAGTAAAATTTTTCTTAAAAAATTGATATTGTTAAGTGTAAGATGAATTAAGTCAATCAATTTTTTTAAAATTTATATAAATTAAAATGAGATATTCAATTTTAGACGAAGGGAGTATTATTTTATGGTCCATGTAAATTTTGATTAGTGAATTCGAGAGTGTATTGGAAATGTAGAGTTTTACCTCATCTTTGCAAGGTAAATAACATCCTGACTTGTAATTTCAAAATTCCTCTCCTTAAAATATTATTATTATTATTTTTTGCAACAAATATATAATACCTAAAAATTTAGATTTGCGGACACATATACACACCTGAGGCTTGCCTCTCTCCTCTCTATATATACAAAGCAAAAACTAACCAGCTTACCACTACTCTTCCTACTGTTAGAATCCCTCAAATCGTTGTTTGTTCAGAGAGAGAAGCCATGGAAGGGAAAAATGGGAACAACAGCTCTTCTGCTCAAAGGGGTTCTGAAGGCTCCTCCTCCTCTAGCCGGCAAACTCTACCACCTACTTCCACCAGCCTAGGACGACCTGCCTCGCCCCCTCCTCCCGCTAGGGTCCAAGAAACCCGTCGACCTCATCCTCCACCAAGTCGAGGATCACGTGGCAGGCCACAGGTCTATGGACGAATGCCTCCATTGATGAATCTGCATGCCATCCCAGTCGGTGGTTCTTCTTCTTCTGCAGGTCATCATCATGCTCCTGTCCTGGCTGCCTTTGCTGTGGATGATGCTGCCGCCAGGAAACGAGTGAGAGATCAAGGAATTTTGGGCCCCCGCGGTGGTGGTAGGGGTGGTTGTGGTAGAGGTGGGCGAGGGCAATTTCCATTCACTTGCACTTTGTGTGGGAGAGATTTTGCTAGTGATAAGGGTCTGTTTGGGCACATGAGATCTCATGGTGACCGTACTTGGAAAGGAGCACTGCCTCCTCCTGTGTTTTCTAGGGAGGAGTTTGCTGACATGGCCCATTTATTAAACCCGGAAGTTAGAGATGCTGAGATTGAGGAAGGAGAAATACCGGGTGCAAGTGGTGGTGATGGGGGGATTCAAGGAGGTGATGATCCTGGACAAGGGGGGAGGGTTCAATACCTGGTGCCTGATCTCAACCTCTCTCCTCCAAAAGAAGGGAAGGCAGATGATGACAATTGATAACAATTAGGTCATATGTGGAGAGTGATGATCCTTTTCATTTCTGTCTCATTTCCTATCATAAAAAAAAAAAAGAAAAATTAAATGATCATTGTATATGGATTTTACTGTTTTTTAAATCAGTGTTCCTTAGATTTGTCTTTGTTAGAGAGCAGTTACATGGTACTCAAAATCTTCAATAAAAGCATAATTTACTTATTGTATATTAATTGTTCTCAATTATTCCTTCAAAATTATATATATAATTCTTCATAAGAGAGGGATACCCTCCAGCAGGAGGAAAAAGAGAGAACATCTTTTATATATCTATCAAACAAATAACAAAATCAATAATATAACCCAGGTTTGAGATACAAATTAACAAGAGCTTTGATCCAAAATTAAGTTAACCCCAGTGGCCATTTGTAAATGAAATTAGCCCTTAAAAGGCTTTTGAAATAATACAAATTCGATCCCTCTTTACTCAAACCCACATTTAGTACTTAGTTCTTAGAACACTTTTAACCCTGAAGACATAATTAAAAACCTGACATACACCAATTATGAAGCTTTAGCATTCTTTTGTTTGTTAAAACATGAGATTAGGGTAAAGGAAAAGCGGACGAATAGTAGCTAGTTAATTAGAAGGAGAGAGGGACTTTGAAGTTGAATGTTGTATTGGAACTGGAAAAAAAAAACATAGTGCATTCTCAATCCTAGGAATCTTTTCAGCCCAAAACGCCTCTATTCTCATATTTTCTCTCTGAGTACCATTTGCAGGTGCTGCTTTGTATCAAGACTAACAATTTAGAGAGAGAGAGAGAGAGAGAGAGTTCAATTTGGATGAAATCATATGACGATTTACTTATCCCTTTGAAAATATTACAGAGTGGGGAGAACATAGATCATACGTCTTGAATCCCAACTCGGATTCTAATATCTTGAATATGTATAATCAATTCAAGGTAGCATTCAGTGTCCGGATATCGTATAACACATACATGCATGTGCCACTCCCTTTTACATTCATAAAATATTAATGAAAATTTTATTCGTAACCTTTAATTATTATTTTTTAATATATTTAAAAACTAAACAAACAAACTAAATCATAGGGAAATTTGATCTTTTATGGATACATGATAAATTTCTATTGATGTAACAGGGAATGACACATTGTGTAACGGGAGATCCTAAATCTTAAATGGTCTGGATATCATGTTACAGATTTGTGTTCTACTCTCTATTATACTAGTAAAATATTAATAAAAATTTTATTTGTAACCTTTAATTATTATCTTTTAATATATGTTAATATTGCTAAAAAAGATAAATTAAACCCTAGGAGAACTTGATCTTTTAGGGATACATGTTAAATTTTGACTGGTGTAATAGAGAATGACATACAATGATGTAACATGAGATCTTAAACCTCACCTTAATATGGGATTTGATTTCTATTGATATAGTAGGGATTGATACACAATTGTGTAACATTAGATCCAGAGCCCTGAAATAGGGATTAAAATCTTTATTCCTAACTTAATGGGTGTTAGGAAAAAAAAAAAAAAAACACCCTTAATGGGTGTAAAGAGTAAGAAAGCATATGTACAACAATATTAAGAACTAAAATTGACGCGTGACCATGTTATTTTATACTCCTTTAATTTTTAGGTCATTTTGGCAAACAGTCAATGTGCATAAATCATAAGTTTTGAATTTAGAGTACAAAAGTGCTTGTGCCCTATGGTTTTTGGGGAATAAACCACCATATTAAAATTAACCTCACTCAATAGTAGTTGAAAACAAATTGTTCTAATTATAGTAGAGTACTGTTATTTCCTTAATGATTCACTACTTGGCCGCTAACCCTTGATATTTAATATTTCCCTTTTTTTTTTTTTTTTTTTTTTTTGAAATTCGAAGGATTTGATGGATCCTTACTTGTTTATTAATAAAAGAAAAAATATAATTTGAGGGGATGTAACGTGCCTTACGTCAACGAAAGTGAAACAGATCCTCTACTTTAACAAAATGCAAGATAAATATCTAGCTAAATGCAATGCAAAATATGTTATTTAATTCTAATTGACAGGAGTATCTAAAGAATCCAAATAACACAAACCCTAATTGGTTCGAATAGGTAAATCATCATATGAACTAAAGGAGGTAATTAACAAGTACTTGCTCATTAAAAAGCAAAATTAGCTAAATAGTTTGCAACTCTGTTAATAAGTGAAAACACAAAATTACCTAATTTATCCATAAGATGCAATATATGGCTAGCTTGTTAAGAAGTCCATGTTTCTGACTCATACCATACAGCAAATTAAGGTTCTGTGAATCCGTTTGCACCCCCACTTGAAGTTGAAACCATCCTCTCTTGCTATACATGAATAGCTAATTCTATGAATTGCAGCAGTAGTCAATTATTTGAACGTCCGTTTCCAATTGTCTCATTTTTCTTGTTCTTCCCAGCTTAATAAAAGTTTAAAGTAAAAAGTTATAAATATATATATACATATACATATACATATATATACATATACATATATATATATATATTTATGTTAATGCTATAGAGTGCTATGGAGCACACCTTATAGACTACTCCAATTAAGCATCTAACGGTCAAAGTTAAGTTAATGGCTAGTTGTTAAGAAAAAATAAATTCTTAATTTAAAAATTATTTTTTCAAATATTTTTTATAAATTAAATCCTAAAAGAATAAACTAAACCCTAATGGTACTTGATTAAATTTTATTTTATTTAAAAAAAAAGATAGTTGACCGTTAACTTTGATTTTTCGAGATTTAATTGAAACATTTTATAAGATGTATTCCGTAGCACTCTATAGTATTTTATTTTATATATATATATTAAAAAATTGAAATTTAATCAAATATTCCTAGGGTTTAGGATTATTTTATTAAAAATATTTGAAAAAATAATTTTTTATAGAAGAAGTTAATTTTTCTTAACAATTGATTGTTAACTTTGACTATTAGAGACTTAATTGGAGCACTTCATAAGGTGTACTCCGTAACACTCCATATCATTAATGAGCTATGGAGTGTTATGCAACACATCATATGGGGTGCTCCATTAAGTCTCTAACGGTTAAAGTTAACGGACAACTGTAATTTTTTTTTATAAAAATAAAATAAAATTTTATCAAGTACCCTTAGGGTTTAATTTATAAAAAAAATTTGCAAATGTTTTTTTTTCATCGAAGAATTTATTTTTTTTATAACTGACTATTAACTTTGACAGTTAAAAACTTAACTGAATCACTCCATAAAGTATAGTTTATAGGACCTAATAACATTACTCATACCATGACATCTATTTTTAAGTTCTAGTACCAAAACACGTACGTTTACCTTATTTTTCATGTATTCAATAACCAAAACATATATTCATCTCTATATATGCTCCAAAATTAAGTTTGAGAACTAATTTTTGGGAAATTATTCAAGAAATAAAAACACACACATATATAATATAATACTTTGGTTTAAGGGGAAAGTCCTTTGGGGGCTAAACCCCTCCTACTAGTCACAGAGGTCAATTGTGAAAGTGAGATGTAAATCGAGAGATGTGCACGAGCTGGTAGAGGATAGGAGGAGAGGACGCAACGGGGAGGCGATTACACCCCTTACCGAACTAGCTTGGGGCATACAACCCCTTGCTGAGGTTCAAACTTCCGCCTACTGTTGGAGTTAACCAAACATCACTCTTGCCTTGCCAGTCCGCCTATGCCCCTGGGGGCAAATATAATACTTGATCTGATCTAGAGATGATCATGGTATACAAACACGAAAAACACAATTTTTTAAAAAAAGAATTATCCTTTTTTTATACCCATCATGTACCCATCCCATCATATACTCCTCCCTATGGCTATCAATAGATACGGTATATCTAGATTTAGATCCATACCGATGCTTCTATTTTATATCTGGATTCAGATAGTACTCTTTAATTGGGTCCAGGTATGTTATAGGTAGTTCCAGACTCGTTTAGTTATAGATTCGATTATATATATATATATATATATTTATATACACATACATATAGATCTATATGGTTTCTATTCTTGTTTAAACTTTAATTTTATTTTTTGATTATTAAATTTTAAATATTATATGATAAGTGCTATAATTATTATTTAAGAATTAATATCGATTGATTATTTTAAATTTGAGGATAAGTGTGTATTAATTTGATTGTTTAACATCTTTAACTTCAAGTTTTTGTTTAACTTATTTAAATTTTACTTTCTTTGATATTTTTATAAGTAAATGTCATTTACCCTTTTTTTTTAAGATGTAAAGAAAAAAAAAATTATGTTGGGTATAACCGGCCTCGAGACCATATCTGTTGGGTAGGGTTCGCGTCTAAATTGATTGGATCCAATAGGTGATCGGGTAGGATTCGAATCCTATATTATTAATCGGGTTTGGATATGAAACTAATAGTTTCGGACTCGTTTAGTACTGTTTACACCCTTACCCCTGTCACCGATGATCAATCAATCACACTTCACTTACCCTGTTCGTGTGTTGAAAAACCGATGCAACCTTTGTTAATTGTTTCAACTATACCTTTCTAATTTTATTGAATGACTTCCACTTTTCTTTGAGTTTCCTTTGTTAAACAAACGTCATATATGGTCAAACCTTGCTAATTTAATGGTAAGTAGTAACATTTGGAATCAGAAAGTCTCGAGTTTGAGATATGCTGAGGGTAGGTGAGTGCCACTGTTGATTCTAGAGGGGAGGAGTATAGGGAGGGTTAGAGGAGGGGTGGATATATATATATAAAAAAAAAACATTAAAAAAAAAAAAAACACGTTATATATGCCCCTTCTCTTCTAATTTGGTTCTGGTATTTAAAATTGTAGATTCAAAAATTTTCTTATATTTGCAGATCACTATACATATATTCAGTATACTTATAGGTGCAATGAAATCTTTAAGAAACCATATATATCTGGATTGATCTTATATCTCAGCAGAACCACTTATTACATAATTTTATTGAACAGAAATGTAGAAATATGGAGTATTATATTTTAATTTAATATCAAATTAAGAAGAAATTAAAAATAATCAAAAGCTCTTACTTTATATATATACCCTTGTTTTCACTCAGAGGGCTTGGGTATTCCTCTGGTTGGACTTGGATAGTGCACACAGATCAATGATCTTCCTCAAATTATTTCTTTCTGAATTTGTTTACAGAAATACTATAGTTTTTGGTACCCCCTTTTTTTCTTCTGCCCTTTTCTTTTGAAGAAATAGCTTCCAAAGATAGCATTAAAGCAAAGACAAAGTGTACAAAGTTACGTAAAAAGGAAACAGTACCAGGGAAGCCAATAATCTAAACAGAAGTACTATTAATCAAAACTGAAACTCTTAATAGTAGTAATAAACTTCAGTAGTTGGTAAATACTATATAGCATGCACTTCCTCTCGAATAATTATTTAATTCAATTTCCAAGCAAAATCTTTGAATTACCCATATTCTTCCTTATATTCTGTACTAAATTTTAGAAGAAATAGAAGTTTCAAGAATGTGATTCATATCTTGTTATTCACTAGTAATATAACTACTGTCCAGATATATCATTGGAACGCTATTAATTCTTTTATTTATATGTGTGTGCATAATTGTATTTAATTTAATAGCTATAATAGTTATACAATACTTCATTAATGGTATTTCATTTGGGTTTTGGTGGGTTGTTTTTTCTTTAATCTTTATGAAAGTTTGGATGAATATCAAAGAGTCTCGTAAAAATTTGAGGTTTTTCTTAACATAAATTGTGTTAGATTGTCCCTTACACCAATAAAAAAAATTATAAACCTGTCTTAATTATTTTTTAAAGATGTATTTTATTAAATAAAATTATGACCCAAAGGTAACATTTAAAGTTATTACATATAGAGTAAAAAATTCATTGTTTTTAAGTAATATGTGAAAATAAATCAAGAATAATATCAAACAAACAGTTCATTCTTTTTTTTGGAAAATAACAAACAGTTATTTTCAAATACTAAGATGTCAATTATTTTACAATAGAACATGAATTATTATTATTATTATTATTATAGAAGGAGATCAGGAGTATTTATATTATTGCATAAGATGAAATTTTATATTATTTGGTAATTTTAATTGGTTTTTTTTTGACCAAGTGTCCGAGTTCATTCTTAATTAATTCATTGTTTGGGATTTATGCCAATTCTGGAGTTATTTTTTATTACCCTTCGTTTCCAAAATAAGTCAGTTTAGAGACATTACATGTGTTACTCTCAATTAATATGTGTTTTCGAGAACATCCCAATAGGTAGAGTGGCGAGTGCGTAAACCATAGGTATCAAGTTTGAATCCCATCAACACCTTCCTGGATAACCGGAATGTCGAGATGCATGCAAATTGATCCAGACATCGTTAAAAAAAAAAAAAAAAAAACTCCCAATTAATATTAATAAAAAATTTAAAAGTAATCTTTAATTTAATTATTATTATTTAATATATTTTATATACTAAATTCTAAAAAAGTTAAATTAAACCCTTATAATCCTATGGTAAATTGTGCATTAAAATTGGTTCAGACACTGCTAAAAAAAATCCCAATTAATATTAATAAAAAAATTTAAAAGTAATCTTTAATTTAATTATTATTATTTAATATATTTTATATACTAAATTTTAAAAAGTTAAATTAAATCCTTAGGGATCTTTGATCTTTTAAGGATGATCCTATGTTAAATTTTTATTGGTGAAACAGAAAGTAAAATACAAAATATACAATAAGAGATTGGAGCCATTTTGGAGTTTTTCTTTTTTCTCACAATATTAATCATTTTGTAATTTTCAATGTTTTTTCCATTCTTATTCTTTAGAGTTATTCTTATTCATTTATTACAAAGAAAGATAAATGTACTTATTAATTGAGATAGGATAAAAAATGTAATTTTAATATTACGTGTAGCTATAATTTAACTCTTTTCAATCAATATGAGTTGCTGACTAACCCCGATCATGGGACTAGCAATATCCCGGGTAGATTCAGCTTCCTCAAAATTAATTGATGGCTTTGGCACTCATCAGCCACACAAATTAATTTCTGCATGCTTTAATATATTCCCGTACTCCTATCTGTCTCTTTTACTCTCTAAACGATAAGCAATTGCACAGTGACCCTTCATTTCTGCAACAGGTGGAGTGAAGTTCCAGAAGAATACAACATCATGCATATATAAGAAACCTAATTAACCAAAAAACTCATTGCATGATTACAAAAAAACTTATCCGAAAATCAGGACATTCACAGAAAAAGAAAAGAAAAGAAAAAAAAGTACTGTTAAAATATACTAGCCAGAAAATATACTATCATCTGTCTGGTTCTCTCTTTGAGACATACCAGCCAGAAAATTTCTTGCACTTTCCTTGAATTTTTACCTGGTTTTAACTTGGCCACAAAATTTCATTGATCCATAGAGTGTGATAGTGATGTGGGTTACGTGTCCAGAATGATCATTTTCAAAAAATATAAAAGGCCGTTTCCATTCCCTCCTCTTTCTATTCATATTATCTCCGGTGTTGTCCCTTTTTTTAGGTTCTTTTCCACGAGAACTCAAAAAGGTCATCATGGATGCTTACAAGGTACGAACTATCCCCCTGGGAACTGTTCTGTTAGGCTAATTTCGAGTTTCTGTAGATGGTTTTTTGCTAATGCCTGATGTTTCTCTCTTACTTATGCATCCTTGTTGTTTATGAACCTGACAATTCTGCGGCTTCTAGCACCTAATTACACCTTTCTCCAACTATGTGTGCTGTAATAACTGGTCATTAATCTTTTATTTTGCGGGCTATGTTGTTCTTTAGTAGTTCTCTTGATAAAATATATGCAAAGTTAAGAGTCTTTAAGCCTACTTTGTCTTGAATGCTTCAAGAGAAGTAAGTAAAAGGAAGAGAAATAATGCTTTAAGTACGAGGATTATTTCTCTTCTTAAGCACAAGTGGGAACTGGGAAGAAATCAAATGAGGAGAAATTTATTCTCACTAGCTAAACTCCTTTTGCTTGGTTTCTCTCGTCTATTTTCTGAATTTCTAAATTAAACCTTGTCTTGGAATGGTTATGTAAATTCTTCCATGTTTATGTCTATGAAGTTTCTTACTGTAAGTCATGCCGTATTTATCTTAATCTGGTCAGTTTCGTCCATCAAGCACCAGCAACTCTCCATTCTTTACCACAAATTCTGGAGCTCCTGTTTGGAACAACAATTCATCTCTAACTGTTGGGACAAGAGGTACATCTTTTGTTTGATATTTTGTTTATTTTTAGGCCCCCTGACCCTTATGGACTAAACTTATCATTTTACTGAATTTAAGTATTGCCAATGTTTCACCAAATAAAGCCATAAAACTTGATAAAAATTTCAAATTTGAAGAAATATTCTGTATTTGGTTGGTTTGGATCAGGGACTCTTAGCTCTGGTTGACAGCAGGATTCCTCTTAATTCTTTTCAATGTATATTACTTTATCAAGAGAAACAAAATCTCCTATTTGAACTAATGGTGTACTTTGTTTATGTTGGTTCTTGTTGTCTATCTGTTATCTTTATGCAATTATCTTCAGAATACACCAGACTAATTCCATTAATAACTTTTTCAGGACCCATTCTTCTTGAAGATTACCATTTGGTGGAGAAGCTTGCAAATTTTGATAGGGAACGAATTCCAGAGCGTGTTGTTCATGCCCGGGGGGCTAGTGCCAAAGGTTTCTTTGAGGTCACACATGATATATCTCACCTCACTTGTGCTGATTTCCTCCGTGCTCCTGGTGTCCAGACCCCTGTCATTGTGAGATTTTCCACTGTTATACATGAAAGGGGTAGTCCTGAAACTCTCAGGGATCCTCGTGGTTTTGCTGTAAAGTTCTACACCAGAGAGGTAGGAGATCTAGAAAATGACCAAATATTGACTTGTGATTTGGTTGAGATGTGGCCTTTTTCTATTTAAACTTTTCAATATGTATCTGATTTCATTCGGGTTCACTTGGAAGCATTTATATTTTTGAGTAAGAAACAGTGAGCATATTTGTTCATGAAATCATGTGAGCTTTAGTTGATTCTCCTGAACTAGGTAAGGCAAAGGTACTTATCATTGCATACCAGAATGAAAGCGTAAGATCATACATTTTTGTAATTTCTCTAATCTGTTTTTAAAGACTTGGAATATTATCTAAAATTAGTTAAGCAACAATTATATTCTCTTAGTTCAGTTGTGTGTTTGATATAGAACTCAAGGTTCTCATTTAGACTTGTGCAAACATAAGTATTCTTTTGAGTATCTAAAATGGAATATGTTATATGATGTGTTTTGGGAAAATGTTTTATATTGGTTAGCGTCTGTATGCATGATCTGATTTAAATGGAACATTAGTTCAGTTTCCCCTGAAAAGCATGCATTCTTGATATACATATGGCACTATATACTTCTCACATATCAGTAGGCTGCATACATGGTATATTAACTGAACGTTAGTGCTCATTTGTTAATATGCAAGCATACAAGATGTTCTTATGAACTATCACGCATTTCCTTTTTTAATTCCTAAATGTGCTATATTCTCGGAACTTTAGTATTTTGTCTTAATAAGCGTGAAATTATGATACATTCATGGAACTGAGTATTTCTTCCTTGATTGGCATTTGCAAGTTTACTACTTTTGGCTTTTGTTCATACTATAATGAGTGAACTGAAGTTATACATGTTTGGAAACTTTTCCATGATCATACATAGCTTAGCCATTGAAGCTAGTTCTTGTTTATTTGTTCTCTAATTAACCAGGGAAACTTCGATCTTGTGGGAAACAATTTTCCTGTCTTCTTCATTCGCGATGGCATGAAGTTTCCAGATATGGTCCATGCACTGAAACCCAACCCCAAGTCCCATATCCAGGAGAATTGGAGGATTATGGATTTTTTCTCCCATCATCCTGAAAGCTTGCACATGTTCACCTTTCTCTTTGATGATATTGGTATTCCACAAGATTACAGGCACATGAATGGCTCTGGGGTCAACACTTATACTCTGATTAATAAGGGTGGGAAAGTTCATTATGTGAAGTTCCACTGGAAACCAACCTGTGGAGTCAAGTCTTTGCTCGAGGATGAGGCTATCAGGGTCGGGGGAGCAAATCATAGCCATGCTACTCAAGACCTATATGACTCTATTGCGGCTGGAAACTATCCTGAATGGAAGCTTTTCATCCAAATAATTGATCCTGCTGATGAGGACAAATTTGATTTTGATCCACTTGATGTTACAAAGACTTGGCCTGAGGATATCTTACCCTTGATACCAGTGGGCCGTTTGGTGTTAAACAAAAACATTGATAATTTCTTCCATGAGAATGAGGAGCTAGCCTTCTGCCCTGGTATTGTGGTGCCGGGGATATACTACTCTGATGATAAATTGCTCCAAACCCGTGTCTTCTCTTATTCTGACACTCAGAGGCACCGCCTTGGACCCAACTATTTGCTGCTTCCGGCAAATGCTCCCAAATGTGCTCATCACAACAACCACCATGAAGGTTTCATGAATTTCATGCACAGGGATGAGGAGGTCTGATTTCAATCAGCTTATCTCTATCCATTGATAAGTATAATGAGTCCTTTTATCCACTTAAACTGAGGAACAAAATTTTATTAAACTTATCATTGCCCTTTTTTAGTTGGCATACATTTTCATTTTCTCCTCCAAACGAAGAATCTTAGGATGTAAAAGTGTTATTGGTATACTATTTGTATGACTTTGCCATTTTTTATCTATCTGTTATAATTTACTCACCTATTGATAATTGACTGCTTTCCTGTTGTGCAGATTAACTACTTCCCTTCACGATATGATCGTGTTGGGCATGCTGAGAGGTACCCCTGTCCTTCAGCAATCTTAAATGGCCAACGGGAAAGGGTTGGTTTCCTTATCATTTAGTATCTGTACTGAAATTGAATTCTGGTGCTGGATTCTAATCCCTTACATTTTATAAAAGCTACTTCTTTTGACCAAATAACACCCCTTCAAATCGTACTTTCCTTTTTAAAGCTTCATTAAATAATACCTTAAGGTCTATGAAGCTCTATTTGGTTAGTTTAAGAGTAGCTCATACCACTTAAATTACATTTCTTTGAACTTCGAAATATATCCTCTTCCTCCCAAGTTTGTTTTGAGCTATTACAATAACCTTCATGCTGTGTCAAATTAAAATGAGATTTTGATATGAATCATTGTGTTCTTTTCGAAACCTATCTCTGATCATGCAAACTGAAGCTATGGTCAATTTTTCTTTTTAGTTGGCTAATTTGGACTTACTTTTTCTCTTCAGACTATTATTGAGAAGGAGAACAATTTCAAGCAAGCTGGGGAGAGATACCGATCTTTCACCCCAGATAGGTATGCTACTTGTTCCATTTCTGTAAGGCATGTCATTGCTAGTGTTTTCCTTTTTTGTTTGATTTATGTCCCTTCCTTTGGTATCGCAGAAAAGAGCGCTTCATCCGCCGATGGGTTGAGGCCTTATCTGATCCAAGGGTCACATTTGAGATACGCAGTATTTGGGTCTCATACTGGTCTCAAGTGAGTACAAACAACATTATAGTAATCGGCTAATGAAACTGTCTCTTTATATCCCCCGATTCCTCTTTGTATGATAGCTTCACAACTGCCCATATTCGTGATGATTTCCATTTCCAGTTCAGAAATCAAAAAATTGCCACAAACTGACCCAATTATGTTACATAACTGCAGGCTGATAAAACTCTTGGTCAGACGCTTGCTTCTCGTCTAAATGTAAGGCCAAGCATATAGGCAGTGAAAAAAAATGAAACTAAAGTGAGTTGCCTTTGCCTCCCTTCCTTCCTTCCATCCCATGAGGTTATGCAGAGTCTGCAAATTTGTTGGTGATTCCAGGTTCTTCAAGACAATATATAGATGATAGTCGTACGTTCTGATCATGTTTATGAATATTCATCTGCATCATATTATTTTGGTAATCCATTTGGTTGAGAAACTTGATCATCAGCCATACATTTTTCTATATCAATGTTTTAAGATGTAATTGATGTAGCAGTGTTCTGGTCTGGTCTGGAGACATCAATATTATGTGCTTCATATGTAGATACATGCTTCCTCTTTCAAAATGATCGTTGTCTATACATTTTAAAGGAAAAAACATAAGTGAATTATCTATCTTAATCTTTATTTGTTAATCTTTTTCAATGATATTTATTATATTTACACGTCTCCATTTTAAAATTCACCGATCACATTATTACTAATCTTAATTTTTAATAAATTTAAAGACGGACAAAGTTATTCAACATAATTAATATTGTAATTAACTTAATTTAGGTAAAAAAACTTTGAACGACAATAAACAAAGGGAGTACAATGCAAAATTTTGGCATCTCTTTTCAGTTTTTCCCTGTGGATAATCCTGCAGTGAAGATGTGATATGGAAACATGTTAAGATTTGAATATAGACGTTTTAATTTGATATTATATTAAATTATACATAACTTGAAAACTTTATTGGTATAAATCGGGTAGTATAATATTTAATGATATTTGGGGAGTCGGAATAATTTATATCCCCCCACATGGTGAAATTTGTAAGAATATGAATATTTTAGAACCTTTTATAATTCTATTCCATAATCTCTCTTTGTGTGTGATTTCACATACATACAATCTGAATGGGGAAAGCTTCATATATTTGCAACTCATGCATTAATTAGTTTATACTCTCTCCAACACCAAATATAAGCTATTAGCCGCGTTTTATAAAAATTAAAGAAAAATATATATATTTTTTTCCTTTCTAAAATGTCCTCTGATCACCTTTTAAAAAATGAGAACACTATTTCATGAGTATATCATTAGAGAGATAATATAAGAAAAAACATTTTCAAAAAGCTAATTAACTAACAATAATAACTTATAATTAATGATCAAGAAAAATTAATTATAATGATTTATATTTAGTAATGGAAAGGGAGTACTTATATATCGATGTAAATATGGTTTTTACTGATTCTTAGAAGATCTGCGTATAACTTTATATGGTTTGAAAAGCAAAAATTCTTTCATATACATCTTTTTTTTTAAAAAAAAAAAAAAAACAGAGAGAGAGAGAGTTTAATTTTAATATATTATTATGATCTTTCAAAAAATACAAATTTTCTTACCCCTTTGTGGCCTTTCCACATGTAATTGTTGATAGTTTTCGCTATACATGAATAGATAAGGATTCAAATGACTACCAAAATATGTCGAATCTTATTTTTGTTTCCATATGAATAAATAAATATATATATAAATTTCATATATATATATATATATAAATATAAAAATAAATAAATAAATATATATATTTACAGTTTTGCTAAGACGCGCTCCAACCGTTACCATAACGGAATTTTTGCTACAATACTCATGCAGATAATCAAAGTAAGCAAAAATTTCGTTACGGTAACGGATGGAGCACGCATTAAGGCGCGCTCCAGAGCTCGCCTTAGCAAATATATATAAAAATATATAATTATGATCTGGAAGTCGATCCTGGGCAAGTGTTCGGATCTATTATGACATAGCCAGGAGGCGCTCAACGGACCTT
>JAOXNR010000001.1:17448802-17460745 GCA_028571225.1 Parsonsia alboflavescens | reverse complement strand
AAATTTTAAATTTTAAATTTTTGATCAATAAATAGTAGTATTAATTATAGAGATAAAATATGAAATAAAAATTGAAAAAGAAATAGGGAAGAGTATTCTGACTTTCTTTGTTCTCTCTTTTTTTCAAAAATATTGTTGGTGATAATAAAGGTAGTGTTTTTAAAGCACATGACATGAGCGAATGAATTCTCTCAAACGCGGCCTGTTACGCTCAAATGAACTTTCCTACACGTCAGTCCGCTGAGAAATCCGCGACAATTCGCAGCCATGCCGAGCAACACTCCAAGAAAAAGTTAAAAGAAAACAAATATAAAGGCCGAATAAAAGGAAAAACAGAAGGGTCATTTTCTTAAGAACAGTTAAAAAATGTGCGCATACAAAATGAGAATAAAACAATGATAAACAACACTTGGCAGGAAACATCGCCTTATATTTGCTTTTAGGTAGAAACGAGGAAGAACTGTTAAAAAAATGGTCCCAAAGTCCAATAGTAACTCAGTGAGGACAATACAGAAATGATTGACGAAGAGAAAGCGCACATCACGCACCAGGACATACAGAGTGAAAGTGCTTTGCCCTTTTACCACCCTTTTCCATTCTTGTTATTCTTGATTTTTTCTTTTTAAAGAAATTTTCATTTTTTGGGGGGTGGATTTTGGTTTGGGGAAGAAAAGTTATGTTACTGTATTTGTTGTAGAGGAGCAGGAAGATCAAAGAAGCAATAGAAGGGGGATAATTCATGGGAAATTGTTTTGGATCCAAGTGTTCTGCTTCAGATGCTAGTTCTATTAACCTCAGCCACTATACTAGACCTTCTACTCCAGGTATGTTTTTCTTGATCCCCTTATGTGTACTTACTGTCTTTATTTTCTGGGTTTTTGCAATTTTCACGTGTTTCTTGAGGTTTGGTCTTTTTTGGAATGGGCTAATTGAGGTGCTTTATATCATGTGAGGGAATTGTATCTGTTGCCGTAATTTTGTGGTTTATATGACCTTTTTTATCAGAGTGTATCGAGGGCTGTCTTCAATTTCCCAATTTGTCGCATGCTTTGCTTTTGCGCTTTTCCTAAATCATCACCTTAAAGTGTCAATTTGTGTGGTTTTTATTTTTTGTTTCCTTATATTGTGATCGTGGTATTGTTTCAATTGCACAAGTTGACTTGGGATGGATATTTGTTCAATCTTTTGCGAGTAGGAACATCGCGTACTTACAGCAATGGTGGTGGTGGTATATCAGTTACGAGCAGCAGTGCTGGCCAAAGCCAGTTCTCTGCTGCAATAAGCGAGGAGCCCCCGTCGCCCGGTGAGATATTGTCTACACCAAATCTAAAGATCTATAGTTTTGCTGATATGAAGACTGCAACAAAAAATTTCAAATCTGATTCGGTGTTGGGCATTGGAGGGTTTGGAACTGTTTTTAAGGGCTGGGTTGATGAGAAGACTCTGGCTCCAACTAGGCCTGGCTTTGGGATGGTTGTGGCCATTAAGAAGCTGAATTCTGAGAGTATGCAAGGGTTCGAAGAATGGCAGGTAGAATGTCTCAAAATGTCTGCTCTATTACTTTAGTAACACAAGCTTTTGTATCAATGTTGCTTATAGCTTTTGCCATTTTTACTCGTAGATGGAACAGGAGGTTACAATATAGTTTCACAGGAAAGAACTTGCCATATCAGGAAGGAAAATGCTTCTAAAATTCATTTAAATTGGTGTCTGATGTGTCTTGAGGATTTGTATTGGAGGCTAGAATATGACATTCTGGCCAACGTGACTTCACACTACCAACAGTGAATTCCAAGACCTGAATGCCAAACTTATCTTACTATGAGAAATATCGCAAAAGATGAAATCTCTATATCTCATGGAGAAATGTATAGAAATCTATATGAACTATATGCAAAATATCCAATTTCTTTTGGCAGTTTTAATTTTGGTCACATTTATTTTTGTTTATTTATTTGTTTTTATGGTCTGCAAACACGGACCTTTTTTGTCTGTCTTTCTCTTTAACTACTATGCTTTTGTTTTTCTGCTCCTCCTATTAGCTTTCTTCGACTTATTATCAGTTTTTTTTTCTTGGTTGCTAATTTTTTCTCTTCTTAAATTGAAAGTGCAGTCAGAAGTCAACTTCTTGGGACGGCTTTCTCATCCTAACTTGGTTAAGTTGTTGGGATATTGTTGGGAAGATAAAGAACTTCTACTTGTGTACGAATTTATGCCTAAGGGAAGCTTGGAAAACCATCTTTTCAGAAGTAAGATCTATAGTCAGAACTAAAAGACCAAAGATGGCATGAGTTTTCAAACTTTTCCTGTTCATGATATAGAGAACTGATTGCTGGGTTATCTTGCTATACAGGAAGCTCAGCTGTTGAACCACTTTCTTGGGATACTCGGATGAAAATTGCTATTGGGGCAGCAAGAGGCCTTGCATTTTTGCACACTTCGGAAAAGCAAGTGATATATAGGGACTTCAAGGCTTCTAACATATTACTTGATGGGGTAAATATCAAAACTCATAATATGATTCTTGACTTTTATTTGAAAATTCTTTCCTGAGGGGATAAATAGGAAGAGAATCTGTAATGAACTTTTAACTTGGTTATTCTGTTGGTTACTTTAAAGAAGTGCAGTAATAGTTAACCTAGCCTTCTCTGGAGAAGACAACTGGAACAGGTAACATCTTAGTCAGAAATTACTAGAAGTGCCAATTATGACAGGAATTTATTTCTTCTTGTTCCTATTTTGGGAACTCATATTATTTGAAAACAGTTGTATATTGATAAATTGGAATGAGTTTTGTGTATCAATCATGTCAATGCAAAGCTTTGTATTTTTTCTTGCAACGGAAGGAAGAGATGGGGACCTTTTTGAATGGTCTAGCTTTCTAGATATTTTTGTGGGTGTCCTATATTAGTTCTTCTAGAAAATTTCAGTTATTGCCGAATTCCAGATTACTTTACCCTGTTGTTGTAGTTTGGGAAAGGACTAGGGTGTCAATCTTGACTCTTTTTCTCCCTTTCTATTTTTTTTATGCCTATTATAGTTAAAGTTCCAAAGAATTAGTCAGTCAGGGAAATGTAATAAAAAGGTTAGCTCAAAAAGGCATCTAACTACCTTTATTCTTTGACTGGAGCTTGCACCATATATATTAGAAACTATTACAAATTCAGTCTTCCCATGCTGCGAAACTCCTGATTCATTTCTCAATCATCATTCACTTAACTCGATAGCAGCCTTTGAGTTTTTTAAAATGCAAATAACTTATTCAAGTATTCTTCAGGTTTTAAAGCCTATCTTGAAGTAACGCATCCTTTTTGCTGCATTTCAACTTTTTACCTTGAGTGAATGTATCTCCTACTTCTGTAGGATTATAATGCAAAGATATCGGATTTTGGATTAGCAAAGCTGGGGCCATCAGTTGGTATGTCACATGTGACCACACGTGTGATGGGTACATATGGATATGCAGCTCCTGAGTACATAGCAACAGGTGAGCATTAACCTTAAGTGCAAAAAGTTGTCTTTTACTGCTTGATGGATAAATTGTAATTTCTGTGGTTGAGTTTTGAAAGAGTTGGGAAGGGTGGGAAAGCTTGATGTGGAATGTGAGAACATATGAAAGGTTGGAAAGCAATATTTGATATGGCTGTGAAATAAGGATTGCGAAGGAATTTAGTTCCATTTTTAATTCCTTATAGCATTTGTTAGAATATAATTGTGCCTTTCACTGGAAGTGTTGAGTTGCCCCAAATTGCATTGGGAATACTTGGGCGTAATAAATTCTCTATGGAAACTGGAATATATCTAAGTCTCTATACGTTCTCTAAGTATCAATGGAATAATTTACAATCCAATTTGTTCTCAATAATAAACTTTTCCATTCCACCCAAGAATCTGCCATATTTTATGCTTCGTATGCTGTTAAATCTTCTATACATGTATGCTAGGTTCTGCTAATCATTGCCTCTTTGAATATTCTCGATGATGATTGCATTGCCATCACCATTTCGGGAGTCAGCAATAGCACTTTGCCTTGTCACTTCCCTGGCCTGCCAACACCCCCTCCCCCAACCAACTAACAAACTCTACCTAATACACATACACATGCAAGCTCATGATATAACTGGGTCTTTGATATTTGTTCATTGATATTGGCGATCAATTTGAGTTTGCTCAGTGACTTGGAAACACCAGGGGTGGTGATAAGATAGATCAGGTGGTTGAACAGTTCTGGCGGGTTTGCTAGTTAAGATAGTTCATATATTCTTCATCAAGAGGCAAGGTAATGGGCTACTCATTGCAACCCTCATGGCTGCTTGTTGATGGGGTGCCTTGAGGGAATTTTCTTATGATAGCAAAAATTAGAACTTCTTGAAGCAAGATTAGGTAGGGTGACAGGAATGTGACCAAGCACGGTGACCAGACACTGGAGATAGACATTGCTAATCTTCTAGGTAGGTTAAACAATCATTCAAACTTAAGAGAGGAATTTTGAAAAAGGTATGACACAACTCCGTTTGGACGCCACATGTTTCCTAAATAATGTGTTGGACAACTGAAAATTGTAATTTTAGACAATGCAGTAGAATTGATAATTCTGGGATAAGGGCATTCATACAATTTATTCTGAAATTGGGCAGGGTTGATGATTTTTTTTTGGCCTTTGTTTTACTCCTTATTGTTTAGAACTTAAAGAATTGTGCATGGATGATCCATTAGACCTGGTCCATTTAGTACCATTCTTGCATATTGGAGTTTATGTGGTTGAAATTGATCTGTAATTAACTCTTATCTGAGCTCTACCAATGTGTTGGATAGTGAATTTTCCCCCATTTTGCTGCCATGGAGGATATGTTTCATTGTTTGATACCTGTTATTAGAAAAGAAAAATTTACTCATGACTATGCAGACCATTAGACAACATGGAGCTGCCTAAGGGCCCACTGGTATCAAGGCCTTAAGTATTATTGTTCAGTAGTACTATATACATATCAGTCACTCTATATGGAATGCATTAGTGCACTCCATGGCATTATCCTATAAATATATATACATATATATATATATATATATATATATATTCATATATTTTCTTTTAATTAACTCACATCGTAACAATAAACACTTAATTTAAAACACAATTGAATTAGAACAGTTAAGCTAATAAATCAATATAATTTTACAATATACTTTTCCTATTTTGGACAAAGAAAAGAAAAGACAAATGACCCATATGGGTGTTGCTACATGACATTTAAAAGGTCTCATCTATTAGAAAGTTTCATTGAAATTGGATTTGCATCTGCTTATTCGAATCTTTTAAAGAAATAGCTAATGAAATGGGAATAGAACATGTAAGGAAAAACTCATGATTCATTAGAAAATGGGAATTGAACAACTGTATGCATTATTAGTCATATTATTAAAGTAAAATGTTAGAATGTCTTGATTATGAAACTATAGATTTTTTTTTTCTTTAACTTAACAAGTTGAAAAATGAATATCACACATCATATAAGGCTATGACATAAATTGATAATGTTACTCATTTGTAAGGCTGACGTATAGTTAACCTCTCAAGGGCCTTGCACAAATTTGGATATTTTTTCTTTTAGGAGTTTGAGCTTTGGTATGGATAGAGGAGAGGCCCTTCTACAGATAGAGACATTTAAGTCTGCACATTGTAGCCTTTAGAGCTTGAAGGATTTGAGGCTGTTGTTCAACACCAATAATACTTTTGCAGTAATGTATTTTCTGTACAGCATGCAATGCATCTCTCATAGATCATCCTGTTGTTAACTCTAGGTCATCTATATGTGAAGAGTGACGTTTATGGCTTTGGGGTCGTGCTTCTTGAGATGATGACTGGCCTGCGAGCATTAGATACCAGAAGACCTGCTGGACAGCAGAGTTTGGTGGACTGGAGAAAGCCTTGGCTTTACAGCAAAAGGAAGCTGAAGTCCATCATGGATCCTAGAATTGAAGGGCAATATTCTACAAAAGCAGCATTACAGGCTGCTGAGCTTACTCTAAGATGCATAGAACATGAACCTAAAAAACGGCCTTCCATGAAAGAAGTGGTGGAAATACTGGAACAGATTGAAGCAATGAAGGTAAAACATAGAGAACCCGGAATTGTGTCTAGTCATCGTTCTCCATTGCACAACAGTTCTGGATCGGGAGCTGGAAGACACCAAAAGTAGTCTAGTCAAGTTGAGCCGAGTTGATTAATTCTGTTTTAATTATTTTTCTGCTCTATTTGTGAATACTATAGGAATTCTCGTGATTCAATGGAAAAATCATTGTTTCTACAATTACAATACTCTGATTTTTGTCCTTAAATTTTGATTGACCCCTTCTCTGTACTTTGTAATAGGTTTGACAAAATGTCCACATTATGAAAGATTATTTTGTAAATCTAGTGATTGTGTACTTCAATGAGATGAATGTTGTTTCATCAGGAAAAGCTAAGCTGGAATTGTATAAAGAACAGAAATCACTTTGCTGCAATGATCTTTGTTTGCATTTTGATTTATATATGTTCTAAAAAAACGGGGACCACACAAGAAAAAAAACGAAAGTCTAAACAGAAAAACGGCATTGAATCTGATCAAGAATTCGGGAGTCTTCGGCTTGTCTTTGTTTTCTATTTTCTGGAGTCGGACGTTTGTGGCTAATGGCTGTTGCCTTAGCTTCTTAAGTTGTCTTCCTCGGAAGACCTTAGAAATTCTTGATAATAATAGCTTCCCCATACATTTTCATGCAAAATCAAAGGTTGATCCTTGAAGGATACGAGTCACATTATCAATACAATTTTTTTTTTTTTTTTTTTTTAAAGAAAGAATCTTTTTGGCTGATTGTGTGAAAATGACAACGACATCTTTATTTACTCCCTCCGTTCAATTCCATTTTGACTTGCACAATTTTTAAGAAAACGAATTGATTTAATTTATTTTATATTTAAAAATATCAATTTTTTTAAAAAATTTTAACTAATTTAGGAAATGAAACATTCATTTTTTGAAAAATTCAAAATGAAAAATATGAATATTTAAAAAATTGGGATGGAGGGAGTATTCATTTATTTACTTTCCTCAGACAGATAATCATGAGATATGTGGTCAACAAAATATTTGAGTTCAATTGATTTAATTAAAAAAAGTTTTTTAGAGTAATAAATTTAAAAGTCTTAAAGAATCAATGAAAAATCAATTCCAAATTCTCTCTCTGTTTTTCCTCTCAATTTTTTTAATACAGTTTTTTAAATGTTTAATGCTTACTTAGTTTCTAAAAACATTATATAAATTAAACTGACTTTGATGAGAGGAGATGACCAATGCTTATATATATTAGTAAGAAAGTATGCGAAAATGCTGCTTGGGATTATAATTATAACAGTGGTCTTGCCATATTAAACGGTACCTTTTGAATATTAAATTCTTCTATAAAATGAAAAGATTCAAGTTGTTTTTAAAAATTGGATTGAAGGGTTGATATAACATAACATATTTAATTTCTTTGACGTGATTAAAATTAAAATTATAGTCTATTTTATTCAAAGTCTCATAATTTATAAAGCTTGTAGTTTAATATTTTCTTTGTATGTCATATAAAAATAAGAAAAACTTCCTATGGATCTATGTCATTAATAATCTTTCATTTGATTGCATTTTTATGATTCTTTTTCATTTCAAATAAATTGTTATTTTTAGTTAATTTTTATCACCACTCATACTACTGCCTCACTAAGAATAGAAAAATGAAAGAGGAACTTCTAGTTCTAGATAACAATTTGAATTCACATATTAAAGAAAAAAAAAAAAAGATTAAAGAAATTGTGTGCCATATCTCAAGTCCTCTTGCCATCTCCTCATTTTACTTTTTCCCTAAAAATTATATATCTTTTTCTTTATTTAATTTATGATCTATGACTTGCAAAACATGTGTCGTATATATTTAAATCCATCTATGCATTAAGATATTGGAGAATATTTTGTGCTGGGTGCACATGAGACAATCTGCATCTTTTTATTAAGTCTTTAATTTCTGGGTTTTCATACTAATTACCTGATAATGGTAATCAATGATTCAATATGTCAAGGAGATAAGATATCCCAAATTAATAATGAATACCAAGAAATATATTTTTATTGTTACTGCAATCAGAATTCCTGAATATTGAGGGTTGGACAAGAAAACCCTGCTTCGTGCTGATCCTGACTCCGAGCATGCATCACAAGAAATCTTCTCCATGGTGTACGCTCATGTGGATGTGATGAATTTCCTCCTCATCCCTTTAAAAAAAATGAAAAAAGGAAAAAAAAAAAAAAACTTTTCCCATCAGCTCTATCATCTCATGCAGGCCATTTTTATTGAGAACGAAAATTAAATAAACTTCTTAGGTTAGGACAAACTATCAATGTCATCTCTAATGCATGACCAACAAAATTTCCCCACAAAAATGAGGTTCTGAAGAAAACTTGGAAAACCTATGCAGAACCTGTGATTATTAACTGCCCGAAAATCATTAAAGATTTTTCTTTTAGTGAAAGTAATAGTAGCAGTAGGTAAAGAACACAAAGATGAAAAAGGGCATTATAAATTTCCTGGGTAGCTCCTCACTACTTATTTTTGGTCTGCTCTAACTTTTCCCACTCTACTTTCTCTCTTTCGAGGTGAAGTGGAAGTTCACCTTTTTTTTTTTGCTTCTGTACCTTGTTTCTTGTATTGCTGCTTTGTCTAAATTTGTGGGTTTATCTGTTAACTTCTGATTATACTATGAGGTATGAATGAAAGCTTTCCAAAACTGTGTTTTTCTGTATGGGATCTCAATGTCCAGAAGTTATTTGATTATTTGTGTGTGCCAATTTTTGTGGGGTGGTGAACTAGACCTGATCTTCTCAGTAATTGTGGAACTTTGGCAAAATTTTCTGTTTATGAGACACCTTTAAGAACAATGATTATATGAACTATAAATCGGATGCTTTTCTTCTGCAAAAAAGATTGTACAATAATCCGTATCAGTAATTGTGGAACTTTGCCAAAATTTCATAGTTTTCTGTTTATGAGACACCTTTAAGAACAACGATTATATGAACTATAAATCGGATGCTTTTCTTCTGCAAAAAAGATTGTACAATAATCTGTAATTTGGCTCTTGGAAAGGACTTGTCCTGGATGTTAAAAATGCACGTTGTTGGCTTACCTTCTTGTTGGTGTTTAGTTTCATGAGATGCATTCATGGCCTTAATGTGACCAGTCCATATTGCACTTTAGGTATCAAAGTTTACAACATTAGCTGCTGTTTATCAATAGATGCTGCATTTATTTCTGTCGAAAGTGGTTTCTGCCCCTTCCACATCTATATTAATGTAAATTGGTTGGTGGGACAAGACTTGGGTTTGTTGTTGCATAAATTAACTCATACCCTACCCATCTTTGTAAATTGCTTTGTTTGTTGAAAGTACCTGTATTTGAATTAGTTGCATGGCTCAACCAGCCAGCAGTACTCCATAAACAGTAAAGATGGTGGATTCTGGAGTAGACAACAGATTTTCAATTACTCATGTCACTGCTGTTTGTAAAAGTTGGTAGAAAGAAAGCTATTGGTATATCCTGGTCCCAAATTGGCCACTTTAGAAGCTCATGTTCCAAGTCAAATCACCTTAGTTCAACTTATAATCTATTATATTATTGTTGTTATTACTTTTGCCACTTTGGATTTGAAGGCTTGTAACCCATCTTGAATTGATGTTCAAAAATTGTTGATTTTCCCATCTCAGTGGAAGAATGGAGTTCACCAAAGCAGAGAACTTGGTTGGCAAGCTCTGTGGCTATACAATCAGCAACGTGAGGAGATGCCTGTTTCGTGTTCTATCTGCAGGTCCACTCCCAAATCATATTGCCTTAATTCTGGATGGAAACAGAAGGTATGCTAGGAAATGGCAATTGGGAGAAGGGATGGGTCACAGGGCTGGATTTCTATCTCTGATGGCCGTGATAAAGTATTGCTGTGAGTTGGGAATAAAGTACATCAGCATTTATGCCTTCAGCATTGATAATTTCAGAAGAAAGCCCAATGAAGTGAAATCGCTGATGGAGCTGATGCTGGAGAAAATTGATGGTCTGATGAAGGAAGAAAGCATTGTGAATAAGTTCGGAGTGAGGTTGTATTTTATTGGTAACTTGAACCTTCTAGAGGATGATGTTAGGGCTGCAGCTGAGAAGGCAATGAAGGCTACAGCGAAGAATAACAAGATCTTTCTCCTAATCTGTGTGGCCTATACTTCAACTGAAGAGATAGTGCATGCAACTGAAGAATCTTGCAAGGAGTTGTGGAATGAGATTCAAGCACACAAGGACAGTGGAGCTGGAATTCGTAATGGGATGTTAAGTCTAAGCAATGGAGAGCAGGAGAAGAAATATGATAAAGAACAGAAGGAGGCAATGGGCAAGCAGAAACAGGAGACTTTTGGCAATAGAAAATTGGAGAAGGCTGATAAAGAAAAGGAGGACAAAGTAAGCAAAGAGCAGAGTGAAGTGATAAGCAAAAAAGAAGAGGAGCAGAAAAAGGATGAGAAACAGGAGGAATTGGGAAATGGGATAGACAAAGAAAAGGAGGAGAAGGAGAAGGAGAACAATGAAGAACAGGAGGCATTTGTCAATGAAAAACTCCAAATCCATCGCAGGATTAAGCTAGCAGATATTGAGAAGCACATGTACATGGCAGTGGCACCTGATGTGGATGTTCTGGTGAGAACTTCAGGGGAGTATCGGTTGAGCAATTTCCTCCTTTGGCAGACATGGAATGGATTATTGTATTCAACAAAAGCACTGTGGCCAGAGATGGGGTTTCCACACTTGGTTTGGACAATACTCAACTTCCAAATAACTCGTACATTTTTCGAGAAGAGAAAGAAGCAATTCTAGATTGCATTCTGTTTGAAGGGTCTTTCTTCTTCTGTACTCTTGACCTTTGAAAATGCACATTTTATAACATAACTAAGCTGCATTTGATTTAGGTCTCCAGAAATCATTTGGAATAAATACAGAACCTCATCAATTAAGGCAGACTTATATTGTGAATCACATCATTTGCTCCTTGCTTATGTATATATATACACACACGAAAATGTTAGTGTGTGCAATATTTTGCACGCTAACAAGTGCAACCGTTAATCAACTAACGGTCAACTATCTTATTGTTTTAAAACAATTAATTAAAATTTATAGCAAAAGTGTGCCTAGAGTTAATACCCAAAACTATCTTATATGTAAAAATGAATGAATAAAAAGAAGAATTTCATAGCAAAAGTGTGCCCAGAGTTAATACCCTAAGTTATCTTATATGTATAAATGAATGAATAAAAAGAAGACTTTCATAGCAAAAGTGTGCCTAGAGTTAATACCCTTTCAATTACCCCCTCAAGATTCATTCATGGAGGGAGAGGCCATAACTGATCTTGGTCAGTGGTAACCATTTAGTAATGCTTTTCCGAAATGGTTGTCGCAGAATCACAGTTCCGGAAATGCCAGCCTTTCCTACCCATCTTATTTCCTATGCTCATATCTATACTTGCTATACTAATAAGAATACTTGAGATGTTACTTGTCAGTATCTTAAGCCTCCTTACGAAATATTAAATTAAATAAATAAAATATAAAAAAGTTATAATTGAGTGGATATAAATAGTTATCATTAAATGAATGCATTGATTGAAATCATTGGTTGGTACCTCTTCAATATTGCAAACCCATTTGTTCAACGTCGACACCCTGATGTTTGACTGGATATACTACACAGAATGGCCCTCTGTAATGGACACCTTGAGATTGAAGGTCTCATTCCTGAAATCCCCATGGAAATCCCGATCTCAGTCAACTGACCTGACCATCCTTATTATGCCGAGGTCCTACCATTCATGACTATTCATCCTGAGTTTCACC
>JAOXNR010000001.1:17427906-17446164 GCA_028571225.1 Parsonsia alboflavescens | reverse complement strand
TAGTAATTGACTTAGTCATTCTAAACACCTTCTATTATCACCATAAGAAGATGATGTACTCCATGATACATTACTGTAGAAACAAAAGGCTTGTTGAGATACATATCAACCCTTAGTTTTTGACCTGCAGGTGTAATGACACATTTGGCCTTCTATGTAACACCCACTATTGAGTCTAGGTCTTACATACTATCACTTTACTCAGTAGCATCTACCATAATTAGGTATCTAGTTCTATTGCCATTGAATCACAAGAATACTCACTAGAAGAGTATTCAGTTCAATAAAAATTGTACTACCGATGCCTCGGGTTCAATGATCCAACTAAGAACAATGCCAAGTTGGAGATTAACCCATCTCATAAATGAGATGGTATAGAGACCCTATTGCATGAGTCTATTTTAACTAACTAACTCCAAGTATCTAACATACAAAGCTATTGATCTCTATAATGTGATCTCACCCATAGCATATCAAAGCACAGGGAACTAGCTTTGCCAGACCACCAACCCATACTCATGTTATGGGGACGTGTTCACGCAATAGCAACAGTGATATTTGTTCTCTCTTCTTTGATAGTACCTTTAGAGAACAATCACTGAATGATCTAGTTCTACATATACAAAATGTGCTAACACATGGTCCGGGAGCACCACCCAATGACTAAAGTTAAGTCACCCTACTTAAAGGAGACTAATGTGTTATGACCTTTGTTCAATGGAACGCCTAATTCCATTAATTGGCCAAGAACTAATTCCTGATGTTTTAAACTTCCACTGAACGTCCCAACACACAGATCACCTATTTAAATCAATTTGGACCTTATTGCATGTTATGCTAATATGTATAAAATTACTTATTAAGATTATAGTCTTTTGCACTTTTTCTCAGAAAATGATAGCCTTTTGGGCATAAATCCCAACACATGGGGCAAATAAGGACCACCACCAAGTATGTATCTCTTCATGTTTGTTAAAATCTAGCATTCTATTTAATATGTATATTTATTTAAATTATGTTTAAAATTATAGTACGTTCTCGAGAGCATTGAGAGGCCTAGTCGTCGTACTCCTACCGGTGACGACATGATGGCGAAACTCAAGACTTTATTGGTAGAGTTTGAGGAGCAGGTCCATGCCCGAATTATCGAGCATATCGATGCCCGCTTTTTGGAGCTACATCAATGGGTGAGTGGACTGCTGGAGCAGCAGAAGCAGGTGGCCCTGGCTTGGCATGCGGCTGTCCTTCGTTGACTGGATGAGCTAGAGCATCGACGGAGTCGGGGCAGCAGATTGATCAGAGATCTCCTCATTCACATCAGGTTAGTATATGTTGTACAATTTGCATTAGTTAGCTATTGACATGATTCTAATCATACTAATTTTCCTTGGAACATGCAGGAGCAGTTGAAGGGGCCAGGGCTCGATGTAGATCCACCAGCTCCGTCTCTGGTCAACTCTACCCCCCAAGTTAGTTCTATCTTAGTAGTAGAAAATATTTAGGTAAATTTTCGTAATTATGTAAATGTACCTAAATTGAAATGGGTATTGTAATTTTTTCAAATACCCATTTCAATTTGGGTATATTTACGTACTTATGAAAATTTACCTAAATATTATCTATTACTAAGATAGAACTATTTTTTATGCCTAATAGCCAGAGGATGATGTCTGTGAGAGGGCGGTGGCAGATCCACCTACTCCAGTCGAGGTTCGGACTATCGACCAGATTAGTTTAAATATCTCTCTATTTTTAAATATTTCATAAGTGAATCTTTTTTCGAAGTTAGTTAATTTATTTTAAATAATAAGCGGAGGGGGATGCCAGTGAGAGGGAGGCTCCAGCAACTCGGCTTAGTTCTATTGTAGTATTTTTTTAATTTCATAGAAGGTCGGGATAGTCTATGGATGGTCGACCATTCTCATTTCATTATTATTATTATTATTATAAAATTTTAAATATCATCCCAGGTTGGGAAAATATATGGAAGGTCGATTCATTATTATTAATAAATTATTATTATTATAAAATTTTAAATTAAAATAAAAATTTATATTATTAAACATGAACTTAAATAAAAATTAATTTCATTAAATTTTAAATTAAAATGTTATTATTATTTTAAGTTAAATATAAATTATTATTATAATTCTAAATGAAATAAATTGTAACTTAAATAAAAATTATTATTATTATTATTATTATGAAAATAATTAAAAATTATTAGTATTAAACTATCACTATACTTTAGGATGTATTTTTACTATTATGCAATGTATTTTTACTCATCTGCTTGTCAGCCCAAGTATGGAGCATGGTAATAGGAGTTATAATTACAGGATGACAGGTTGGAAGCACTTTCATGGATGTCACGAGGGCGACTATAGTCAGGGAACTTTTCCCCATATCGAGCAATAGTTTATTGTGGAAGGCTTTAAGATTGCCTCGTCTTATCTCTACGTAAGTATAAAATTAATTTTTATCAATTGTTCTAATGGATTATATATGATTATACAGTTATATCGATTTTAACTAACTCGAATTGCAGACTATGCTCCATTCCGCTTTCACCAGCGCCAGAGCTACCAGGAAGCTTGAGACATTCGAGTTCGATGCTACTTCCATCGGCTGGGTGAAGGGAGATGGAGATGATGATGAGGATATTATTTTATAACATGTATATATTTGGGATAGTGTGTAAATTATGTAAATGAAATATTACTTGTTTTATTTATATTGTGTAATTAAAAATAATATGAAAAAACCTAAAAGTGAAAAAATATTTACTAATATGAAAAAAATATGAAGAGAATTACAAGTGGAAATAATTACTAATATGAAAAAAATTACAAGTCATGAATATATGATAGTTAGAGCTGTCAATTGGGGTTGCGCCCATGGGGCCGGCCCGTCTTGACCCCATAATTTTGAAGGGTTGGACTTCAAAAACCTGGCTCCAATAACATCAAGGGTATTTTAACTTGGCCCTTAAGGGCCGAGGGCCGAGCCGGGCTGCCCCTTGGGGCCATGGGTATTGAAAAAAAAAAAAAATTAAAATATCAAACAAAAAGCACTAATTACTAAAGGTAGCAGGGTCACCACTTCCATTTCACTATAGTCGGGCACACACTCATTCACACTGCAGACATAGAGACACTCACTCACCACAACTAGTCACCACTTCGACACTTCGGACATGCTCGCACACAGTTAGAGTTCTAATCGCCGCTCGTTGCCAAGATCGCCACAGCCGTTTCCAGCTCTGCCAACTGCCGTTTAAGAAGTTTGGAAGATCCGAAGATCTCTAATTTTGGAGGATTCGAAGATCTCTAATCAGTTCTTTGCCCAATATCCTCCCTTGCTTTGGCTACAAAGGGTCAAAGGGTTTCAATTTCACAACTTCAATCAACAGGACATCGTTAATCCAGCCTGATCAAGTACCCTAGGTTGAAAAAAACAACTTTGTGTCCACCTCAGAATTCAGAAAAAACCAAAGAAAAGCACCAACAAAAGCCCATGTATTTGTTTGAAAATTTGAATGTATCAGAGACTCAGAATGGTCTTTGATCTATATGAGCTTAGATTGCTTAGTATTGTTTAAACTAATTTGTGCCATATTTTATATTATACAGTTGATCGTTGAAGAAAAAATCATGGATAGTGATAAGTCTTGTGATGAAATTAATGTTATTGAAGATGAAGTAGATGACACTGAAAAGACATCTAAAGAAAAGGTGGATGAAGGTGATAATGGTCCTTCAAAGAAAAAAATCCAAGAAATTAGCTTCAAATGTATGGAAATATTTTAGAACGAATGGTGGAGGTGAGGATGGGGCTAAAAGAGCAATATGTATTGGATGTAAATCAGAATACAAGGTGGGTTCAGTACCTGGTCTGAAAGGAAAAAGTTGTGGAACTTCACATCTACATCGTCATATTAAATCTTGTAATATGATTTCATATCATGATATAGGGCAAATGATCATTGCTCAAGATGGAAAGGCACTAATCAGAAAAATAGATCAAATGAAATCACGTGAAATGCTTCCTGAATGTGTGATAGAACATCATATGCCCTATTCATTTGTTGAGTATAAAAGATTCAAAGCTTTTATGAATTATGTAAATCCAGAAGTTGTTTTGCCATCTAGAAATACCTGTGTTGTTGATGTTCTTAAAGTGCATACAAGCAAAAAGGCAAAACTAAAAGAGGTTATGTCTAAGGTTCCTAATAGAATATGTTGACTTTTGATGTGTGGACAACATGTACAACTGAGGGATATATTTGCCTAACTGCTCATTTTGTTGATGATAATTGGAGGTTAAGTAGTAAAATACTCAACTCTTCGTATGCCTCCATCTGATACTGGTGTTGAGTTGGCTTCCATTATCTATGAGTGTTTAAAAGCATGGGCAATTGAGAAGAAAGTTTTGTCACTCACTCTAGATAATGCATCAGCAAATGATAACATGCAAGAGATATTGAAGGGACATTTACGTTTGCAGAGTAGTTTGTTTGTGATGGAGAATTTTTTCATGTATGATGCTCAGCCCATATTTTAAATTTAATTGTTCAAGAAGGATTGAAAGTTTGTGGAGAATCATTGTTTAAGATTAGAGAAAGTGTCAAGTATGTGAGGGAATCTAATTCAGGAATGAAAAAATTTGAAGAATGTGTGCAACAGGAAGGGATTCATGTCGGTCTTGGTTTAAAATTGGATGTATCAACTAGGTGTAACTCTACTTATTTGATGCTTGAGAGTGCAATTCAATATGAAAGGGCATTTACTAGTCTACAATTACAAGATATAAATTACAAGTATTGTCCCTCACATGATGAGTGGAGGAAAGGAAAGAAATTATGTGAGTTCTTGGAGCCATTTTATGAAACCACAAACTTGATTTCTGGTTCAAATTATCCCACCTCTAATTTGTACTTCCTGCAAGTGTATAAGATTGAACTTATATTGAATGAAAATATGCACAATGATGATGAGGTGATAAGTGAAATGGTCAAGAGAATGAGGGGGAAGTTTGAGAAGTATTGGAAGGAGTATAGTGTACTTCTTGCTTTTGGAGCAGCATTAGATCCAAGGATGAAACTTCAATTTTTGAGGTTTTGTTACAAAAAGATTGATCCTTTGACGGCTGAAGAGAAAGTTGACAAGGTGAAACACAAGTTATATAAACTCTTTGAACACTATGAAAGCACTTCATCTTCAATAAGTGTTAATGCTTCTAGTTCATCCAAAAGTGGAGGGAGTAAATGCAAAGGCTCAAAGATCTTTAATGTAAGTTCTAATTTATGCTTTGTTGATTTTTTGGTAACTATTAAATTTAATATCTCTTCTTCTTTAGTTGCTGAAGTTTTTTTATAGAGTTTGTGATCATTTTATTTCCTTTTCTTATAACTTTGTTTATTAATAAAACTTATTAACTATTCAATTACTTACTCTAATTTATTTATTTTATTGATATTGTTTCTATAGGAATTTAAAGAATTTGAGAGTGAGACAATTTCAAGTGCTGGTGAGTCAGAATTAGATCTTTTCTTGGAAGAGGGAAAAAGTGATTATGAGCAAAATGAAGATTTGGATGTTCTTAACTATTGGAAAGGGAAGGTAAAGAAATATCTTCAACTCTCTATTATGGCTCGTGATGTTCTTAGTATTCCAATCACTACAGTTGCTTCAGAGTCAACATTCAATATAGGATCTCGAGTTTTAACTGAATATAGATACTCTCTTCTTCTTGAGAAAGTACAAACACTGATTTGCACTTGAAATTGGGTATATCGTATATGTTTTTTGTCTAACTTAAGAAATTGAAAATTGTTGTTTTTTTAGTATTTACAAATTGTTAATTGAGTGTTTTTTTTCTTATTTAGTAGCCAATAGCAAGAGAGGAGACTAGATTGTGATAGATGCCATTACAATTTACAGGTGCCACCATTGCAACAACTGCCGAGTTTATCAACTATCTTACCTAAATAATTAAATAATTCATTCTATGTTTATGTTGGCATATGTCCTTTTAACAAGAAAGCATAGCAACCAAAATGATGGTATTCAGTTAATTAAACCATATTTACTATGGTCCTTCAGGCTGTACTAATTTTTTTCAAAAAAAAAAAAACTAGGGCTGGCTTGTCCTAGCCCTTCAAATGGTCTGGCCCTTTGGGGTTCGGGTTGGCCTCAATTGATAGCTCTAATGATAATGACAGTAACACGCCTCGAAATTTGGTTTGACAGTGACACTGACATACCTCGGATGCAAAATAGCTAATAACTGGGGAGGTGAGATATGAGTTTGGAAATAGGAAAAAAGCTTTTTGGTTGTTTGAAATGGTGGAAGGTCGGTCTAATGATTTGAAGGTCGATATTATAATCGAAGGTTGATGAAAGGACTTGGCTAATTGCACACTAGAAAGTCTTGCTTCAACCTTCAAAATTTAATCCCGACCTTTAGGATATAATCCCGACCTTCAACAAGATCATCCCGACCTTCCACAGTTTCAATCGACAAAAGCCAGTTTCCCATTTCCAAACACAATACTCACCTCTCCAGTTGTTTATTATAATTTTTTCCTCCCAATTTCATTACTGCAGAAGAAGAAGAAGAAATATGGTCGAGAAAAATAAACACCAACATCACCTTAAAAAACATTCACACTTTCATGGGCGACACTTACACTAACGTCCTTTTTCAACTGTTGCCTCCAACGTTTGTCCAAAAACCCGAGATTGTTGGTAGATCTCCTAGTAGATGGGTGAACTTCTTGAGCATCATCATTCGATAATGGAACCTCTACTTCGAGTGGTGGGGCTTCTATGGCTACTCTCGGACAAGTTGTCCGATTGTGTCTTTTTCTTTTACATATCGTGCGAGCTTTCTTCCATCGAAATTGTTCACTTCAAAAGAGAACCAACTTTCTTGTGGTCTTCCTACCTTCTTTCTTGCAAACGATGCATTTGCAGCCACATCTTCCAAACCTGCAATTCTATTCAAAGTTGAAGACAACAGAACAAGCTGTATTGAAGATGCATATGCCTTCCTTAATATTTCTATGTCAAATGAATTTCCACGGCATAGAGAATAGTAGTGAGCCCTAATTTCCCTATATCGAATTAAAGACGAGAAAAAACAAATTGGGATTATGATTTTAAATCTACTTTCGAAATAATAGAGAAGATCCGGAAGGTCGAACCTACCTTACAGAAGGTCTACTCGGCCACTCGTAAGGTTGGTTCGGCGGTCTAGAACGTCTGTTTAAATTATACGAAGGTTTTTCAATACTTGGCAATAGCAATGGCATGTTTACAAGGAATTCCTTCTACATCCCATCTCCGACACCACATTTCCTCCGAATCATATCCACAACAGCATATGCTTCTCATGGGGGATTACCGACTACATACTCCTTCTTACCTCAAATGGATGTAGTACGTAGCCTTTGTTGGTTAGCCAAAATAGCTTCCGCCTCAATCCGTTCCTCAGCATGTTTTTTGATAATAGCAGGCATTGTACCAGCTGCTTCTCAACTTTTATTGAACCAACTCTGACACATACCCCTATAAAACTCGTAAGCGGATGTAGTCGGCAATTTCCGAGCTTTCTCGAGCGCTTCATTAAAGGACTCCACAAGATTGCTTGTCATTTGATTGTATCGATTCTTCGGACAGTAAGCATGTGACCAACCTGATCGCCCTACCTCAACATCCAACCACCGATGAACCCGAGGGTGTGTACATTGAATCTTCCTAGAGTGGTGGTCGCATTTGTGCTTATCATAGGCATATGCAACATTTTTGAAAATCGCTGGAACATGAGGATCTTTGTACTTTGTCGTTAAGTTTTCCTTCAAATGTTGAAAACAAAAAGCATGTGGAACCTTAGGGTATACTTTTTCTCATTGCTTGTAGTATGCCTTTGTGTCTATCGGATACAATTAGCAAATCATTGGGCTATCCGTAAGTAGTTCTTAGTCTTCTTAAGAACCACTCCCATGAACCATTGCCCTTCTCTTCACCGAATCCAAATGCAAGTGGAAAAGTTTGTCCGTTTCCATCCGTATAGACAGTTGGTTAAATCTTGCCCTCATTGGGTTTCATGCACTTGAAACCCTCGATCGAAGGACCAAGTTCACAAAATGACCTCACAAAATGCTCCTCGGGCAATGTTACGCTGGTCATTGAGCCAGACATTATACACTCCAAGAGGTAGAATTATGTTGGAAACTATCTTAGTGAGTCCTCTCAAGTTCCATAAGTGATTTCCTTTGTACGCTGCAAAGATCTCCAGGCTTTGGTATATCCTAGCTTCACACTATAATTCTCCCCCATGTTTTGAATCACATTTTTGGGGGTGTGATTCACACAGATGATTTTACTAGTGTACAAACAACCAATTGTTGATGCACTTACATCAATGTTTTAGCTTTGCTGTACAGTTTGAAGGCAAGTATGAGTCGAGACAAACTTGTGAATCACCCATATCTGACATCCAGCTCTAAACTGTGCAAGTATCATGAAGGTGCAATCTTTTTGATTCCTGCATCGCCCCTCGAAACTTGCCTTATTCAAACGTACCACGAGATAGGAAAAATCGATTCTCGAGCAAATATTGACAGACTGCTGTCGTCAATTCATCCTTATTGTTAAAAATTGAATCCTTCCCTATCTCACCCACAAGTGGAATGGTTTCATCTTCGGAATAATGCACCTCTGGTTCATCATCCCAATCTATGTCTGTGAATTGAGTGTATGGGTCCGGTATAAATTGCTCAAAAGGAACTATATGTTTGACCCCATTGTCGAAGTTCATGGAGACATCATCATCAACACTGCGGATATATTCTTCTTCATAATCTTCATCATCAGCATCAACATCAGCATCAGTGCGAATTTTTCCAGATGGCCCAAGTTCATCATTTACAGGTGGGAATGTCCCATCCGGATTCCTTTGATACGCATTAACAAAATCATCCATTACATGATCACCACCACACTGATGTAATATTTCAATTTTGTTAACGATCACCATTTTAGGATCAGGTTCCCCCATAAAAAACATGACCTCGTATGTATCTTCAATTTCCAATAATTTAGTACTTCCATTGGTAATCTGGATGTAAATGAGATTTGTACATCAAATTGGTTTAAATCAATCTTCATACAGCCTGCCATTGTAATCCTAAAATCTTCATAACTGATGTCGTCTGGTATGACCACCGCACTTGCAAATTCCACTTAGAGAGCCATTGTGAAGAATAATTCTAATTAAAGCCATTTCTGCAAGAATCTAAAGAAAAATATATTCAGGAAAATGTACAACTAGCAATAGAAAGCAAAGGGGAGAAATATCTTGATTAAAAAAAAGAAAGTAGAAAAAAAGGGTCTACATAGTTTTTGAAAGAAAAAGAACTGGAAAAAAATGCTTGAAGGTCGAGGTGAACATATGGAAGGTCGATATAATCCCTCCAAAGGTCTAATTGACCTTATTGATGGTCTATTGAACTTTTTTTTTAAAAAAAAGAACTGAAGGTATATATAATCCTTTGAAGGTCAGAAGGATTAACTGGAAGGTCGGTTGAACCAAAAAAATAAACTGGGCTTGAAGGTCAACCTATACTATTGAAGGTCGGATAGATCTCTTGACGGTCGGCCAGACCTCTCGAAGGTCGACCATTACTTCAAACACTCAACTCAAATAACTTTCTTTCTTTCCTTCCTTATACCAAACAAACAACATAAAACATCAGAACAGAAAAATCTAACTGCACCTAGGAATCAAAACACAACCATCAAACACCATAACAAAAAAAAAAAAAAAAAAAAACTAACCTCAAAATGTATTCTGAACAATTCGAGCTTGATCTTGTGAATAAAAAAACATAAAAAACTAATTCTTCTCCTAAACCCAAGTGTCAACTGTTTTTTTCCTTCAATATGCAGAATGTGTTCTTTTCAAGTTCAACTTTCAATAAGGAAACTTCATCAATATGGTCTTCAATTCGATTTTACAGCAGTTGTAGAGGTAATTGAACTGTTTTGAATGTTGAGGGCAATATAGTAACTACATGATAGAAGTGAAAAAGGTTAGTTTTGTTTTTTTATTTAAGAAAAAAGTCAAAATGAGTATAGAATAAAAAATTAGTCATAATTTTGAATAAATTATGAAATATTATACAGATTTTGATAATATTGAAATCTTTCTACTTAAATTGGGCAAACGTGAACACAGCCCAGCTTCTTCAGATCAGTTAGACTTCTAACGGACCATACTCATACCAAATAATAAGCCTATAATCAGTTCACGGTCCAATTGACTGTCCTACAGGTGCTCGACACCTGTTTCCCTATATATGACTATGGGAACTTCAAAAGTCCTTTGGAGTACAGCACTGGCATTCGGTATCTAAAGGTTGCCACTTGTCATCATCAACTCAACAGAAGAAAGCATGGGCTTGGGTGCTTATTGTACCTCAAGGGCTGAATCTTGAACGCATCAATTTTGGAACAAGGCCAAGGAAAAGAAGGGTCAAGACTTTCCTGGTAGGTGTGTGTTTGTTTGTTTGTTTGTTATCCCTTCAATTTTTCTTGGTGCTTCGGGAAAAAAAAAAGGGAAAATTTCTCTGTTTATCAGTTAAGTTATAGGAATTGATCTGGTAGAAAACACAACTATGGCCTGAAATGAGCTTAATCTTGCCTTTTTCTTTGAAGACATGTTTTATTTATCCAACTGTGTTTTTGTTTTCTCTATAACTCTTCCTGAACTGTGATAATTGATATTCATGATTGCATTTTTTTTTTTTTTGGTTTCATCCCGGAGAAACCATATGGAGAACAGCCTCATTGGTAGTTTGGTTGGCACGCTAGTAAGCAGTTCAGTTCGCTTCATGAGAAGAATTTTGTTCCGGATTCTGTCTGCTGGTCCAATCCCAAATCATGTTGCTTTTATTTTGGATGGAAATCGGAGGTTTGCCAGGAAATGGGATTTGGGAGAAGGAAATGGTCACAAAGCTGGATTTCTGTCTCTCATGTGTTTGATGAAATACTGTTATGAGTTGGGTATAAAGTATGTGACAATATATGCCTTCAGCATTGACAATTTCAACAGGAAGCCTCATGAAGTCAGATACGTAATGGATTTGATGCTGGAGAAGATTCAAGGAATGCTTAAGGAAGAAAGGATTGTGAGGCAATATGGGGTGAGGATCTACTTCATAGGGAAACTGGAACTCCTGGAAGAACGTATCAGAACTGCAGCTGAAAGGGCCATGAAGGCTACGAATAAAAATAACAAGATCTTTCTCTTGATTTGTGTGTGCTATACTTCAACTAATGAGATTGTGCATTCAGCTGAAGAATGTTGCAGAGAGTTGTTGACTGAGACTGGACAGCATAAACCGAACGGTGGGGTTCATGAGATCGTCGAAGAAAACGATGAAAAGTTGGAGGAAATCAAGAAAGAAAAGGTGGAGCAGAGGAATGGTAGAGAGCTTGAGATGGGTCATGGTAGAATTAAGCTTGCAGACCTTGAGAGGAAGATGTACATGGGAGTGGCACCAGATGTGGACATTTTGGTTCGAACTTCAGGGGAAACAAGGCTCAGCAATTTCCTTTCATGGCAGACATGGAATGGACTGTTGTATTCTCCAGAAGCACTGTGGCCAGAGATTGGTTTGCCACATTTGGTCTGGGCAGTTCTCAACTTCCAGAAAGCTTATACATTTTTTGAGAAGAGAAAGAAAGAATACTGAAAGTGAAAACTTAATCCAATTCTCTTTCCTGTTTGGATGCTAATCTTTGAATAAAACTGCATGAATTCTTTGGCCTGAAAGTGTAATTTTATGCATCTTGCTGTTCTGTGGTTATTTAATGCTTGATGGAGTTTAATAGAGTTGGTTGGAATAAGTTTGAGACATATATAACCATTTTGATGTTTCATCACTTCCAACAATTTTATGCCTGCTTATCATGTGTCCAATATAACGCTTATTGGGCATGCAAGTGTAAAAGTTGAGACCAAAGAAAAAAATATGGATAATGAATGACTCCCCTCTCTTTGAGACTCAATATCCACAATCCTATATTTTTGTATGTAACTGAACGTTCACTTTTTTTTAAAAAGAATTCTATCATTATTATTGATATAATATTGCACTTTCTTTATCCCTAGATCGTACGTTATTCATTTTATATTATATTAATATAATTTTTTTTCTTTTCAAAATGTCCTTATTAAAGAAAATATTAAGAATGAAAGAAACACAAATATTTTATAAAAAAAATACAAAAATAATATAGAAAAAAAAATAAAATAAAATATTAATTAAACCACTAATGAAGACTTATAATAAAAGATAAAAAAAAATAAAATCAAACCACCTATGGTTAAAGATAGAGCGAGCACTGAATTTTACATCTTATGTAATTTAATGTCCCCCTTAATAATAAATTAGTGTTTTACTAATGTGGTCACACCATCAAGTCAAGTCAAATAGAAGAACATGACCCAAGAAATCATGTGAATTTCCAGACCATGGATTACAGGAGTTATAACGTCTCTGGGAAAATGACTACCAATGATATAAAAAGTATCTAAAGTAATACAACATTTAAGTCCTCATCAGAGAAAGGAAATGTGCAGTTTACAGAACTTTCTACAATTCATCAACCTAAAAATGGTTGATGAAATCAAGCTTTGTTCATTAGACAAAGAAGAGCAAAATAAAGCATAGATTTGGTATAGCAGGGGGAAAAAAATGTAATCAGATGAACAAAAGGGTAATCTATATGGTCTATAAAGAATTGGGTAATTATAATCTGGGCAGCAATATAGGCAGCTGCACTGAATAGAGTAGAAGAACATGCATATGCTGAAGCCATGATCAACGACGAGGTTGGTGTAGTCGTGGACGGTTACAGAAAACTCGGCCATTTGCCTTCACGAAAGCTGCTATTCCCAAACTTATGCCCGCCCATAGAAACGAAAATAACCAGTTCCAGAGATCATTTTGTACTGGGGTGGAATGAGGCGAGGATGTATTAACATGCAAGAAATTAGCATAGTCAGAGAGGAAAGAGAAACAATGTCAAGACAATTTGAATGACCGTACCAGTAAATGGAAGCTTTTATCTGAAATGGTGAGATTCAACCTATGCAGTAAAAATAAGATCTTTATGCAATGAATTACTGTATGTAGCCAGGCATGGTCAAGGCTATTTGTTCTCTTGAAATTTTGGAAAAAACAACATAAATGAAGAGTGTTTCTCCTCCCTTGAAACGAATTGCAAATGAACCAGATATTCAAGAGTCCTATATCTTCGATAGTATTTAAAGTGATTCTTGTCCTTCTTCCTTAATCCATGCCAGAAAAAGAAATTTGTATTACTTATAAGTGATTAGAGCTAAGGCAATCAATCTACATTGCAAAAGTATTTTTACGATGTTTATAGTACACAGATGTTTCAGGAAGACTGAATTTCACAGACAATATTTAGACTTGTAATTGTTTGCATAAATCTGCATGATTTGATAGTTTAACATCTCTGAAGCCTTCATGTAACAAGTAAAAACAGGTCTAGACTCTATAAGGGAGACCAAATGCATAGAATTGTGACCAACAGAAATTTTGTTCCTGTACTTGCAACTTACCTCGCCTTAATGACAGGGTTGCAAAAAAGAAGCCAGTCAAAATCAGCAGCATTGCCATCGGCAATGACTGCAAAAAATGAAGAAGAGAAGAGAAGAGTGATTGATATGTTTATAATATATTGCAAGTCAGTCAAAGTTACATCATTTTCAGCTTCTCCAAATCCGATGTATTCATCGCAAAAAACTTGAAGGTACAAGAAAATTCATAACTTGAAATTGAAAACGAGGTTAAGAACCTTGACTAAGGTTTGATTGGATGAGCATCAGGAAATTGGAATAAAGTTCATATTTAGCTCAAAAGAAAATGCCATAGTTATGATTTGAAATTGTCTTACCATAAATTGCCTTCAAACAAAATTGACAAATAGCTGTACTTCCTGAAACGTGGCATTAAATTCATTGTTGCCTAATATGATTTAATCTATAATATGTCCATCAATAGTGGTCTAATTAAGTATGTTCCTTGATATAATCAAGCTCTTTAACCTATTTTCATCTCACAAATTCTAGCTGAAGTAACTCTTATCTCCCAGGCATGTGCCACAATTCCGAATACGGCAAACCTCATTCATAATTACAATTTTCAAGAAATAAATTACACTTGATACTCACCGCCATGGACTCAATACCACCCTTCTGTGATGTAGATGTCATGTCTCGAGAGACAGAAACAATGTAGTGTCCTTGTACTAAATCAATTGCATCCTTCAAAAGTGTGAGGAACAAGAGAGCGAGTGAGAAACAAGCATAATACATAAATAAATTAATGTGAACGTTTGCCTACTGATAGATAATGTTACTTATTCAGAGTCAATATGTAGAACAAAAACTTCTTAAAATACCTACATATGTCAATATCTAACAAATCTGAGACAGGTATTTCAAAGAAACCTACACAAGTTTCAATTAGAGCCAAATTAAGCATTCATAGAGACCAACACACATGACCTTACTATTGACCCAGTTTAATAGCATGCAGAAGCTGAAGGAAATTATGAAAAATCAAAAAGTAAATTCATGCAACTGAGTAACAGCCACCATTGGTTCATGGAACTTAGTTGCTAGCATTTGCAAAGGACAAACTACTGACCTGTTTTGTGCCATCAACAAAGTTGTTCAGGTAATAGCGCATGAGCGAATTCCAGCCATCTTTTACAATTCCTTGTACCGTCCGTTGACCGCATCTACAAATTTAATCAAAATATGAATTTTATTATCTGTTTTAACCATCCTGAACTCATTCATGGCTATGAAGACAACATAAAAAGATGTAATTGAAATGCCATTAGAGGGACGATTAAGAGGATATTGAAATGAGAATAGCAAAAGCACAAATATCCAATTACAATGGAGTAGCAATGCTGAGATAAGCCACATAAATATTCTAGGATTTTGCAAATTCAAATGTTCAAAGATCTTGTTTATATGGGTTCCAATGTGAAATTTTCTTAAGGCATTCCAAGATCTTGAGCCGAAATATCAGCTGCAAAGCAACAGCAATATCCTGTAGTCGACAACAGAAATGTGTGATTGTATGCAAATAATGACTAATGACAGATATTAGGGATTCCATCAATGATGGCTATGTAATTCTCAGGAGAAAAAAAAAAACTATAATCTTTGTTGGATGACTAACTTGCTGTTCAAGATGCACATTTATATGATGAACAAGAGATTTATAATTGACTCACAAGAGCACATAAAACCAACATTAAGTATACAACTCCAGAGACCTTGACAACTTATTGCCAGAATATAACTGTGATTCTACCTTTATAGATTCCCTTTATATAAAACCTTATATCAAAGCATAAAAGTAAATAAATGCATGTTTTAAACAACAAACAAATTAGGACTCATGGAAAGGTACCTGACAAAATCTCCCTTCAGAGCAGGAGTACCAGAATACTGGATGCTGACATCATCACCATGGTCAGCCCACACTGACGGTTAAATGTGAAAGTGTTAAAACTAAACAACGGGGAAATAAAATAATGGTGAAAAAGGAAAATAGATAACTGAACTGGGAAATTACTAGAAGGGAGATGAAATGTCAAGGGGAATGGCTGAAGCATAGCAAATAAAATCACAGTAAAAGTTCAGGGGGGAAGTCACAAGAAATACTCACAAATTTTAAAGCTGTCATCAAAGTTGGGATGTGAGTTAATAGTCTCTTCAGCATTAAAAATACCAAGCCTTCTGAGTTGAAATTCCAACATTCTTCGACCGATCATGCTCTGGAACCATGGAACAACTTTGTCAAGAAACCATTGTTTGACGAGAAAAGGATAAAAAATAAATAAATAAAGAGAGGGGAGTTACACCAGCCTGTTAACATTATAAATTGGAAGTTTCGTGGTTCAAATTCTTTAATACAGCATTTCAAGTTACATTATATAACCAAATTCCAAATTTGATGCCACTTTTTTGACTTTTTTACTGCGCCAAATTTAAAGGAAAGGGATTAATCAAGCCAAAACAAGAGAAAATAAGGGATTGAAAATTTTCTTGTTTTGAACCTGAAAAAAAAGGAGAGTGCAGGACAATTGTTTTAATCCAATACAATAAGGTCCAAAATACTTCATCATGATTTGGATGGAAACAATTTCAAATGTCATTTTGAAACAAGAAGATGTACCTGAGTAACATTTGTACGGTCTAAACAATCAATGCAATTGGTCCTCACGATGCCAAGTTGCATCTCAACTTTGTCACCTTTTTCATTTAATAAAAAGTACCTAAAACATGAGACAAAGAAAGTAAAGAATGAAACTGAGAAAGATGAACCACTAAAAGCTGATGAAGACAGAACCAATCTTGCAGTGCTGGGTAAAAAGTTTGATAGTTGTCTGCTGACATCAACTAGCTACAGCCCACTGCTTACAAGTTGAAATTTTTATATATTGAATAGTAATTTATTTAATTAGGCTTATCTCTCAGCTCGATACCTTCCTACCTACCACCCATCTCGATCATCTTTGCAAATGAAGAAACAAAAATGAAAAATTAGATTATCACAGTGATTTGTGTCTTGTGTATTTAAGACAGAAATGCTAGTTTGTGAGCCAACTATCATTGCATTACATGAGGTATAGGCTGTCCTTGAAAATTTGAGACATCATACAAGAATTTGCAACAGCATCAATCAATACAAAAGAAATCAATCATTGCAGGAAAGCTGATCAAAATTTCAAAATCATCTAATGAAATTCTTTTCACAGAAGGAGAACTCACCTATTCTTTATGAGAAAATCCTCTATCTGATCGTAAAGGATGGAGAGACGCTCAAAATGAATGTGCCCACATATCTTGTGGAAATCGAAGTGCAGGTATCTGTAAAACTCAGAAAGTATTAACATATCACTCGAGATAAACAAATTTTAAACTAAAAAACAAAAAGTTCTGACACAAAAATTCTACCTCACGTCATCACTAGCAACATGCTGCATTGCACTGCCAAACTTATCACACAATCTTCCCTCGCCTCCATGCTGGAATGAATTAAACAGGATGATATTTCACATATATGCTCATGCTTGAATGGGAATAACTAGGCAAAGAAAGGAAGAGAAGAAATGATAGATGCATAGATAAAGATAGCGTACTAGAGATTTTTTTACAACTACCATCTGCCTGCAAAAAGCTTAACTATACATGCTAACATCCTGCTGTAGAAACCTTTTTCGTTTTGCAGTACCTTTAAACTTTAACCAACTTCAGGCTAGCAAGATCTAGAGTTGCCTAACAACTAAGATCACAAAGCAGTGAGTCTGCCCTTAAATACTGAGATAGTCTGTGGTACTTAAGAGGATCTTGAACTAGAAATTGCATCAGCCACCGAGACAGGGGTTCCCCCATGAATATCATCACCAGATCAAAAATTCAGCGTCAACACCATCAATAACTGAATATATCCTATCATTAATTAGAATTATAAATTATCATCATGTCTTTAATATACTCCTACCTGTACATTTGCTAACATAGGCAATGAACTAATAGTATGATGTAGCAAGGTAGTGCAAAGAAGAAATCACACAACTCAATTCTGATCTTGGATTTAGGATCAAAGACCAATAGGAATATCTTTCATTAGAATTCAAGTAATTCTGTATAATCCAACAATTCAGAAAAGGTAAACCTATTTATATACGTAAGGCATAAAAGAAATCTTAATCTAAACAGGAAACTGGATTCATAATTAGACAATACTGTCAAAAATGAAATTATAATATGATATGAAATCATAATCAGTCAAAACTGAAATCCTAATCCTAATCTAATTTCTCTGTTTGATCCCAACTCTAAACACATCATAATAATGTGTCAAAATTTACATTTATAACAAGATGCAGGCATTCATATTATCTATTACAAAGAAATAGCATCATTGTTAGAATAGGTTCCAACACTATAAGAAATATATCATCAAAGTTCTATCATACATGAAAACAGTTTTCTACCTTATTGATAAGATCTGCTGCCAGTACATTTCCATACTTCTTTCTGAGATCCAAAAAGTGGCGCTCAACTACTCGTGGCTGTGGAAGAAAGAAATGAATTCAAAATGAAGGTACATTTGGGGGGGGGGGGGGGGGG
>JAOXNR010000001.1:17405659-17427806 GCA_028571225.1 Parsonsia alboflavescens | reverse complement strand
ACGACTACTAAAGGGCCAAGGACTGGAGGGGGTGCTCAAGTGAATGTCGCCAACCAAACTGCCCCTAAGCTTCCCAACCCATATGCTAAGCCCACGTCGGGCAAGTGCTTTAGGTGTGGCAAACCGGGTCACCATTCCAACGAATGCCCCAATCGAGATCTACACTTAGTGACGGAAGAAGGCCACAAGGCTGAAGGGTTTGTGAAGGATTAGCAAGGGGAATTCAATGGGGTTGATTTTGTTGAGGAGGAAGGAGAGAGGGTGAATTGCGTGGTGTAGCGATTGCTATTTGCACCAAAGATGGAAGACAACACTACAACATCTTTCAATCAAATTGCTCAATTAACGAAAAAGTTTGTGACTTGATTGTGGATAGTGGAAGTTGTGAAAATTTTGTGGCTAGGTGGCTGGTGGAGCATCTAAAGTTGCCAACGGAACCTCATCCCCCTCCTTATAGCATCGGCTGGATCAAGAAAGGACCCGCAGTAAAGGTAACAGAAATCTGTAAGCTTCCTATTTCAGTTGGGAAATTTTATAGATCTACTATTACTTGTGATGTCATTGATATGGATGCTAGCCATGTCTTATTTGGAAGGCCGTGGCAGTATGATGTAGATGTGATATATAGGGGCCGTGAAAATGTCTATCATTTTAATTGGTAAGGGTATAAAATTGTTATGGGACCTATTGGGTTAAAAGAGTTTATAAGACTGCCTTAAGAAAAGGGGTAATCGTTTCTAACCATTGCAAGTTGCGAAGATAAGTTTGTAACAAATTTCAAGAAGTCCAAACAGGTTTATGCCATGGTTGTGAAGGCATTAGTAGTAGAGGATAAAACAGAGGTTGCTGATATTTTGGTGCCATCAAAGATACAACCTTTGTTGGAGGAATTCAATGAGTTAGTCACTAACAACGTGCCTAATGAGCTCCTTCCCATGAGAAACATTCAGCATCAGATTGATCTGATGCTTGGGGAGAGTCGATCTAATCCACCACACTATCGAATGAGTCCGAAGGAGAGTGAAATTTTAAGGGAAAAAGTGGAAGAGCTGTTGAAGAAGGGACGTATTCGAGAAAGTTTAAGTCCATGCAACGTTCCAGCCTTATAAACTCTAAAGAATGATGGACGTTGGCGAATGTGTGTGGATAGTAGTACCATCAACAAAATCACAGTGACATATAGGTTTCCCATACCTTGACTTGACGATATGTTGGACATGTTGAATGGGTTAAAGTGGTTCTCCAAGATCGACCTACGAAGTGGGTACCATCAGATTTGTATCTGATTGAGGGCCGAGTGGAAAACTATGTTCAAGACCAAGGATGGCCTTTATGAGTGGCTTGTCATGTCATTTAGGCTTTCTAATGCTCCAAGTACATTCATGAGGGTGATGACCCAGATCTTGCGACCGTTTATTGGGAAGTTTGTCATCGTTTACTTCGACGACATCCTTATCTACAGTAAATTAGAGGAAGATCATGTGGATTATGTATGCCAAATCTTGGTTGTTTTGCAGGAAAACAGGTTGTACATTCAACTCAAGAAGTCCAGTTTCTTGACTCGCAACTTATTATTTCTTAGTTATGTGTTGAGGTTCATGAGCCACTTTTGGATTACTTTGTGGAAGTTGTTTGGTACGATGCTTCAAAGAATACAGAACTTCTACTAGTATAAATAAGGATGTATGCGTAAGAGCTAAGCATTCAATCAATTATCAATAATATTTCAAAGTTTCTCTCTCTTTCCTTGTGGACTCAAGGTTGTTTGAGGATTCGAACATTTTCTCGTTTGGATTAGTAAGATAACTAGTCTCTCGTGTATATTCCACTGCGTCAATATTGTTCTCAGATGAACAGAATCTTTAGATCTGCCAATAGCCGTTAAATTCAAAATAGTGAAAAAGGGAAGGTGCTGAAAGCAAGAAAGAGTTTTTTTTCTCTTATAGTAAGAGAGATTGTGATAACTAAACTAAACTTCGGGGATTTTCCTTTACAGTAGGAAACTCTCTTCGATCACCTAGGGACGAGATTTACTCGTGACTTGCCATGGGTTTTTCAATTCAAGCACGTGATCTGCCCTGTTCTGTTACTATTAGGCTCGACGTGCCCCATTTTGACCCATCTACAATTATCATTTTGACAAAAAAAAAAAATCAAAGATTACAAAATCCTGCAATTAAGTACAAGAAATTGAAGAGCTATCAAATGTCAAAACCTTGATTCAAATTAAGGAGATTTAAGGAAATATAAAGATTCTAAAGATAAAATTGCAAAATTGAACACTGAAATTTCAAAATATAAAAAATTTGTTAAAATTGAACATTGAAGATTTAACCAACATTACACCAAACACAGATCCACGATCAGAGACCTTGAACATAATTCGAAGACTTTTTCGGGCTTTTACAGATCAAAAACAAAATTAAACGGGATGTGTCATCACGAATAAAGGTAGATTATACTCGTACTCAGAAGAGTAGGAAGGCTGGAACAATTGTCCTTACGGAACTTTGGATTGTTGATACGAATTCTTCATTGCTAATAATCAATAGCTTCGACGAAAAATTTACCGGGGGCTAACTTGTACAATGGTTCAATTATGCTCACAGGACATTGTAGTGCCAAGAGAAAGGAAGAAAGGAAGAAGGGGTGCAGCAGAAAGAAAGAGAGAGGAGTGAGAGTAAGAAAATGGGAGCAGGAAGAAGAGGCGCAGAAGAGAGCAAGAGAGATGTGGTGCAAGAAAGAGAGGAAGAGGAAAATTAGGGTTAAGAGTATAAATAAATAAATAAATATATATATATATATATATATATATATATATATATTTATAACATAACGGGTCAGGTCAGGTCGGGGGTTAAGTCACTGTACAACCCCAGGCCCGACCTGACCTGTGCACGGGTCTTTCCCTTGAAACCCATACTTATTCCTATTTTAAAGCAGGTCAAGTAATACCCACCCAAAACAGTTTAGATCAGTTCGGGGATCCATCGGGAAAGGTCATTTTACCATCCTTACCAATAGAGACATCTAAAAAAGGAACAAATAAAAACTAAAATAAAAATCACCCATGGAGTATCTGGAAACTAATAAATCAGTTAAATATTTTGACATTTTAAAAATAGCATATTTCCGCAACCTTGCAATAAGTTGCAACTCTCGAAATTAAATAAAAAATCATTCAATAATATGTGACACTATTGGATGTTATTCTACCAACCAATATAATTTTGTGACAAACTCTTTATTTTCAGTTACAACCTTTTATACTTGATTGATATAAATTCTAAATCTTTATTTTTATCTTTTTGCAACCCTTTCCTTTTTGTTGGGTTCCAATAAATCCCCATTCTTTATTTATACCTTTTAAAGTCCTTTATGATTCTTTTCTTATGAATATAGGTCCTTAAATTTTTTCGATTGATCCAAAAGGTCCCTTTGGCCAAAATATCTCATCCTCTCACAAGTCAATTGTGAAAATTTGAAATTAGTAAAGATAGAAGGGGCATTTCAGTCCATGATTGTTCCAAATCTTGATTAAAACATAAAATAAAAAATAAGGTAAGTTAGGACATGGAAGAGAGGAGCCAAATGTGCCATTCAATAACTAGGAGTTCATTTGCAACACAAGCTTTGACCATACCTGCCTTCGAACTTTCAATCTTTGCTTTTGCCATTGTTGGTGTACTTTGAAATCCCTTTAATTCCAACATGATATTATACCTTTCTCGAAATCTCTTGAAAGATTGATTTTATCCCAATTTCTCCACCTAATCCGATAAAATGTTCTGCTACCAGAACATCTAACTCAATCAATTTCTTAAAAACGAACAGAACTCGAATTCTCTCAAACTCAAATGAGATAAATCAACTTCTACCTCCTACCCCTATTGTTCCTAAAAAGACCAAACATCTGAATAACCCCTCTTCTTAATTTATTTTTTAGGCAAAGTCCTCAATTTAGACCTATAACAAAATAAATAAAAATTTTGCCATGAAGACCCATGACATTTTTTTTCCCCTCTTTTATCATTTAGGGTCCGTTGACTTTTTTCAAATGAACATTTAGATCCTTTTTCCCGAAAAATCCTTTTTTTAGGTAATCTTGACAAGATCCTTTTTTTTTTTGGTTTGTTTTTTTAATGTTGCATTAACAATGAATCGTCGATTTCATCCCATGACATTTCTATTCTTAGCCATGCAGATCCAAATCTTTCTTTTAATCTTTTGAGGTTCTGTAATTTTTTAAAGTGACCATCTAAGTCATTTTTCTCTAAAAAGCAGTTTTCAAACAGTTTTGATCCCTTTTTTTTTTCATGCATAATTAGTTAAAGTATGGTGTCTAATTTATATTTTTTGCAACCAATATAGTCCTTCATGAAATTATAAGATATCATAATGGTCCAAACAATTTTTTTCCGATTAATCATGTAGTGGAGCAGGTAAATGCAATGATGTTGTTGTACGATTAGAGAGGTAAATGCAATGATCATGTGATTGGCACTAGTTGGATATATGTATTAAGTTTTGTGATAAAATTAGTGTTTTCTTCCCAACTAGTTGGTTTATATCTTGCTATTTACCAATTGTTTGGAAATCAAAGAGCTAAATGCAGGGACTTTCTCACAAGGGCACATCATTTCCAAATAATACACAATGCTTATATTTCGCTTTAAAAAAATAAACACGTAGATGCAAATATTTTATCAATTTATATTTTTCCCCATGACTCCTCTCCCTCTCTCTCTATCTATGAAAACTGTACACACTATTATAGAATAAAAAATTAAAATATTAAATCTCGAACTTTTGAAGATTTAAATCTCTTTCTACCCCCTCCCCCTCCCTTTTCTTTTGATATAAATTACTACATGATGGATATATTTAATCTTAAACTTTAAGAGATTTTTCTTAAAAAAATTATCATTGCAAATTAAGTAAAAAAGAAACCTTTTCGACCATGTAATGATATTAATCATGTTTGGTGCTATGAGTATTACATATGAACTACTAGACGAGTAAGCATTGATTCACCTTTTCTTTTCCGTGATGTAAGCATGATTTGTATGTAAATAAGGATACCTTACACTCATTTATATGTATTATAATGATTGTAGAACAATTTTATTATTATTCAAATGCATAATTATATTAAATTCTTGAGATAATTTTTAAATTTTACAAGACCATGATAAATAAAAATATTATATATATTATATTTTGAGAAATACTATCAATGAGGGTAATCAACTCCACGAGTTTTAATACATATATGCACCGACCATCTAGTGATATTATTTACTCTTCCATCCAAAATTGAATATCCCTGCCCATTTTCATTTGTAGATGTTTGGAATTTAATGTTCCATTAGGAAGAAAAAGTAAATTTTTTCCATATGTATCATTAACCACCTTCTTAATTTAAGGATTCACTAACCAAAAGTTTCAATAATATTTATGTTAATTAAAAAGATAATGGTAACTTTAAGAAAATCATATACATTTCTGAAATTTTAATCAAGTCAAAATAGGATACTCAATTATGAAGGAAGTATTTTAATATGATCATTATTACTTTTTATGTTTTACAAATTATGCTACAAGTGCATTATAACTTTGAAGCATCAACTGCTAGTTTGAGAGTTTTAAAGGTGTGAGAAAAGATTATAAAGTTTAACTTATGAGAGAAGAGAAAAGAAGAAGAAAGAAGATAAATTGTATCTAAAGTTGCTTGGAAGTCTTAGGATAGAAAATAATAGAAATATATCTTTTTGATTGAGAGTTTCCATACATATGGAGGGTTTAAAAGTCACTCTTCGATAATGATAATGCCAGTTAGATCAACTCCGTCTTCAGCTAACAGAACATACCCATAGGAATAACATATAAAGATTGTAGAGCTGAATATTTTGTTGCTTATTTAGATTGTAAAGCGGGATCATTTTATATAAATCAGATTGCCTTTTTAAGGTATATCAGCAAGATTTAAAACCTATTAAAGGGAGAGATATTTCTAATAACATCATAAGCCTAGATAAAAGGATAGAAAGACCGATAACATTGTTAGGATCATTTTTAAAAAAATGTCCTCCATTTCATTTCTGTAATACTGGATTGGATGTTTTACTTGGAAATAATTTCTTACAGTTATTTCATGAGATTACATTTGATACCACTTTATATCAAGTACTATTTAAGACACTATGTAAACATTTGATAGTAGTAAAAAGATTAAGAAATGCAGTATAAATATATACATATATATATGTATATATATATTTTTTATATAGAAAATTTGTGTAGGGCAATATTATTGTAAAACCATATTTCAATAATTCATCATTCTATTTCTCTCGAGCTTTTCTTGAAGCATCTTTCTAGTCCTTACAGTGTATAATTATGTTATGAAAACTAAGTCGAATTCTAATATAAATGATATATCTAGTACCAGTAATAGTCAACCAACCATAACAACTTTTGCATTATGTTATGTTAAAATGTTAATTGGAATTTTCAGAGAAAACCAAAGAACACGACATAACATAAAATATTTAAAAGTTATGAAAATAAAATTTAGATAATTGTATGTAAGACTATTTTCTGAAACAAGTATACCAATTACCAAATAAGCTTTTTCATTCTCCACAAATTTTATTTATATATATATATTAAAAAAAAAACCTAATTTCTTCCCTACCTTATCGACAAAATATCATTATTTCTAGTAAATTGTTCATAATCGAACCATATATTCCTTCTATCGAAATTTTAATATCATATTTCATAAATTAATTAAAATTTTTTGCATAAATTGATATTATAAATTAATAACTTTATAAAATTCAAAAAATTTGCCATCCATCACCTTCTATATTAAGTTATTAATTAAAGGTGATGGATGACACCTTCTATATTAATAACTTTATAAAATTAAAAAAAATTGCCATCCATCACCTTCTATATTAAGTTATTAATTAAAGGTGATGGATGACACCTTCTACATTAATAACTTTTTAAAATTCAAAAAATCTAAAATCAAAAAATCAAATTATAATAATGATAGAGATTTATTATATTATTATATTATTTAATTGTAAAATGTAATACTAGCTTACATGAATTAAAATTTTATTTTGTTTTGTTTTATAATTTAGCTAGATGCCTTACTTATATATAGACAAATAAAAAGATATTTTTAATTATGAAAATTTTTATATAATAGAATTAAGTTGTATTTTTTTCTCCCTAATAAACCTTTCGTTAATTTCCATATAAGAGAGATGACTGGAGACTTAAAATAAGTGAAAGGGGAAAAAAAGAGTTATTGACCAATCCAATCCTCAAATTATATCATTTTGGAAGTTTTGATCGATAAAATTTTTTTTTTTGCATGTTAAGTCCTTAGACAATTTACATTTTAGCCATTTTGATCATTTTGACTGGATTCTTCATAAATTTCACCTGAATTTTGAGTCATTTTGGCCAATTCAGTAGATCAATGACAAGGCTAAGCAAAATGAAACCTGAGAGGTATAGTTTGAGGACTGTATTGGCCAAAATGACTCCAAATTTTGGTGAAATTTGTGAAGAATCCAATCAAAAGCATCAAAATGTAAATTATTTAAGGACTAAACAAGCCAAAAAAAAAAAACTTTATCAATCAAAGTTTCCAAAAGAATATAATTTGACAATTGGATAGGTCAATAACTCGAGGAAAAAAATAATTAAGAAATTTAGAAAGAAAAGCTTGAACTAAAAGTGGGGGAATTGATATGTTTTTATATCATATCATTATGGTAGCTATGAAAAGGATGGGTTTTTCTCGTTTGTTTGTTTTGTTCTTAAGCTTTATGAGTTATTTATTTTTTAACACTTGCCAAGCTTTGTATGCATAAACTTTTCTTTTTGATTAAATCTCCACTTTACTTTTTGACAACTAGATAAGTTAGCTACCTTACGTTTAATATAGTATAGATTTTAGATCTAAATAAGATTAAATGAGTTCATAAAACGTATTCCTCCATTATTAAATATAAGTCATTTTAACTAACTTTTCTTATCACTAATTATGAGTTATTGTTATTAGTTAATTAAGTATTTGAAGGTTTATATATATATTCTCCTTATCACTTTATTTTCCGTATATGTTGTTATTAGCTTGATTAACATATAAAAGGAGCAATTTAAGAAAAGAAAATTGCCTTAATTTTTTCAAAGTGATTGCTAGTGACTCATGTTGAGTGATGGAAGAAGTATTAATCTTCTATCTATGTTTTTCTAGGGTTAAACTTACTTGATGCTTAATGGTTGTATTTCATCCTAAATGTTATTTAAAACTACTGAAAATATATATATATATATATATATATATATATATAAATATATATATAAACTAAAAATAAAAATAACAAAATAAATTAAAAAATATTATTGATAAAAAAAATGTAGCTATAAATTTCAAAGTACTTTTGGACAAGAATACTTTAATTTTCAAACACTAGAAAATACTAATATATAAAATTTGTATTTTTTTTTACTTAAATGAATATAGAGTTACTTCTCTTCTCTTGAGATAAAAAGAAGTAGCAAAAGATGTATTTATATTGTATATTGAGATTTTTTAAGGTGTGTGCCGGTGTGCTGTGTACTTGTGTGTGAATTGTCAAAACGACATCATTTCAGTTGAGTTTTTTTTTTTAAGTTTTTGTTGGTCAAAGGGGACAAATATCTCCTGGACTCCTTCTCTCTCTTTCCTTCTCTTCTTCATCGATGTCGCTGTTGTGGTTCTCTCTCTTCCTCCCTCTCTCTCCTTTTTTGCATTGTGGGTGTCGTGGTGCTATGCTTTGGATTTGCTTGTTCTTGGGTGTCACTGGTACTCTGCTTTGCTTCTTCTTTCTTGTTTTTTTTTATCCTTCTTACGATTCCAAATTTGAAGTGGTGGTGTCGAGTGGATTTGGCAGGGTTTACTTACTCGATTTTTTTTTCTTTTTTATGAGGTTGCATTCTTGGTACACACCTCGCGATGTGTGGCGTTGGACAGTATAGATGGACTGTATAAATAATAATAAAAAAAATATATATTTATATATAAGGGATATTAATTGCATTAAAAAATAATATTATAAAACTTATTACTATTAAATAGATTGATTATTATTAAAATAACTACAATGGAAAGGCCAATAATTATTAAAACTATGACAATACTTTGTTGTTAATGAATTATAATTTATTACTATTAATTAGTAAAATTGTTAATATAATTGAGTTATAATTTTGATTAATTATTACTTCTCGTCTAAATTGAATGTCTCAATTTGACTTGTATATATTTTTATTAAAAATTTTAACTTAATTCATTGGCATGTTATATTATTAATTTTTTAAATAAAATTTTTATTAATTTAAAAAATAAGTCATTCAATTTTCAATAATCCGAAATGAAACACGAGACATTCATTTTTAAATGAAGAGAGTATTTTGATTAATATTAATATTTTATTTAAGAGAGCTTGAATTCCTACTATGTAGACGTCAAGGTCTGATTATTATTATAGAATAGATTTATCAATAAGATTAAAAGTGAATCTATTTATGATAAAATAAAAGTTGGATTAAGATTTTATGTATTTTCTCTTCTCTTTCATTACTCAAACTTAATATTTATTTGATATTATTCAATTATTTTAATAAAAATGTAATAGATATTTTTAAAATAAAAAATTTAATCATAATATATATTAATTTAAGTAAATATAAGATAATAATAATAGAACTTTAATATATATTTTTAAAATGAAAATTTAATCATAATATATATTAATTTAAGTAAATATAACATAATAATAATAATAATAATAATTTTTTGCATCATAATAATAATCATATTATTAATAAATACTTTCCAGAATAGTAGAATACGATCTAAAAAGAATAATAGCACGAGACATAAGAAGGAATTATTCGAAGAAAAATTCAAAAAGAAGAATAAACGAGGACAAGTCCTGTCATTGGAAATGACATAATTCGCCCTACATCTTACAACGCGGATCTCAATCATTTCTTATATATCGAGATTTCTTTAATAGGGCCACAACGACCCCCTCTTGAACCGTCATAACCCCGATTAAGGATAATCCCGTCATTTCATTTCCAAACCACAACACGTGTGGGTCAATTACCCAAAACACCCCAATTCATCCGATCCATCCACGTGTCCAAACTGTTCCGCCAGCACCTTCCTCAACGACCAGGATCGTTTCTCAAAGAAACACAGAGAAAACACAAAGCCAAGCAAAGCAAAACGAAGCAAATCAAAAGGCCCTTGGGACCAGTAGAATTGAAGCACTCGGATCGATGACATGGACAGAGATTTTTGAAATCCCGCCCAAACCAGACGCGGACTTGAAATTGTTTCTCCGATTCGATTTTTCTCTCTCTCTATCCTTCAAAGCCCTTCTTATCTCTTCCTTTCACAACGCAACACCCACACACAACACAATACCAAAGGCAAAGCTAAAGCATATCTCTTTCTGTCCTCTCTCTCTCCCTATCCTTCCCTTTAACCTAAGAAGAGGTAACTAGTTTCTCGTGCGCCGTTGACTCAGCCGGTTCCAGCCGGGTTTTCGCTGTTTTCCGCCGATTCTCACCTGTTTTTGTGCGTTTCTCGCAGGTTTCGCCATGAAAGGAGGTAAATCCAAGGCGAAGGCTGATAACAAGTGAGTTTTACTCGTTTTCATTCTGTTTTACCTTTTACTGTTTAGATCTGCTGTGATCCGCTTTTCATACTGATTTTGATTTTTCGTTATATATGTTTTTAATTTATGTTTTACGGATTGTTAGTTTTACCTGCTTTTGAATTTTTTTTTAGACTCGCTGTTAAGAAAGGCGCGGCCGCCGGTAAGAAACCGGTAAAGAAGGGGAAGCCTGCAAAGGATCCTAACAAGCCTAAAAGGCCTGCTAGTGCTTTTTTCGTCTTCATGTACAACTTCACTCTCTGTTCTTCATTTGTATCGTTTTGGATCCTTACTTGCTTTGATTATGTTAGACTCTGATGGTTTTAAAAAAATAGGGAAGAGTTTCGGAAGCAGTATAAGGAGAAACACCCAAACAACAAATCTGTCGCTGCTGTAAGTTTCATTTATTGATTTTAAAGTGAACTCTATTGTCTGTAGATCCGATAATTTTGCTGTATTCGTTTTTCTCCTTAATTTTTTTTAAAAAAACTTTTAGTTGTAAATTGAAATTCATATTTTGACATCTGTTCAGGTAGGTAAAGCCGGTGGAGATAAGTGGAAATCGATGTCCGAAGCAGTGCGTATTTAGATAAAGTAAAAATGAATTATTTGATGTTGTCTAGACCCTCTGACTTAATAAGTTTTTCTCCGGTTCAGGAGCAAGCTCCCTACAAAGCTAAAGCTGACAAAAGGAAGGTTGAGTACGAGAAGACTCTTCAGGCTTACAACAAGAGAGTGGTACCTAATCTTACAATTCCGATAGCTTTCTATGTTCTTAATGCTTAGAATATTATTTACAGGTAAATTAATGATTAAGTCTGAAATACAGTCTGAAGGAGCTGGTGCCGAGGAAGAAGAATCTGACAAGTCAAGGTCCGAGGTGAACGATGACGAGGATGACGAAGAAGAGGGAAGCGCTGAGGTCGGTGCAAATTAATTCCGTTTTATTAATTTATTCCTCAGCTTTTATTTGTTATTTAATATATTGAGATGAGTGTTAATTTTGTTTCTTAATTTTTCCTCAGGAAGAGGATGATGATGAGTAATGATAAGGATCAGGGTACATCAGGAAGAACATATGGGCCAAGTTATGTAGGATGTGAAGAAGTCACATGACTTCGCCTTTTGAATTTAGTAGTTCGATTATCCTGATAAATAGTTCCTTTTTTTCCTTGGGTTTTTAAATTTTTTTGAGGGGTTAGATCTTGGAATATGGAAGAAATTAAAAAATTAGTTTCAGGAGCTGGGTTAAGCTTCATATGTCTCTGTACTTTATTATCTGTTCACATTATGCTTAATGATAATAGTTAGGACTTGTCTTCAATTGTTCAGCTCAGTCTCGAATTTCATTTTATGCATTGGGCTGCATAATGAAGAAAACATATACACTCACGAAACAGCCGGGCATGGAGAATGATCCTTCTTTAATTATTTGGCATGCGTCTTTTGTAAAAATATCTTTTTCTTATGATATTTTATTTTACATTGACTGAAAAGAGTGGCTGTATCTTCCGTCCCGTTCTCTCTTTTTTGTCGTCTGTATGTTCATGGTTTGACCATTGGGGTTTTGGACTAGTGATGTATTAATTGTTCGGAGAGCATGGCTTAAATCGATTCCGAAAAGGTGTACTTTTTAGGTTAGAACTTCGCGTTTTATATCGCTTTTGTTCACTGCCCAGTGGTTTTAGATTAAAGATAAGATCGGAATATCTGAAAGTATCCTTTGAATTCGCTTTGATATTAATCGCTAGGGCTTGATGAAATTCGTTGAGGGATTAGCCAGCTTAGGGGAACCGGTGGCTCTTGCGGATTGCAATACGGATTTTACTGTCTTCATTTTATCTTTTGTGAAATTTTTATTATATCCCCGAACCTGTTCTTTTTTTGTGCCCTGTTAAAACTTTTTATTTGGTTATTATTGTAAAGTCATTCTTAAATAATCCTTCCCTTTTTTCTCCAAGCTTCCGAACCAAAAACAATATATTTCCATTATTTCCTCATTTAAACTTTCTATTCTCTTTTTCTTTCCTTAGAACTCCCAAACTAGCAGTTACGGGTTACATATTTAAGTACTATAATAAATTCAACAGCTCTTAAAGAGTATTGTTTATTTTCTTTTGTACAGAAATGAAAGCATATTCGGTATATGGTTCCTGTGCAATTCCTAATATTTTATTTCAAAGAGAAACACACATCTGTTCTTTGTGTGAACCGCCCATATGTAGGCGCTCCGATTCTTATTTCTCAATCTACAAAATTATCTGTGCGAAGCAAAATAAACGTAATAAATAAATTAAGCATTGAATTTATATACAAAAACAGGAGGAAAAAAAAATTCCGGGAATTAAAATCGGAATCTTCAGTTTTTAAGGACTTTGAAACTCCTCTTGCACCCTTCAATTCAGTACATATAAATCCTACAATATGGTTCTAAATTTTGGAATGAAATGAAATAGGATATTGGAAGTTTAGGTTACATGCACCGCTGACTTCACATGGTCACGTTACGTGTGAGGAACTTGAATTCTAAATGGCCTCTCAATTTCCTTCCCTATTTCATGCAAGTTTGGCATTGTCTTTCCGGCCCATCAAAAAGTGTGGTTAAATTTTGCCCATTCTTCTTTTTCATTGCATAGGCATTTTTTGTTAGTGAAGTATCCGGGAAAAAAGGGAGAGAGAATTTTTAAAATGGGAAAAATCTTAGGAATGAAAGTTCCACTCACCATTATTTATAAGTTACTAATTGTTATTTTAAAAAAATTAAGAAAATATAGTTTTATATTTTAAAAATGTTCCTGTTCATGATTTTAATTAAATTAATAACATTGATTAGGGAAAAGAAAGAGATACAGAAAATAGAGTAAACAATTAGTAAAATAATTAATAATCTAACAATTAGTAAACATATTCTATGATTTCTATTGAAATTTGGACTAATTTGATACTATTGTGTGATTAAAAAGTTTTATGTGAATAATTGATATATATATTTATACAATATTTCTGGAATGTGCATTGTTACACAATGCGACCGTGCTAAAATGATGTCGTTTTTGCCACCTCTTCTCCTCAGCCTTCGCACAGCAATCCCATGTGCACTGTCACATCTTACACCAAAGCTATATATTTATATATATGACTTTTTGAACCAGAGATAGTATATAGTAATTCAAATATAAAAAATAATTGGTTCGGTTGGAAGTGACTTTTTGTCATCTACATCTAACAATTGAACTGATTGAATTGGATGAACAAAAAAATCATCCAACTTATTCAATTATACAATTGAATATACTTGATTTTGATTGGATTAATTCGGCTATAATTAGATTGATTTGAATTTGAATGCCCCTAAATAATATTATTGGAGTTGAATTTGCTCTCATTGTCACCTTACCAGATCATGGCTTATGTGCACTAATAAAAAGTAATCAAAGGGAAATTAGAGTTACTCGGAGAATAGCATAGCTCTAATGTCTAAGTTAGGTTTGTTATTATTAAGAATTGAGATTTTTTTTTTTTTTTTAAATTTTATGCGTCTTGATCATTTTTTTTCCCCTCCAGTGATTCATCCCACGAGATTTGATGTTCCATCGGATACAAGCTTGTGTCACTTTAACTGGACTAGTCTCGAAGTCTTCTTTAGCTACATTTCTTTGAATCTTTGGAACTATCTCTTAGGTTTATCTCTGGACCTCTTTTGATACTGATAATACTCATTTGGATTTAGATCTTTGGTTGGTGTCCATCTGCCCTAGCATTATCCTCTTTATGCTTTACGAATTCCTCAGAAATCATGAGTGAATAAAATTTAAAACCTATCAATTAGGCAAAGTGAGTAACTAATCATTGCGTCGTATCAATTTAAAAAATATGTCTTTTACAGAATTTTTCTTTTCATCCGGTTCATAAAAGGCTAGTAAAACTCTTAATCTTACTTTTACCTTTTTCTTCCCTGCAAACTTGTTTGCAAACTAGAGAGTTCCTATCAAGAATATTATTCTTCAACATTGGCACTTTGAATCCCTTGTGTAATCGGTGAGTTTTCCTTTTAATTGTTTAAACATGTCCTCTTCTTCTAAAGTTTCGTTCTTAACCTTGATGAACGGGTCAAATCAGTCCCATAACTCAACCTAGATTGATTTGTGAGTAGGGATGACAAAATGACCTGATTCGTTTGGAATGGTATTACCTGACTTGTTTTAAAATAGAAACAAGTATGAGTTTAAAGGAGAAGGCTCGTGCATATTTTAGGTCAGGCTTGGGATTGGTTAATTAGTTGGCTTGACCTGACCCGTTATGTTTTTATTTTATTTTTAAATTAAATAAATATATATATATATAATAAAACCTTTTAACCTAACATAATCTTCCTCTCATATTTTTAAATCGCTCCTTTCTCTTTTGCTCTGGGCTGCATCCAATCCCTAACCTAACGTGTCTTTTTTTTAAAAAAAATTTAGCCATTGAACTTAAAAGCCATTCCATTTCACCATTTGTCATGGATTTGAATAATAAAATCACTATTTGGTAGTTGAAGTAAAATTGAAACACACACTCAGCCAATTGGGGAGTGGCCCATGACATGGCTTCTAGAGTTTTTATTTCTAACTGACATGTAACATTTTCTTCTTTTTTTTTTTTTTTAAATCTGATGTGTAAAAAGAAAAATAACAGAGGTGGTGAGCTAGTTCCCCTTTTGTTTATGCTTTGTCATCCCATGCATCTCTCTTCTCTTCAATCTGATTCACAATCTCCGATGAGATTGCCAGCTATCCGACTATCTTCTTTGCCGGCATATTCTGTTATTCCTTTATTTTTCCTACTTCCTCTCATTCTCTCTTCACCGTCGGTCATATTTCTCTCTCTCCCCTTCTCTCTTTACGATCTGACATGTCTTTTGATGATTGTTGAATATTTTTCCACTAAGTTTCATGACTTCCTTCTCCTTTAGCATGGATACATATTGATAATTTTATCCACAGGGTGAAAATTTGAGTGAAAACTGTTTAGTAGAAGAAGAAGTTGAAAAGAAATGAGTATAAATATATATATATATATATATTTATATTTACGTTGGATTGGTGATATGATTTTTATTATTAATAAAAATACAGTTGACATGGAAAATTATGTGAGATGGAAAGCTAACATGTCATCTTTATCGGAATGTGAATACACTTGCTGGAATATAGTCATCAGACCACCACAAAGCGGTTTAGTTGTTTAGATTCGTAAAGAAAAATGATGAAATTGAATAATCTTTTAGTCTAGTGGTTTAATTAAAAAAAAGGGACAAGTTCAATAGTCACTTTATTTTTTATGCCTTTTAAAATGTTATTCAATAATATGTTAACAATGTTCTATTTGCTTAAATAAGTTAACTGAAAGGTTTTTTAAAATGGTATTTAAATGAATTTTTCTTTCATTAAGAAATATCATTATCACTTTCGAAATATACTTTAGTGTATAATAAAATTAAAAATAAAAGGTAACTAAAAAAAACTGAATGTGTCATCCACACCCATCTAGTATAAAATAAAGGGATAAAAATATGAATATTCTCTTTTCTTCAATTTTGAAGAAGTAATAATCCAAATGATTCTTAATTTTTTTCCCCATCAACATATTGATATATATGTATGTATGTATGTGTATTAAATAGTTTAATTTTGATAGAAAAATATTTTTTAAACATGAAATTTTTATATAAGAGCTTTAATTTATATGTCGTCTGAAAAAATGGGGGAAAAAAAGTTTCATCATTATTCCCCCCAAAAAAAAGTCTTTTATTTGCAAATTAATTGGATTTAGGTTTTCTTTTATAATAAATGGGAGTGGGACACCTTGGCATTCACCTAAATGAGCTGCCCTTTTTTTTTTTAATATAGTATACTTTATTTTTATCCTTTAGTGGAAGTGGTTGTATAAAATTGGTTTAAGTAATTCATTTAATGAAATGTAATATTCTTCTTCTTCATATAATCATACTTAAACTAAATAAATGTATCGTTTAAATTCTTATTATGTATATTAAATTCTTTTACTTCTATGTTGTTTAATTAGTGATGTTTAATACACTTGTTTTTTTTAAACACTAATAACATGTTATAATTTATAAAGAAAATATGTTATTCTTTTTTTGAAAATATTAATGGCATACCATTATAGATTATTCCTCTGGTTTGGTAAAATAGTTATTATAAATATTACTTAATTAAGTTTTTGATGTAATGTAATACGCTTTTTTATGCTCTCTCAAAGACTAATAAATTATGTAAATTAGAAACATTAGATAAATTGCATATAAATGATTTAAAAGCTAAGAGTATATTATTATTATTATTTTACTTCTATTTATCTTTATCGAAGTGATGCTTGTAAATGTAGTTAAAGAACATTTATTGTAATATATTCTTTTATAAAAAAAAATTATATATATTATGAACAAAGATATAAGTATATATTATTTAGATAATTGATATTATATTATATAATATAATATTTTATTATTCAAACTAATTTTATTTATCCTTTAGTGAACTATTCCTTTTAAATATCATTTAACTATATTATTGAGTGAATCAATGTAATATACTTTTGTCAAAAAAACTAATAATGTAATACTCCAAAAAGACACTTTCATTTATCTTTGGAATTAAATGTAGATATTTTTTTCTTTCACACTATTTAAATGGTTAATATATATATATATATATATATATATATATATATATATCCTTTTTTAAAATGAAAATGTTTTAATATTTTTTAAATTTATATATAAAGTCATATATTCAATTTCTCCGTCCACTATTCATATAAATGTCAATGTTTTATTAAAATTTTAAATATATTATTATATAGGATTAGTTTGAAGTTACGAAAATTAAAACTATAGATCCAAGATATTTCAAAATATGAAGAAGAGGTAGTACATGTTATAAGATTAAATGTACTTCAAAATATGGCATTTGAATTTTTTTTTTTTTTTTTGCTAAGTGTATGTATCATGAAAATAGTGAGTTGAATCATTATATTTATGTTTAGAATTAGAATGAATATGCTTTTGAGTGAAATATTATTCTATATCTTAGAATGGAAAATTATGAGCATCATTTAAGTTCGATTAGTTGGCAAAAACTTTAATTATCACTTACCAGGTTAGGCTTTTTGGGATTCAAAAAGGTTTTAGTGGGAATTGTGGCAGGTCACAGGTCTGGCCAAATCCAACTTCATAAGTAGCAGGTTAGGTCTGAATCTTTAAAAACTTGGCCTGGTGAGCACTTCATCAATGCCACAGGCACCATCCTAACCTCAACCCTTGTCTGAGTGTTCCGACCCCATAATCTTTATTCGCTGCACAAGTCCTTTTGGTTTGGCTGTTTTACTTTCCCTGAGTTGCCCATGTAACCCTCTTTTGTAATTAAGGAATACAAAAGATAAAAAAAGAAAACCTGTCCAATAGAAACCACATCACTAGGGAGAAGGGTCAATATAGTATCTGAACTTAGATCCAAAGTAAATTATAGTTACTAAAGATTAATTTCTGCCAATTGAATATCCAGATAATTTACGAGTACACAAATAAATACTTTTGATCACTTTTGCATTAAAATCCGATAAGAACAACATGTGACAAGCACATTTTTTCGATCTTAAGGGCAAAATAGTCATTTTATATTTGAAGATGAGATTTTCACCTATATTAAAAAAAAAAAAAAAAAGACAAAATTTTTAGGTTGTTTTTCTTTATCCAAATCCTCTCTCTGACCAACACCGTTAACTGACGGTCAGGAAATCCCTTGACTTAGACCTCCTTTCAGCCTATCAAATCCAAATGCAAGAAGCCACTGCTCAAATCTTTTCCAAGGAAATCTCGAACGAGTATTTGATCGTGAAGCCATAGAGGTGGAGCTGAAGAAAATCCAAAAGTATGTCAGCAGCCAGATCCAAGATTGTGCCTTCTGTTTCTTCTCTGACAAGGGAGGATAATCATCTAGAATTTGGATCTACACTGATTTGCTCCTCCCATCTTCAACCGATTCCCTTTTTTTTTACTTGAAGTTTGGGTGCTCTATTCTGCTGAACTTGGTTCTAGTGCATGGAGGTGATGAGATCAGAATTCAAAGGATTTCTTCCTCCCTTGCTACTGCCTCCATAGTCACTAGAGCTAAGAACAATAACAAGTTCAGAGGTAGAAAAGAGGAAAAGAGGAGGCTGATTTCAAATCATCATCAACAAGTGGCTGAAAATGTTAAGAAGTTTAGGGGCATAAGGTAGAGGCCATGAGGCAAATGGGCTGTCGAAATTTGAGACCTTGCCATCCTCTCAATCTTAAATGCATTGTCTGAGAGGATCGGAAATTCCATTTCTCCAGTGATGTCTGGAAACGCTTGTTGTTTTCTGAGCCGTAGATTTTTTTTTTTTTTGACCCTTTAAGCCGACAAATATGGTGTTGTTTGTCCTTGTTCTTAGTTGTGAGATTCTTGTGTTGCTGTGGTCACGGGAATGATGAACAGAGCAATTGATTGGTTTTTGGAGTCTTTTTCTCAAGCTAATGGGATCTAAATGTTGTTTTTATTGCCAATTTTTCTATGCGGCCTCACATTTTGAGTTTGGTGTATACGAAGCGCAATGCAGTCATCACCATAAGGAAATGGATGGAGGAAGGTCATGTGGTGCAAAAATATGAACTCAACCGTATTGTTCAAGAGCTGCGCAAAAATATGAACTCAACCAGACTGCCTCTGTTGTTTCTTCTTGTTGGCCAGATGGTTATAGTGAAGAGGGGGAACAGGTAGAAGAAGAAAGTAAAAAAAAAGGGAATTTTTTTTGAATGGACGGACTATTTTGCCCTTAAGATCGGAGACATGTGTTTGTCACATACTGTTCTCACCAGATTTTATTGTAAAAGTGGCCGAAATTATTTATTTGGCTGCTCATAAATTATTTGAGTATTCAGTTGGTAGAAATTAATCTTTAGTTACTAGAGTTTACTTTGAATCTAAGTTCGGATACTATATTGACCCTTCTCCCTAGTGCTATGGGCCTCTTTCTATTGGATAGGTTTTATTTATTTATTTATTTTTATTCCTTATGCAACTTTTTTATTTATTTTTCTCTATTTCCTCTTCCCATAAGACATAAGTAATCAAATCAAGAATACTTCTTTTAATATTGAATATCCCATTTTGATTTGATAAAAAGTTAAGAATTGCACTTGATTTTGATAAAGCTATTAATTTTTCTTTTCATTAATTTAAAATTAGTAGGGTAGTTTTATACAAGTGGATGTAAATTATTAAATTAAGGAAGTTATTAGTGATAATTTATATTGAAAATTGATTTATTTTTGGAAATGTGATATTCAATTCTCTACTACATTTAATCTCGACCTGAGGAAGTATACAATTGAATTATGTAATTTATATAATTATCAAAGTTTTTTTTTTTGTGCTATGGTAAATTTTTAATAACGGATTTAGGGAACTAATCAACATAAAATCTTGGTAAGGAATTGTTTAAGGGTAAAAAAGGAAAAATTGACCCTTTTATTAAGGGTAGTTTCGTAATTTAAAGGAAATGAGGTTTACTTTATAGTTTATACGAGGAAAAATCACTTAAATGGTCCTATAACTTTTATTTCTTGGTCATGTAGGTTCAATTTTTTTTTTTTTATTATTGATCCATTAATTTTTTTATGGGCAACCTTCTAAGTTATTTTCACTTGAAAATTACATTTTTCGGTAATTTTTATCGGAAAGTATTTTTTATTATTTTCTTTTATTAGTCAAAACTCCAATTCTCAAAATAATAACTTTTCACTTGAAATCAATAGAATAACCTGAATTAATTAAGACATAGAAAAGAATAATTTAGATGTGGCGAGAAGAAGATGAAAGAAACATGCTGGAACTATAAGAGTAGGGAAAAATTTACAGGGCAATGCTCACCCCAAATCATTTAGTGCCTTTCCCTAATTTCTTCCTTAGAACTTGGACTCCCAGCTAACTTCATCTAAACCCTCCATTCACCACAGCCCTAGATCCAATGTAGACTCACAGGCTGCCCGATTCCTCTTGCCTCTCAGAACATACATAGCTGCACTCTGCATTTCCAGTTCGTAATTTGGTACCATTTCTAACGGTATGTACTTCTACAACTCAGATGGGCAGGTGTTACATAGCTATTAGTTCAATCCATTACTAGGGATTTTAAATAAAATGATAGCTTTTTATTCTTTTAAATATCCTTACAATTTAACCTCCTTCAGGAGTTCCTTGTCTTCAAGGATTGAAGTTAGGAAATTGCTTTCTGATGAAATCAACATCCTCCCAAATGGCTTCTTCTCTAGGTAAATTAGTCCATAAGATCAGCCACCTTGTCACTACTTTATTCTTTCTCTTCACCAACATTCTATCCATCACCTGCAGCGGTTCCAGCTTTATTTGACCATCCTCTCCAAATATTGTCAGATCATAACATGCCACTTCCCATCTCCTACTTTCTTTTTCGACAGGCTTACATGAAACACATTATGTATTGGGACATGCTGGGCAAATTGTAGTTTGTATGCCACTTCCCAATTCTTTCAATTACCCGGTAAGGACAATAATGTTAGACTGAAATTCAAGCCCTTAATCCCATAAATCGATGCATAAATGAAATAAGGATATACCTGATGTCGATTCCATATGAAGATCTTGAAGCGACAGCGCAGATCTTGATTGTTGGGAGCTTTTCTCCCTTTTGAGCCCTCTGAATGCCCTTTTTCTGGCAGATGAGAAAACCAGAGAGAAGAAGAATATCTCACGTTCTATTTTTTAGTAAGTAACGTTTTCTCTGTATCCCTCATAAAAGGCTAACCAGACCTTCTATGGTCTGGATCATTATCGGGCCAAAGGGAGGAGACCCAACATTTAAAGTTCGAGTCCAGTCCACTTATCACGGATTGGGCCCGTCAGCCCACACTATGCCAGTCCATATTCACAGACTAAAAGCCCTAAAACCTCACTTAATTAACTGGTATTTAATGATTAATTAATCTATCCCACTAAACGGGATTAATTGGAATAAATCCCAACATTCTCCCACTTGGGCGAAATTAATTAGTATTAACCTTTATGTGCGCACCTTTATACCAATTTAGAGATCACTTTTAACTGCCAATCCTATCCTATAGAGTTTTCAACACTGAACCATAGCAGTAACTGTACGTAATAACACAGAGCCATCCAAGGTCACAAATGTTGTCCACTCTACTGATATGAGTTTTATATGGTAGTGTGGCAAAGCCGATAACAAAATACACTTTATGTGTTATCCCTTTGCCGGTCTCCATTCTCTCTCCTTCGGTGTCATTTCCCCTTATATGACACCAGAGAATATCTTTATTGTTCCAATGAACA
>JAOXNR010000001.1:17387246-17405559 GCA_028571225.1 Parsonsia alboflavescens | reverse complement strand
TATATTAAGGAGTTGAGGGAATTTTCAATGTTTTATTGGTTCAAAGGCCATTCAAAAAGGCATTAATGCCATCATTTAGTTAATTACTTAAAAGGTTATGTGAGCAATGAATTGAATTGACCAAAGATGTACTTTTGACAATTGCCGTTGATACTGAGTTTTATGCCTAAAAATCTAACTCGTGAATACAAATAAGGGGCTTGGTAGGAGGTTTTGCAAGGAGCTCTAGATGATTAGTGCATTTGCAATCACACAATTCAAGGGCAGGAGTTCGCATTTTTCCTTCTTCGACTATTGTTTTCTGTTGGTCAACTTTTCTTGCATAAAATGTTTTGTCCTCATTTTGCATTCTAGTCTATTTGATAAAAATTATTCTGTAGTTTGGCCTTGAGTTTAAAGGTTAATAAGAATAATTGTCATTACCCTCTATGTTATCTGTACTGTAGTAATCCTGTTTGTTAAGATATTAATTTTGTCAAACATGTATCTTGTAGGCAAGATTTTGTCATGGAGAGCAGGTGGTACAGTTAATGGCAATGTTATGGTAAGAAATTAAACCTATGTTTTTTCTTTTCACTTTTTGTTATGTCAGAGAGAGAACATTAAGGAATTAGAATAGTCTTACTGTCTAGTTTTGTTTTCAACTCAGCTGGTAGGGGGGCCATATTGTAGTAAGGCTGGGCTAGAGTCGGATATATAGTGATAATGTTAGAAGAGAAACAATTAATTTTTGCTTGGCTTCCAGAAATAGGATGATTACCATGCCGGAAGAGAATTCGTGGTTCTCCTTCACAGGAAGAGAATTCACTCTGACTTTTTTATATCTCTAAATTTCAACAGCACTGATATGTATATGGTTAATACATGTTGCTTAAAACCTCCTTTTTGTATCTTTCTTATGCTGATCAAGTATACGTAAAGAAAGGATATTGATGAGGTTTTGAGCAAAACTATCTTTCATCTTTTGTGGTCCTGATTTTCTAAGACAATGAGCAGTCAACCTATATATCAAAACCTAAATCATCATTTTCAGCTATCGTAATACAGCTGGATTCCATTTTTTTCCCCAGGCTGCTTTATGATAATTTATTATGCAATTGCAGGTTGGGATAATTCCATGGCTGATAGTTTCTACCAGGGTTAGCAAGATCATCGTTCAAAAAGTTCTCAAGTAGGAGGAGATGTCTTGTGATATGTACTCAGATTATGATCATTGTTCTTGCTTCGATCTATTTCTCATATGTGTCCCGCCCACCCCCTAATTTATATGATTTGTTGTAAATTCAATATTCTTTTAGTGGTTCTAATCTTTTAGCTACTCTGGATTTCCTAGTACACACCCTATTACTCTATTACATGTCTTCTTAATGGAGCCAGACTCCTTGACCTCAGAACCCTGGTTAAACAAAAAATTAAATAAAAAATATTAAAAGAAAAATGTCCAGCAAATACTGAGAATTAATAAAATATAAAACAAAAAGGTCAACATGCAGAGCTAAAAACTGCGTGCAATTCACTGTTGCTGCAAAGTGCACCCTGCGTCAAACGGCCTCCTTCTGTGATGGTTCTTGTTCCTTTGCGGTGAACTCAATTTTGGTGTTTCGATCTTGATGCGGGATCCTTCAATCCTCCCCCCCCGTCCCGCCCCACTCTCCGTGTTTCTGGTACTTGTCGCCAATAATTTTTGGGATTTTCTTGATTCTATTTAATAGGTATTTTGTTTTAGGAATGACTTTTGGGAGTTTCTTGAAATTATCTAATTGAAATATCATACTGTATGTATTTGTAGAATTGTTTAAAGAAGTTACGATTGAATTAGCTGATATCCTCAAATTAATTAGCTTACAGATCTTAAATTATATGTAGATCATAGTGATGTTCTTGATTGGCAGGATATATCTGATACTCTACCCGAGAGTCTTGAGTTTTGAGTTTGACCTCATTCACAATCGAAATGTTTAGAATTGTAAACTTTACTATCAGATATTTACTAGTATAGTTTGAGAACATATTAATAGAATTGAAACTCAACTATTATAAGATGTTAAAAGGGTTATATTGGTATATGAGTTCTTGAACCATTCTAATAAGGAGTAACGGACAGGTATAAGCTATGAAATCTTAACTCTTCAAAGTGTCACTAATTTCCTGAATCACTTTAGCGAGGGTTCCAATCATAAGTTTGCACGGCTCACCAGGTGAGCTCAAATGGTTTTGAGATAATGAAGTCACTGCTCATGTCCATCTTCACGATCGAAGGGATCAAACCCTTGAGACTAAGTCTCATGTCACAAGTAATCCAATCATCAATCTACATGTGTCGTAAGAAAATAAGTTATACAGTCATTTATGAATCATCATGGTTCTATCCTTAGATTGCCAAATAGGATATCCTAGTTGGCCTCGGTATCTATCCAACTGGTCCCTCTTGTACTAGGTGCTACAGGGGCCCACCTTCATTTGAGTCCACCACCTGGCAGCATACCCTGGGTATATGTATCCAATTTTTTTGAATGAATTTGGTAAGCCACGATATCCCATTTTCTTCCTCTTCGGCTAAGTTCCAGTCGGAGGTGGGTTCAGGAGTCAATATCCTGGTTCCCTTTCAATTTGCAGGTCGCTGCTGTTTCATCCAGACAGAAAGTTTGAAGATCCGGAAGTAACCCATTTTCCCAATTGATTTATTGCAACATCACTTGACATGAGGTCCTTCACTGTCCCACAACGTCCTTGGGGCTACTAGAATAACATGCGACAGGTATGAACCCAGGATCTTGAGGGGTTTTAGAATAAACCTTGATATTTCTAAGAATAATTTGAGGGAGATTTGTAGAAGCTTTCAATAAATTTATATACATGACTTTTTAAAATATATTGATAGTAATATTTTTAATTCAGTGAATATTCAATTAACCAAATTCATATTACTTCATGTAGTTTTAGAATTCATTTAGTTTATTTAAGTGAAATATGATAATTATAAAATATTTAAATAATGCTTTAACTCATAATTTATTATTGATATTCAAAAAGTAATTTATAGATTATATTGTATGTCAAATCTATATTTTTCAGTCTCTGTATTAAAAAAAAATGCATTTAATAAATTTAATAATTATAATTATTCACTGGAATAAGTTGAATGAACTTTTTATTTGTATAAATAAAATTATTGAATACTTCTTGTATTAAAATAAATGTAATTGAGAAAAAGTAGCTCAACTAGTTAATCACCACTTGAAATTAATATTTTTAGGAATAAAAAAAAATCAAAAAAATTCACAAGCTTAACTTTTTGTATTTATCCAAAATTAATTTTCCAAAAAAACATTTTGAATTTATATACATTTCTCTTCAGATGATATTGAAAACAATATTCATAATATAGTTAATATTTAATTATTTAAATTTCACAAAAATTATTGTAACTTTAAAATTTTATAATTTAAATAGTTGAATCATGGTATGATGATACGAGTATTGGGATTTCAGTGTGCAGCCTTCATTTGATGAAATTCATTAAAAAAAAAAATGATTTATAAATTATTTGAATGCCAATTTTCATAATGTTCAATTTCACTTCGTGTACATTACTTTATGGTGGTTCTACATCTACACTTCAAAAGCCCATTTATAAAATCAGGCCCAAATTATAAACTCCTAACTCTATACTTTGGACTGTACTTGGAGCTTCGTCTTCCATGGACTTGGGAATATCGGGGAAATTGTGAAACTCTAACAAGAAGGAAAAATGGCAGCTGCCGCTTCTGGCAAATGCTTCCTCGTCACTGGGCCTCCTGTATGTACTGCTGATTGCTGATTTTTCTCTCCCATCCTCTCTCTGTATGGAGCCTTTTCTGTTTGATGAAGGTACAGATCATTTAATGTGTGTTTTGTCAGGGGGTAGGGAAGACGACGCTGATGGTTAGAGTATTGGAGAGCCTAAAGAACGCTTATCCTAACTTGAAGCTGCAGGGATTCTATACCCGTAAGCATTTTTTATTGTTTGTCTTGTAATTTTTGGAGAAAATCTTGCAGAAATTTGATGGCATTTATGGAAAAATGACTTGGAAGGTGAGATCAGAGAAGAAACAGAGAGGGTAGGTTTTGAAGTGGTGACAGTAGATGGCCGTAGAGGTCTTCTTGCTTCCAACAAGATGTCTAGGTATTTTGGTTCAGGTTTCGGTTTGATTCTGTCTGTACACGTTTTGTTTTTGTTTCTTCATGATGTCAAAATTTTGCTTAATTCACTTGTTTAATTTTTTTAAAAAAATATTTTTCCTACTGTTATTAGGTCTTTATGGAGGTTAATATAGCAAGTATGGGCCATTTGCTGCTTTGTTTCCAAAACTATGAGGATTAAATTCTAAGTGTAAGGATTATGGTCTCATGGATCTTTTGCAATGTCCAAATGTTGTCTGAAATTGAAAGTAGAAATTTTTGTTGAAAAGTTTCCTGCTTTCTCTTGTTTCATGAGAATGTTGACATGATTTTAGGAACAAGTTGTTTTAAATCAGATGGGTTTTTGGACAAATTGAGAGCTTTTATTTTGAAAGCATATATGAACATTTGTAATCTTGATCTGCTTGAAAAACTTTTACTTAGAGATGTAATGGTCTCATGACTTCAGATTTGTGGGCAGTGGTCAACATTGCTGCTTGTTTGTTGCATTTAGCTCTTGGCAGTTTTGACTTGTTGCCAGTGTTACTTTCTTGACTAGAGATTTTTGTATCTTTACATGCTGCATTCGGGAATATTTATATGAATGTATTGACATTACTGATATATTTTGTGAACATTGTTTTATGTTTAAGTAATCTTCTTGCCATGGCAGCCGGGAGTCTCTTAGATGGCCTACTGTTGGAAGATATAGAGTGGATGTGGCATCATTTGAATCACTGGCCTTGCCGGAGTTGCAGGTATATTCAATACTAGTGATCTAGATGTAGTAATTATCACAGATTATGGTGAGACCAAAAAGAAAACAAAACTTTTCAATGATTTTCAGACAATTTTCCTTGGTGCTTGCATATGAACTTGTATTGAAGAAAGATCTTTTCCCTTCTATTCTTTATAGATTCCAGTCACCCCTTAAGGAGTCGACTCCAGTTACTGAAGAAATACCTTACACAAGAATTTTCATTTCTTAGGTTAAGGAAGAGACTGATATGTTCATCATTGATGAAGTTGGTAAGATGGAGCTGTACAGTTCCTTTTTCTTTCCTGCTGTTCTTCGAGTTCTTGATTCGAATATTCCACTCTTGGCTACTGTCCCCTTACCCAAAAATGGCCGAGATATACCTGGAGGTTTGTCTGTAACCCTCAGAAAGCTTTTCCTTATCCCCTTTTTCTTCTTCTTCAGAAAGGCTATATTACCAAAACTATGTATATTATGATTTAAGTACATTTTGAAAATCATGAACAATTGTGTAAGGATTATTTGTTCTCCTGGACTGAATGTTGATTGGTTTTCTCAAATCCATCTCGAAGGTTGTTTTGGCATTGGGAATTTTCTTTGATTTCAACTTTCATGTGGATGCCCATATATGCCATTGGAATTTGCAGTTGCAAGGTTGAAAAATCATCCAGGAGCCGTGATTATTACGCTCAATACAAGCAATAGGGATGCCATGAGGGAACAGGTTCATTCCAGTTTGGTAGACTTACTTCAGAAGAACTAGATAGATATTGGAGAGTATCACTACATCTCCATTCACACACTTGCAAGTGGTCCATGACGAGTTGCTACTTCTTTGTTGGCTGTTATTTCTGACCAAGTATCTGTGAAATGTGAATGTAGAATCGTCATTTTCTCATAGAGATTGAGTAGGTTTAGAACAAAACCCCGGTACTCTTGAAGTGCATTGATGGATTGTAGTACTGAAAATTGAACTAAGAACACCTGCTGTTTATTCATTTTTGCAGTGCTAAAGTTGTGCTTTCTTCCCCTTTTTACATGGCCTCTGGTTTGATCTTGCAGGTCCAGCAAACATAAACATCATGTACCTTGATTTCGTGGTAATCATTATTAGGAGCAGATGTCATCTTTAAGATTGTGTTATTCCCCATGTTGGTTGTCGGTGGTGCGATGTTCACCCTCCATCAATATTTTCTTCCTCTCCTTCCCTTTTATTTACTCTTCTTTCTTAGTCACCTAATGCTATTCAAATGATGCCATTACCCCTACTGTTGTTGCTTATTTTATTTTTTATTTTTATTATGAAAAGAAAGATTCAGGACATTTGTTAAAATTGTGTGAATTTTATTTTGTTAGGTTGAATTGTTAAAATTCCATTGAGTAAGATTTTGAATGTATTTTGAAATTTTCATTGATTTCTAACTTTCTAGATATAATTCTGTTGTCCTTTTTTCTATTTGCCCATTTATCCTCCAAAAATACTTTGAATATTAATAGAAATACTATGAATATTAATATGTTAGTATACTGGAATGTTCTCATCACGTGGTTAGACATTGAATTTAATAGGTTTGGTTTGGAATTACCTTTTTAATCTTTTTAATGTTGATTAGTTAGTTTTTTTTATTTTACTAATGAATATGTTGTCAATTTAAAAGTATTAAACATACGTAAGATGGGGGTAGGGTAGGTTAGGCCACGAAGCTAGAATAAGTGACCTGTGGCAGTTCACAAGCTAAGTCCTCTTCGTAAGAGGTTGGACTTGTCCCATTGCCATTTCTAAAAATATTCTTCATCAAGAAAATTATATAATTAAATTAGTAATATAGAAAAAATATTAACTAATAATAAAGACTCATAAATTATAATTAGTGATATGAAAAAAAAGTTATGAACTAGCACAAAATTTTAAAAAATAAACATTATTTGTCTGTGAGAGATTTAAAAAATATGTAGTTGAAACATTGATTTTAATTTGGCTATTTTGCAGATTTTCTATAGGTTAATTTTCTTAAGCTCACCGAATTTAAACTTGATACCTCATTAGAAAACAGATTAGATAACATTTTTGTTAAAGAAAAGAAAGTTACAGAACAATTGGGCTCTTGGGTTCCTTAATTAATCTGAGTCCCCTGATCAAGCTAGAAAAGGAGAGGAATATCCGTTCCTTGTTAAGAAGTAAAGAGAAACAATCCCATCCCACATTGGAAGATGAGAAAACAGTGAGGAACGAAGACGGGCATAAAAGGAAGAAACCGAGAAAGAGGTGGGCATCTTTGCGCTTGGGGCAATGACGCAGCTCATGAGGTCCTAACCGAGGCGCGTCTATTGCTGGTTGAAAACTATTTCCAAACCCCCTCATTGGCCTGGGTTTGTCCTAGGCCACTGAGAATTTCTGGAAGGGCTCCATCTTGGTTGAAGTCCTACTAAACTTTGAGTTCAATATATTCTTTAAAGCGATAATATTTGGTAAGTCTGAATGCATATATCCTTGGACAAGTATGTTGCTGAATTCTGGATGGATGGGTAAGTATTATTCATGTCTTAGAATACTTTTCACAATGAAAATCAAACTTCATTCTTTTGGATTTGTATTTACGAGTCATTTGAAAGTTTTCACGATGCCAGAAGACACCCAAGTGGTAATATTCTTTAGATGCCCAAATTATTATGGTGTTTACATTAGTTTCACTTCAAAAGGTAACCCATTGCATTGGAATCCCCTTTAATATTAAGACACCTCTTCAATGGTTCAAACAAGGGCAAAACACCAACTAAGTTGGATAGTAAAACCAAAACACTGGAACTTAGATAAATCTGTCGCAGGTTGCTTGAGATGAATGATCTTTTTAAGTGAGTTTCGGATCTATCTTCACACCTTTTAGCCAAACATATGGAACATCACTGTACTTGCCAAAAAATCAGGGAAAATAACGCAATGAATATGGAATGGGAAAAGGGCATTTATCGACATCACAAAAAATTCATCAACTACTTGGCTGCTTATCGTTTTCTGCAAACCGCAAGACCTCCTTAGCCATGGAAGAAAATGACCGAGCCGTGTCTTGCATTTCTGTGGTTTTCATGCTTATTCCCTGCCAAATATCCCCCTTTAGCTTTTGATAGAATCAAATTTATTTCGCTCTTATGCACGGGGAAAATATCAATGTGTTTGAAACTAAGGGTCCGATAATCAACTAGTGGATGATAGATAAAACTCCTTTTTTTTTTTCTTCCCTCTGGGATTGGAAAACTCTTAACCATTATAGTAATTGCCTCGAGATAATACCTGAAGCTTTTTCAGATTTTCACTAAGCTTTGTCTTCGCAATAGTCGCAACACTTGATTCCTGCATAAGATTACAGAAGACACTAAATGAAGAGTTTTGGATGAATTAGAACTTCATAGGAAGACCAAAGGGATCGACATATGGATTGTATTCCTCAGCCTTTTATCCCCTGAAGGTTTACAATCAGTGCGGAAAACATAAGACCCAATTGAATACTCACACTAGCATTGGTGTATCCATATTTTTTCTTGATTTGATCAACAGTCTCAGTCTTCTCATCGTGGGGTGCTTCATTGGTCGGTAACTTATCATTTTTTGCCTTCATGTGTTTCAGCTTACCTGTATCATGAAAATAATTACCAATACTAAACAATCTTACCAGTACAAAAAATTTAATTACAATTTTCCCAAGCACCAAAGATATTTTGATATTCATTCTACTGGGAAAAAATTGGAACAATGATATCTCCACAAAAATCTTGGTCATCAAGTGATTGTCAAAAAAATACACACAAGAAGATAGCCTTAATACATCAATGGAACTGTTGCTTACCTTTGATGGCCTGAAATTTATCTGTGAAGTTCTGTTTGTTTAGTGCTGCCATCACTCCAAACCCTTTTGGTTTCTCCCCTGGTTCATCTATGTTAATATCATCTTTTTGGTACAAAAAGGATTTGTTAGTGTGTATACCATCATGAAGCAAACTAAATGCCTATCATCGGTAAAATTGGGTTTCATGAAGGAAAAACTGGCAACAGTTTGATTGAAGTCCTGGATTATACCAGCCAGATAGAGGCTCTAAATATAACAAGACAAACCTTATCAAGTGCATACTCGGAGAAAATATTTGGGCAACCATTGGCGAGAGAAAACTAATACAAACTTCAGGTGTTTTATGATGGAAATGCAAACTGAGTAAATATCCAGTAAAATAGGGAAGTAGAAGTACCTATATCCAGATCTAAGTCATCTTCTTTTGTGGTAAACCTTTCTTCACTTTCCTCTTCTAAAGGGAAGTTTGGAACAGAGAATATAACTACAAGTTCTTCAACACTTTCCTTTACATCTTCAACTTCTGCATTAGTCTCACTCTTTGCTTTAGATCCCTTAAGGTCTTTAATGACTGAACCGAATATACCCTGGCATTTGAGAAACTCCCAGTTATACATTTCTATATTCAAATGCGGTTTCACATAATTCTGATCATATACCTTCTTCTTTTCTTTGTGGACAATAGGAGCAGATCCTTGTACAATGACTACATCTTTAGAGTATATTTGGGAAGCAAAGTCCAGAAATCTGTGTAAGAATACATAAAAAATCAATAAAGTTGGTCAGTTTTGTCTTGTTCACATTATTGCAAAGAACATTGAAAGTAATACTCCCACTGCTTAAAAAGGGAGAAATTGCTGAAACGTGGTTGGTTAACGCAAATTTACAGGAGATTGTCATTACAAGTGAAATGAAGAAAAATAGCCTCACAGTAAGCAATATGCTACCTATAGATTTCCTTTTGGAGCGAGACAGAGATAAAAAATGCTTCCTGATCACCTTCCACCTGTTAAATTAAAAATTTTTTTTATTGCATGTTCATATTCTGGTGAAACATTAAATTACCAAAAATACAGCAAAACAAGCAGTATGTAATATGGGTTACCAGAATAATGTCACCGTTACATGAAAAGCATACTGAAGAGTTGCAAAATGAGTTTGACTTTGGAATTGAAGGTCTGAGGCCTCTCATGGAAGTTTCTTTCAGAAGAGATAATTCTGGCAATGATCTGTACTTGACTATATTAGCATACAATACAATGTCTATCACATTGGCAATCAGAGCACTCAAACATAAACAAGTTCACCATTTCATGACTCACTAGACATTGACAATCATGGCACTCAAAAATAAACAAGTCCACCATTTTCATGATTCACTTCAAGTGAATCTTTTCTCTTGTATTTGATTGATTTTCTACCAGGGCAGACTACTTGGAGCAATGTGAATAACTTCAGCTACCTAAAAATATGAAATATTGCTTCCTAAAAGAGAACGAAATAGTGGTTGGATGGATCCACCTATGCACCATGCTACATTTTACATATGATATCGACCCAGTGTGGAAAGAAATGTTCAGAACATGTTGAAGACTACATGTTCATTATGTCAATCCTTTGAGGAGGAAAGGTGCTCAGGGAAAAAAAAAGAATTTAAAACAACAATCTTATCTATTAACACACGAGGTCTGCTATGACGCTTGGATACTCGATCCCGAAGAATCAAATGTGGCAAGTAGCTTATTCCTGAATAGAACGTGCTGTGAATTCCAGGACTTTCTCAAATGCATGAGGTAGAGGAAACCTTGGAGCAAGGGTGTATGACAGTACGAGGCAGAGCAAACCTTAAATTTACTTTTCACCGTGATGCACATTATTATGAAGATGCATTTCTAATTTCTATTACTACATACGATATGACAACAGATTGCAGTGAAACTTACACTTTAAAGCGTCCCAAGTTCTATTAGAGTAGTTCAGGAGGCTAAAGAAAAGAAAAATAACCTGATCTCAATTTTACCACTTGAGAACAGAAGAATAAGGGCAGAACCAGGACTTCCGAGAACGGATGCATAGCAGCAAGAAGTAGAATGAAATTTCTTCTTGTGATGTACTTTCTTAACACCCTGACAGAGACATATGCAAGGAGTAAGGTAGGTATGGCTGGAAGAATTTGCTTATCCAAGATGTTCCTGAATGATGAAACTGATGGTCACCTGTAGAATGTGGGGTAAGGAGTAGACATACACAGCTTTCTCAGAGCAGAGTACTACTTCTTGTTGTTTTGACGATGGACTTTCAGGATTCGACTTTATCATTTCTGCTGAGTCTGATGCAGTACATCCTCTGCCAGAAGTATCTTGTCCCTCTGTAAAAGATTTCAATTGAAATATAGGAGTTAGAGGTCACTTTGGGTGCTGCCATGTGCAGAAGCACCTAAAACCAAAACCAAAACCAAGAAAAAGCATAACATTAAAAGATTACCCAAGATATGCATAAATAAAGCTCTAGATGGTTTTTTCGGCCGTATGGGATTAGCACTTATTGTGTTTCCAGATTCAATCTCAAGTGCCACCACTGAAGAATCTTTGCTTGCCACAACCAAAGCATTCTTATCAAAACCATGGAAGTTGCAAGTTCGAAATTGCAAAGAGATGATTCCTGAACTGAGTTCGCTTGTAAAATGTCGTTCATACAACAATGTGGATCCCTCTAAGTCGAACAGTGAAACCTGAATAAGAAAATTATTTGCTTTTGAATCTAGATGAACATTAATCTTGATTATAAGAAGTTTGGATAGAGTAAATTAAAGTTTCTTATCTATCATGTATTAAAATGAGGAAATAGAAGCTTTTGATTGGTAATGTGAACTCAAACCAAAGGATGGTGAATATTCAGGCATTACAGCTAAATCCATGTAGATCCCCTTGAATGATCCATAATAATTACCATATAAGATCTTATATGGATTATTTTGTATAAGAAATGCAAGTACATTGAGTTGAATGTGAAATTGAGAAGAATAACTGCAGGCAAAGAGAACTGAAAATTTTCAGGTAAAGGAGGAAATCTTACATATCCTTGATCTGACCCAACAGCAAGATGTCCTGGATTTTGGCCCAAATTTATAGTACACACAGCTCCATTAACCTTCAGAAGTATAACACTCTGGATGATGTTATTGCTTGCTTTCTTTGAAACTCCTGTTGATGATGATTGATAAGTCATAAGGATCTTCTACATAATGTATGTTTTTAGAAAATGTATGCAGTTGATGAATTGTTTCTACAGAAAAACTTTCATCGACAAAATTTTCATGTTACCAAGTCTAACAGAGCCTATGCTTTGGCCACAATATATAGATATCTAGGTAACTGTTAACTGCTAATCAGCTGTACTAGGAGATGAGAGCATTTCTAATTTCAATCGTCATCTAAGGTCACAAAAGTTTATCATCACAGGAAAATTTGAAGTTTCCAGACCATTTTGCAGAAATCTAAATTCTGATGTATCTTTTCAAATCTCAGAAGCAATTGTCAATCATTTATGTGCTCCAAATGTATAATAAATAACAAGAAAAATACTGAAAATTAAGGTATATGATATTTTAATACCTTGAAAGGACAAGAAACCAGTGTCTGGAGCATAGGTTTCCGGTTTGAATTTATATATCCTTATCTGCATAACAGGAGCGATATGATAAAAACTTTTAAGTCCCAATAACACGACAAATATAGGACTTTTTTTTAGGTTTTATTTAAATTGATAAGAAGAAATTTCACCATTCCACTTTGATCTCCAGATATGAGGATCTGTAGGTCAGCAGGGCAGTATAATGCTGTCAGCGGTACACCACTCAAAGAAACATCACCCTCACTCTGCATGGATGAAGTTGCTTCAGAATTAAACACAATGGGTGGGTAAAAATTAAAAATAATTTCTAATAAAATAGAAAGTATAATTACATAAGTTGACTGCCATTAGAGTTTCTTGCAGACTACATTTTATGATCAAGGGGCTAAGTGATCACTCATCTTTCAGTTTAACAAAGTAATAATTATGGCAACAGAATACATAGAAATAGTTGGTCCTCAAATGTTACAATAACTACTAGAACAAGAAAATGGCACCAAAAAGGAAGAGGACAAGTTCTTAGTCTGGGACTATAGGGCCAAGAGGTCCATGGGTGGACTTCCAATAACTTTATCTCAGATATCTGTATGGATGTTTGCATATCCAGAAGGTTAAATAATAAAGAAAAATGAAATATTGATTAGAAGAGAGTGGTTTTCTTAGTACCTTATAAAGAACTATCTGACTTTGAAAAGCAGAAAAAAGAAGTGCCATGTAGTGTAAGGTATTAGTATTACCTGTTGAGTTATTGATAGTACTGGACGGAAAAGTGGAGATGAAGCATCCCAAAATTTTATGGCTCCATTACTATGTCCAGTTATGTATAAGTTCTTAGCCTTAGAAAAACTCATAGATTTTGAGTTTGTTCCATCTTTTGAGGCTGTGTGACATGGAAAAGGTGGAAAAAGCTCTTTAGCCAGTGTATCATAGTCCTAAACAATCAGAAATATTTCATAATCATTAACAGGGAATCGTAGAAAGTTAAAAAGGACATGGCAAGTTACATATGTAAGCACTTACATGATCCATTGAATATGAGAAATAAGGATTATCTGTTATCAACTTTGAAATGGTAATGCTTGAATCAACAAATGGCAGTTTCATCATAATTTCCTTTGGAAGTGATGGTGAGGACTTGGATTGGCTCTGTAATAGGTACCTTTCAATTATGTAATCGTCATAGATGTACATGTGACCTGAATTTCCAAGCGAAAGGAGAGAATTGTGTTTTTGTTTGCTTTTGGGAGTAAAGCTTGATATAATCTCCATATCAACGGAAGACTCAGGTGGATGAAGTCCCAATTTAATTGTGCGGGCTTCAGTTAGATCATTCAGTAGAACTACCTGTCAGATCAGAATCAAGTTGTTTGAAGACAATTTAGATTTAACATGAGACAGCTAATATGTATAGTGCTAGTATGTCTATCTGCAATTATGCACAAATCCTCCTAAACCAATCTTGAAGAGACTATGTTGGTGTTTTTGATTCTAAAAACTGAAGAATTTTAAATATGAGGAAACTTAAACACTCGTGGACATACAGTTGTAAGTAAGCATATGAAGATTGAAGCAAATTTTCCCTGCTGAATGTATGGCAAACAAGAAGGTTGTGCATTTTTGGAGTCTAATTATAGTATCAGAAAGGTTTTTCCCGAGATTTCTAGTTTGACTAGTGGGAGAACTGTTTATTACATAGAAAAATCCAAGCGTACTTCATTAGGCTCCATACACGTTGATCACAGGAAACTCTGTGCTCCATTAGGCCTCCATACACAGGTTTAACAATTCCGAGATCCTCAAGCAAAGTACTATACCAGAGTATGAAAGTGAGAATTTGAAGGTTGAAAGTTTTGACACATAATCATAACTTTGAACAGATAAATGAAATAATAAGCAAAAAAGAAATGTGAAGAAGCACTGAAAGGAATAATTACTTGTAACAAGTTCGCTGATGGATTGTCAGAGGAGCCTACAGCATATAATCGGCTTGCTTTCCCATCTGCATAAACCCACCTTAACTTTGCAATCGGAATCTTTTCCAACTTGAATCCAAGATTTAGTTTACAGATAGGACCATTTTGAGAGGAAGACTCCTTTTCGGTTCCTTGTTCAATTTTTGAATTAGCTGGAATACTCCACATGAGAATCTCCCCATTGCCATAGCCAACAGCTAATTTACTTCCAAGAGGGCATGCCCAAGAAGCTGCCGTTACTTTCCTTGTTTCATGTGATACTGCTTGCAATGTTGCTCCACTCACTGTGAAGATCACTTTGCTCTCTGGAATTGCCCATAGTGCTATAAAACCATCAGCATAGACAATGAGAACCCTGCAGGAGAGCACAAAATCATATGATCAAATAGAATCACTATCTTAGGGCCAAATTTCAGTATCCAAATATGTTGCTTCGTGAAACAAATGCCTCCAAAACAAAAGATATGGTGAACTGGAATTTTCAAAGGGCAGAATTTGTAAACTAACAGGCCCACTCCATTAGAGCAATAACTTGTTAATCAATCTGGCATATCCAACAGAACACCTCCCTAAAAACCCCATTGTCTAAATATTGATACCATTTGTAAAGTCAGTATCATAAGTCTCAAGAAGGAAGTAAAAGTTATACCTCTTACTTTCAGCAGTAGGTTGAGGCAACACATATTTTGCAGCAACTGGACCTGAATTCCCTGAACAGTATAGTATTCATCAGTTAACATGCATTTTCTCAGAGAGAGAGAGAGAGAGAGAGAGAGAGAGATGTATGTTTCTGCCAATGATGCACATGCATTCTTCCAGAGAATGAACAAAATAATCAGTAATCAATGTTCATCCTCCTATGAGCTATGCTTATGCACTACAATGTTAAAAAGACTAATATAGCACATAATTTTTTCACACCCTGAGAGACAAATGACAGCTTATAGAAACCTAAACGTCTCACCATGAGCTTCTGAGACAGGTATGCGGTAATTCATCAGGTCTATGGCAGGTACCTCTTTATTAAGCTTCAGAACTGACACATTTCCAACAGAATCTCCAATATACCTGCCCAGAAAATCATGGATGAGAAAATTGCCACACCATCATCAGGTCCTCTGAAGTCTTGGGAGTGAAATAAATGTTGATGCTTATATTCAACACTTACACATAAGGAACATGTGGAATGGCTGTACAAGAGGTGATTTCCTTCTTAAAGTCATGGACAAAAGAGAAGCACTTCTTCTCTAAATCCCACATCTACATATGATATTCAAACTAATAATTCTTTCCAATTACTTGGCATCAGGAAAAGGCAAATGTAAGAAAAGAACAACCTTGTAGATATTGTTCATGTGTTGATCAAGCTCTTTCACAAATAGAAAAACCACAAGAAAACACAAGTAATAGAGAATGTATGAGGATTTTTTGCAGAGGGTTAACTTACCTCAATGTGATTATTGGAATTTACATTTACAAGGATGCCTTGATTCTCAAGAAACTGCAAGATAAAGATAGGATATTATCATAAATAGAATGCTTTGACGAGGAGAAGCGGAAGGGTTGACGTTTATTATCACAACCAGAAAAGTTAGCTAGAGATGATTACTGTTTGACACTTGGAATGCCAAAGTCAATTGCTCTTTAAAATTTAAATGATAAAAGTAGATATCATCCTTGTTGGTGTGTTAATGTAGGATGTGTGTGGGGATTCATGAGACTAATACCTGCAAAAACTTGCTTGGTACCATCTCCGGAGATTCCAGTAGCACTTGACTACCATCTTTTCCAAATAATTTTATTCTTCCATCCCTATAAACAGCAAGCAGTTCCTACCATTATCAGTCAGGAACTATATCAATTGAAACTGACATTGTTTTTCTTTACTTGGTGCATTGTGAAATTCAAAAACCTGTCAGAGAAAGCAAGATACATAGGCAGTCTCTTCAGATTACTCAATGCTATTAATCATGCCAAGTTAGTAAGAGAAATTCACCTAGTTGAAATTGCTAGAATATGTTGAATAGGATCATAAGCCAACAAGTAAGCCCCTGAAGGAATGCCATTGTGGAAAACCAGGCGGGGGTCCACATCATCAGGTTTCAGACTATCCAAGGTGCCACCAGACTGCAAACCAAGAACAGGATCAGGTCATGCCAGGAAAAGCAAATACTCAATACTTCCAACAGCTTTGGAAAAGTAATAAAATGAAAAGGTGCAATAAAATGGTTATATGATCTACAAGATAAGAAGGATAAGGGAATTTCAGGGAACTGCAATTCATGCATTGAAGTATACCAATCAAAGGGTTAACCACAGCTTACCAAAACCAACTCATGCATTTTAGTATAGGAAAGCTAATCACTTTTTGAAGTGGGGATTAAAATAATTCAACACTGTCAGTAGGGGAGTAGATTGGAATCCATCAGTAGGTAAAATTTTGCTGACAGTTAAACTATTTCTTTGTGCTTCTTATATTAATCCTCAATGAAAATATTTTCCCTCAATTATTCTGGATTACTGAAGAAAATATATATAGTAATAAAGAAGCAAGAGTAGTTCCTATAATAATGTTCACTTCCTTTCCTCTGGTGTTTATGGCATTTATCGTAAACAATCAACATGAACAAAGAAATTGAATCCGTAAGATCTTCTCCTCAATTGTCTAAGATTTTAAGATAATTTTGATTGTACTTCACATCTGATCCTAGTAGCATAAAAGAAGTTGACAACAACTGTTTTAAGGAAAGAAAACCTACCTGGGAACTGGCAATGCTTTTCCTTTATTACTTAAATTGAACTGGTTGAAAATAAAAATGTTATACTACGATTTTTTTAACACACATATTTTAAATTTAAATCAAGTTTTAATCAAACTCTCAAACTAGTTTTACATAAATTTAAATAATAATATTTTATATAAAATTTAAATTTTTATTTGACACGAATAATTGGGTACATATTTTGAATATGATCCCTCATTCTCAGTAACGAGGTAATTTTAATTCAGATGAGTAATAATAAAACTATGACTGAACAAAATTATGAAATTTTAAAATAAACACATTTATTTTTAATAAAGTGAATTAATTAATATAACTATTTACTAGAAATAGTAGTAGCTAGATTTATGATTAAAGATACAATTAAAATTGCTTTTCGAAAGTAGCCTCATTAAAATAATGAGTATTTCCATCAATACCAAATGCTGCCCCCTAATATTTGACGGTAATAAGAGGACTCAATTCCCAACAACCTTATTCGGTTATGTAATTGTCCAATAGGATTCGACATTGTGATGGGGCAACTGTGGGGGTGTGAGCCCGAAGAGCCGAATTGAGATATAAACTCATCCCCGTACCTCTGTAACTGAACTTCTGGATTTGCCTGTCGAGGAGTCAGTAGTCACATGCTAATTGGCCCAGGGAAACCCTCGTCAACTGTCCGCAAAGCCACGGCGCTCTTATTATAGGAGACAGGAATCTTTTACCGGGAAAGTCGGCGATGATGAAATAGCTTTTTCTTTTTTTGTTTTTTTTAAATAAATGGACTGATTGAATGTAAATATTCCATATTCATTTTCTTCTAGTCAAATTTGTGCAACCTTTGTAATACTAAATCACTGTGGATATTAGACCTAAAACAGTAAAACATGCATATAGAACTCGTTTAGAAAATAGTGATATTTTGTTATTTTAGTAAGTCGATAAAATGAATTATTATTTCTTCTGATTTGCTGGGTCAACTTTTTTTTATCGTAACCATTATTTAATTGACCACATCATCTAGATTTTAAATGTCATTCACATTTACAACTTTGCATATGTTTTTTTCAAAAAAATTCATTACGTACAAAACAAACAGAAAATTATTTTATTTTGAAAATGACTATTATTTTGAAAGTGTATATATATATATATATATATATATATATATATATATATATT